>BLSH010019688.1:472073-488036 GCA_018402905.1 Glandirana rugosa
AAGGAAACAGACAGAGTTTCCACTCTAAATCCCTAGAAAAATTTTAGGACTATAAAGTGGGTTCGGGGGGGTCACAACATTTCATTGTTGTTATTTTTTTTTCTTTACAACACTGGGGGGGCTTGGGTGAAATATCAGGATTTTAAAAAGATCCCTAAATCTCACCTTTGAGACAGACAAAGGAATTGAGGACATAGATTCTTCAATTCTTTTTTCTGCAGCCTCAGCTGCACTGCAGATGAATGAACAGAACACAGAGGCCCCTGTCCATTCATAAACTGAAACATTGTAAACACAACTCACTATGCTTTGAATATAAATGGACACAGGAGTTATCTGTACTGATCTCTGACTGTGTGCATTCACTAAAGAAAGAGACTTTAAATTACATTTTTACCGGCCCCTTTTCCTGCTCTCCATCCTGAACATCCCCATGTGTGCCTGCAGAAGCTGGTAGAGTGACAGGGGAGCCGGCACACAGCAGGGGATATCAAATGTGGACAGGACATGGATGGACATGGATGGGGATTGGTGCAGTGGGGGGGGGGGGACAATTACAGAAACAATGCCCTGTGTGTTTCTCTCAGCTGGTTTCTCGCCCTCTCCCTCCCACTATCAATCCCCCTCTCTGTCCTGCCCACATATGTTTCCCCCTGCTGTCCAGGCCCCCCTGTGTGCCCAGGCTCTCTACAGAAGGCTGATGGTACCCCCTTATCTGCAGGTCTGCTCCTCACTCCTTATGCTGCTAGCATTAGTAAATGGATAGAAAAGTAACACATATTTGCTTGTTTGGACCTTTTTTTTTACATTTTTTTCAGTTACTTCTTGGTTTCCATGCATAGGCAAATTATGTCACACATTCCAGGAGTCTTTTATGGGGGGAGCTTTCTCAGCTAAGCACATGCTCCTGCCTGCATGCCTAAGCTAAGGGAAGATTGTTTCCAGGAAGTAAATGCTACATGAATCATCTGCCCTTACTCAGAAATGCTAGAAGTGCTTTTCAAAGTGATTTCTCTACAAAATAAAGCATGGAGACATGGATGGATGGGAGAGTTGTTTTGAATATTAAAAATTAATTTAATAGCATTTTTAATTTGTGGTGCTCAGATGAAGTGTAGTTCTACTTTAGCCTGTCGTGGACACTTCCTCTTACTCAGCTGCAGTGTAAGAAAGTATGTGTGCCCAATAAGGATAGGCGAACGGTTTGGCCCGAGCATAAGTTTGGGCTGAACTTCTGTTGTTCGCCTGTTCCGAACAGCCCCCCGAACAACCAACAACATTATGGGGAGACTTCACCGCAGCCGAGCGCCCCATAATGCATGCCGCGCAGAGGGCGCGCACAGCTCCTCCCCACTGGGAGGACTCCCACCGTCTGCCTGCTGTTTATTATGGCAGATTATTTATATGGCAGAACATGTGGTGTCAGAGGGGACGGGTCACACGCTTATATCACCGGGTGGCCCCACCCTTCACTATAAATAAACTGTCATAACAAACAAAGCTCAGTCGGCGGGAGCCATCCCATGGAGGAGGAGCTGTTGCGGTTTTTTTTTGCATCCGCCGCTCACGGTGATTGACGATGACGATGGACACTTTTTTCTTTTTTAATAAAGGACTTGTCCTTAATTGTTTCCTGTAGTTTTTTTTCTTTTTTTGACACTTTTTGGTGAATTCTTAGGGGTACGATGTACCTGATACTAATTCACATAGTGGGGGGGCCGGGATCCTTATTAAAGAGGGCTTACAGATTCTGATAAGCCCCCCACACGCAGACCCCCACAACCACAGTCCAGGGTTGTGGAGAAGAGGTTCTTGTCCCCATCAACATAGGGACAAGGTGCTTTGGGGTGGGGGTGCCCCAAAGCACCCATACTCCCCATGTTGAAGGCATGTAGCCTGGTACAGTTAAGAAGGGGGGGACTCTCGCCCGCCACCCTGCATGCTCGGATAAGGGCCTGGTTTGAATTTTAGGGGGGCCCACATCAATTTTTTTTAATGTTGGCGCGGGGTTCCCCTTAAAATTCAAACCAGACTTGAAGGGCCTGGCATGGACTAGGGAGGGGACCCTACGCATATCTTTTCAGTGATTTTTTTGTATATTGCCGGGAATCGGCAATACATTACAGCCGCGATTTTAAATTACAATTTTTCCTATGGAAATGGCATTTTGCTCTGGCTATGTTCTACACATCACAGAGATGCACCCTTTTACAGGTAGACTAAGGAGACCCCCCAGGCACATTATTTAAAGGAATCTTTCTTTTTTTTTCACTTTAAGCATTATTAAAATCACTGCTCATTTAAAAATTAAGTTTTTTACAAACTTTTTTTCCATTGATACATGTTCCCTATGCCAGGACCCGGACCCCTATAACCATTGTATGCCCAATTACTTGCATATAAGCCTTCAAAATGGGCACTTTTGATTTTTGATTTTCGGGTCCCATTGACTTCAATGGGGTTTGTTGTTCGGGTGCGAACTTTCAGGATGTTGGAAAGTTCTGGCGTGAAACCCAACAGGGGTCCGTTCAGCCCATCCCTAGTGTCCAACAAGTGCACAGTACACTCCTTTAGAGCTTACAGACAACAGTGTACTGTGCATATGCTGATGATAGATGTGAGAAATTAAACAATTATCCAATATTAGTAATGAAGATCGTGTAACAATATGCAAGTAAAAAAACTGAATGCAGGTTTTTGATACATTAAGTAGTCCAAGATGTCATAAATTCCTTTTTTGTTTCTTTTGTGTGCTATGCAAATTTTACTTTGGAAGGTGGTAACAGTGCATGTGCATTTATGTGTAGATGTTGTAATGAATCTGTGTATGTCTCTATTTTCATGCCAGCTGGGCAGGTAGGTGAATTGGTTATTTTGGGAAGCTTGTGTACAAGAGTACACATGACTGCATGGCTGATGATCTGTTTAATGTCATGATGTGTTAGGTAGCAACATTACCTGCTATGGCTGTGGAGGAGGAATATAAAATTGCCAGTCCTCCTGTTTCTTTGTTGTGCCAACCACATGGCCCAGCAAACATGTGTGGATACCATTGCCAGGTATCAATTTCTGGTGCTGATGCAGACTGAGTAGAGGAGCTATTATGAACATATACAGTCTCAATGAGGAAAGGATTAGCCCTACCACTTTATGCAGTCAGTCAGTTCCTGTGACTGTGAGGTTTTCAACAACCTCTATATGATTTGGTCATTGATCCTTCCAAACTATCTAAGAAATGTTATGTGGACTAAGGCTGGATTCACACCTATGCATTTTTAGTGCTTTTTGCAGATTTGCACTCAACATTGTTTCCTATGGAACACGTTCTGCAGTGCAAATCTGCAAAAAGCACTGAAAATGCATAGGTGTGAATCCAGCCTTAGTCCACATAACATTTCTTAGGTAGTTTGGAAGGATCCATGACCAAATCATATAGAGGTTGTAGATATAGATCTGCAAGGTTTGATTGCACAAAGTGGATATATTGTAGGTGCTGCTTTGGACGTCATTACCCCCCATGATATCCAATTATGTGTGTGTGGGCAAAACTGTGGTTCAGCCAGCATTAAGAGCCAGGGCATTTCTTTCCTTCCAATAAGTTCAGTTTGGATGCTTTCGGTTATGCCACTGCAATTGTGTCTACTTTTTATGTGGTCTGTTTCTAGAGCATTTTTATTTGGTAAAGTAGTGTACCCTCTGTATTTCTCATATAACACCTGTACTTGATGATCATACCTAAAGTTCAGCTTTAAGATACAAACAAATTTAATGTAGTATTTGAAGAAACTATCAAACAACCTGTGCAAGTAACAAGAGCTCTTCACTTCCAGTGTGCTCTCTGCTGTGCTATGTAGGGAAAAACCAATGGGGCTACACTTACTCTGCACATGAGCTAGATTTTAGCAATGGGATAAAAAATATGGAGTGTGCTCTGCTGGTTTCAGGAGTCCAAAATCTTGTAGAACAACCAACCAATCACTGGGTATTTAAAAAAGTTTTGGGAGGAAAGCCCAGTCAAATAATTCCGTAAAGTCATTTGACTAACTGTCCAGTCATGGAGTGAGCCATGAGAAGTAACAGTGCAAATGTCAAAACCATTATCCCTTTGGCGATAGCCATTTTCTGAGTGTAGTTTCAGAGTAACCAGAGATATTCCACAAAGCTTGTGTACAGGTAAGACATTTGCAAGTGGCTGGTGCTTACTATCATGGCCCATGTGAAAATACGTAGGCTTTCATATTAATGATTAGCAGGTGCCTTGTCCCGTATTTTTGCACCTGCATGTTGTTGCAGCACAGGTACATTGTTTTTAAACATGTGACTACTTTGGTAAATCAGGCCAAGTGTTTCTTAATGAACATACTTGATAGCCTGTAGGAACAGTTCATGATGGTCCTTGATTGCATTGCACCCTTTAGAAGCAAAGCAGTGAACATTTTCTATAAAACTAAGCAATGGTAGCTCATCAGGGACTTTAGCCACATACCTGGCCTTTTTCAAAATGCAACTAGAAGTTGTAGTACAATCTATGACAGGAACAATGTCACCTTCCTTAACTTCCATGGTTCCATTCACATCAGCTGCTGCATTACAGCGTGGCTGGTGTGCATTGTGGTGTAGACAGTGCTGATGCACAAATCCCAGTGCATTACACTGTTCATTTTAATTAATTGAACTATATTTAAATGTCACATAGTGACATTTCACAACAATCTATTGGTCAACGTGCAGTGACTGCACATCACTAGAAAAAAGTACTGCATACAGCACTTTTTCTGGCGCACACCATCACAATGCAGTGGTGTAAACTGGCCACAATGGAAACAAGGTATTTCACTGGAGGGAGGTGGGAGTGCAGTGGGATTTCACTGGAATAGCCACCGACACAGTCCCACCGCATCTGGTGTTAATGTACCCCAAACCACATGGTTATGTGAATGCAGTAAAATCAACTTTGTGGTCTGACTTAGTTTGATGGTATTAGGGACCTATATGATGTTGCATGTTCAGAGGAAAGTAAAAAAATATATAGTGGTATTCAAATATGAAGAAAAGGAGAAACACATAATCTTCACAAATATCCAAAGCCATAACCCAACAGATTTGAGGATCTAGAAAAAATGAACCAGTAACCTAAAAAGGCCCAGTCAGGCATGCACATTTTCTCCCTGCCATCTGTCAGTAAAGTAGCTGAAAATCTTGGTGACATTGTCACTTCCAGAAATGCCAAAACTGTGTGTGTGTGTGTGTGCACGTGTGTCTATGTTACGTTGTCTATCATTTTCAATATCCCCCCATATTCAATACAGTCTATACAGACCTCTCCTCCCATTCTCCCCTGCTTCTAGTACAGAGCTTCCCTCACCCAATCCTTTCTTCACCAGATAGTATCGGAGAAGCGGCGATGCTGCACAACAGCAACTACAACTTACAACACGTGAGTGCAGGTTGCCGGCGCCGGCTTCTTGATGAGCTTCCACTGTGAGATTACAGCAGCTGTGTCCTTCCCCCTCCCTCCTCTGCTGTCATAGTGATATGCAGGGCAGGGAGAGTTCTTTGAGCCAACAGCCGAGGAGCACTGTCACCTATTTGCAAACGATGGTAGTTAGCGGTGAGCCGAACATTGAGGCTAAAAAAAGCCCTGAATAATGGTAATGCACATGGGGTGATAAGGGTGTGCCACACCTATGGTTAGGGACCGTAAGCTCTTTGAAGGCAGGGAATGACATGAATGTTCAATATATTTACTGTGTATGTGTAAAGCACTGCATAAATTGTCAGGACCATATAATTACCTGTAATAAATAAATAAAATACATTTCCACTGCCAATGTAGTGAATCAGAATGTGGCAATAAGCGGATGGAAAGAAACCAACAAGGCTATAAAACTATAAAAAGCATTTATCAACTTAATTCCATCAATATCTAACAGATATGGCTATAACAGCCATTAAAGTTATGTAATTGTATTGCCTTTATAGAATACAAATTGCTTCCTCTTATTGTTTTATATGTGTATACATAATTACTGTTATCAAATTGTTTCACTAATCGGGCTAAAGTGTGTTGAAACTGTAAGACGTAGGCAGTTCTAGATCACATAGTCTTTAAACGTTAACCTTTTATTATGCTGTTAGTTGTTGCTAGAGCATACTAGAGATCTACATCTTGCATTCCTGATTTTCCTATGTATTTTTATATATTATATAGTTATATCTTCTTTAGTTATTTTAAAAAAGATTTCCAGGTTTCCTGGCACTTTAAAAAGAGAAATCCAGGCAGACCCATCATAACAGGTATACACTCACTGAACATATCTCAGGCCTTGTTGAAAATATGTTAAAACCATTAGTCATGAACACTGCAAGTTTCCTGCAAGACACTACTGATTTTCTTAACAAGCTCAACAATATACAAAAATTACCACCTAATACACTTCTGGTCACTATGGATGTAGAATCTCTGTACAGTAACATCCCTCACAAGGATGGATTGGCTGCATGTCACACATTCTTATCATCCTCACTAAACCACAAATACACTGCCGAGGATGTTACACAGCTCATTGAATTCATTCTTACACACAACTGCTTCACTTTCAACAATGACATCTATCTCCAGTGTATGGGCACTGTTATGGGAAGTAAAATGGCACCCCAATATGCAAATTTATTTATGGCTGACCTGGAGGAAAAATTCCTGAACGGCATACAACATAAGCCATACAGATATTATCATTATATTGATGATATATTTATGATATGGACTGAAGGTGAAGAAAATTTAAAAATGTTTGGCTCATTGATCAACAACTTTCACCCATCTATCAAACTAAAAATGGATTATTCAAACACGCATGTCAACTTCCTAGACACTACAGTATACATCAGGGATGACAAGCTTCACACTTCAATATACAGAAAACCAACTGACCGATGCAGCTATCTCCATAGTTCCAGTTTTCACCCCCAACACACTAAACGGGCCATCATACACAGCCAGGCCATCAGATACCACCAAATATGTTCAGACCCAGAGGACAGAGATAAACATCTCAGAACACTGGCAGACTCCTATAAGAAAGGGTACAAAGACAAAACCATAAACAACAGCATAAGCACAGCCTTGAAAAAATCTACTCCAATACAAAGAGAAAAAAACAAATAACCATGTCCCTCTAGTCACTACATACAACCCAGCACTAGAAGGGATAAAAAAGATAATCAAAGATTTACAACCCATTATAACAGAAGATGATACTCTGAAAGAAATATTCCAACAACCCCCAATATTGGCTTTCAGGCAACCACCCAATCTCAGACAAAAACTAATCAGCAGGAAACTTCACTCTGATTATGAAGTCACCAATAATAGAAGCAAATACTGCAATAAAAAAACGTTGCAAACTGTGCAACCAGATCAATCTAACCAAAAGTGTCACACACACAAATGAGACCTTCAATATCATGGGATCATACAGCTGTACCTCTAATAATGTGGTATACCTCATTCAATGCAATAGGTGCAACAAAGGATGTTATGTTGGGGAAACAGGACAGAAATTGCAAACACGGATGAATTTACACAGACATTCCATTAAGAATCATAAAGAAGATGATTTCTGCACACCGGTGGGACATCGTTTTTCACAACTGGACCACACTATTGAAAACCTTAATGTTTTAGTTCTTAAAGGGGATTTCAGAACCACGCAGAAAAGGAAAACGTTTGAACTAAGAATGATTCTTCTTTTTGACACAAAAAATAATGGTTTAGGGGCGTGGCTTGGACGCGGATGGGAGCAGACGCCAGAAAGCGGAGCTCCAGACATCAAGGCCTAATCCACTCACATCTGACCGTCTGGGACCTGGGTAAGAGGCTTTTCTACCACCCCTACGCTGCAAAACAAGGCCGTCCTTCCTCGGATCGGAGGCTCCGATCCGCAATGCAAAAATTTAGTCCCCGGTTTTTGCGGCCTAGCCGCGGGGATACGGGCCGCGTTTCCTACGGCCCACACGCTGTACATTTACCTCCCCAGACACCACCACGCATCCATCGGGGACCCATCAAGCCCCACCAAACCCTGAGAATTAACGCTGCACCCTCGGACTTGCAGCGGCGATCTGAGGCCTAGTGACGGCCGCCAGCTGCGGACTAAATTTCACCCGATCCCCGGCCCACTCACCTCCTAGGGCTCTAGGAGCCTGCTGGCCCACAACCTCAGCGGCCACCCATAAACAGTGGGGTATCCAGAGACCATCAGGAGGTGCAGATTCTGTGATAAGGCCCTCAAGGCCTGAACAGTGGCCATCTTGGTCCACCCAAACTCTCCAACTGCCCACACAGGACACAGGAGCGGCCATCTTATTCCCTTTGTGATAGTATAAAAGACCCTTGCAGTTCTACCTCAGGGACAGCCATCTTGCTACACCTGCCACCCAACCACACAGCCTGTGCAGACTATCTTGAGGGCCCCCGGGGCTGCTGCAGAGGCAAACACCCAGACAATCCACTCAGTACTCCCTGCTTCTGTTTCTGGGTGCTCTGGGTGCTCTATCAACAAAAAGGAGCAGAGGAAAGGAAAAGGAAAGAGGGGGTAAATCTCTCTCAGTACAGCGGACATCTTAGAACACCCTCGCTGCTTTGACCAGCTCCCAGTGCTGCAACAATTGTTTGGGGCTACTGTTTAAAACAATGAACTCAGGGGGCGTGGTTTAGTACACGGACGAGATGGCCGCCTGAAAAGAGGAGCTTTGGCACCGCAGGGGGAACACAAAGCCTTTACAGTTAAGTTTCGGAGGGGATGGGCAAAATCGGGCGCCAACTGCCCTTTACACACACCCCACACTCACAACCGGGGCGAAATCTCCCGGAACTGTTTTGATCCCAGCCCTCTACAGCAAGTGAGTCCTCATCTTCCCACCTGGTCCATAAACCAGCAGATATGGCGAAGAAGCAAGCGGAGGGGACACCTAGCAGGAAAACACAAGTAGACCAAGACATGTTGCTCGACCTGCTACAACAAGTCCCTAAGATGACAGACCTTCAGCACATTGCCTCAGATATTAAAGGAGCCCTAAACGATGCAGTACATGAACTGAAGGATGAGCTGCGGGGGGTCTCAGACAGACTGGAGGAAGTGGAGCGTGCAGCAGGCCGCCATGATGAGGATATAAAAGAGCTGAAACAAGATGGAACAAAATATTAGCTCCACATGATAGAGTTACAGAGACGCCTGGAAGATCTTGATAACCGCGGTGGCAGGAAGAACTTAAGGATTAGGGGAATTCCAGAGACGGTGGAACACGACCAGATCCCACTTGCCCTCCAATCGCTTGTGAACAACATTACAGAAAGAGCACAAGATGCCCCAGTGGACTTCGAATGAGCACACAGAGCGCTAAGACCTAGGGGCAGAGAGGGTGACCCCCCGAGAGACATTATATGCTGCTTCACGGATTACAAGCTAAAAGAGGAAGTAGCTGTCCGAGCCAGAGAGCAAGAAGACATTCACTTTAATGGATCTGAAGTCAAAATCTTCCAAGATCTCTCCCAAATCACCCTGAACCACAGGAGGGCGCTGCGGCCCATTCTATCAGCGCTAAGAGACCGTCACATAATATACAAATGGAGATTTCCCGTTCGGTCTCTGTGTTACAATACAGGGTCGATCCTTCACCTTGCACACACCTGTAGACCTCCCGGAGTTCTTCGAGTTTACCGGCCTCCCGGCCATACCTGTTCCGGAATGGTACCAGGAGTTCGCCGTTCCAGAAGCATGGAAAGAACTCTCTCCTCCTCCACTTGAGCAGCGCACTCCTGTCCGCCGTCAGAACTCCATTCCATATCGACGCAATCGGAGGGACCAGCACATGGCTATGGCTCCGATGAACCAAGAGGAACCAGATGGTGAATAGCATATGGAGTTCTGATGAACCATCTTCTCCATCGCTAATGACCATTTTTACAGTGCACACCCATCCCTCCTCTACCCTTAACCCATTCCCATTCCAGCCCGAAGTATTACTGAGAACAGACAACCCCTCGGGCCAGACTATTCGAATAAGAATGAAGCATAAGTAATTCAAGTTCGTATAACTACCTTAAGGCAAACGGCTTGATCTCAAACACCTCTTTGTGAGTGCCAGCTTTAGATACTGGTAGACCAAACCTAACAAGCCTACCAATGAAGATGTCGACTTATGGACACATGTAGCTTTAACCTACCCTTTTCTGTTTAGTGGTTTTTTTTTTACATCATTTTCACGAGACTTATATAAATGCCTACTTAATAATAATATCAGAGCGTTGGGAGGGCTCCGTAGCTGGCAGCCCGGGAGCGGGGGATCCGCAGTTAGCGGACGGCCCCCTACAGGGAGACCAAAGACTCTAAATCCAAGCTGCTGCCTGACCCGAGCCAGCTGTTCCTTTGTAGACTGAACGAAAGACACTAGGCTGACTCGGGACGAAACTATACATGTTGAACTCATAGCAAAGATCAAAATTGGAGACAAAGCTCCCCCCCCTCCCTTTCTCTTAACACCTCTGACTTTAGGATAACTTGTATTCATAAAGTTGAAATAATAATGTTTTTTTTTCTGTCTGTTGCCCTGTTCTCGTTGGGTTTCTTTTATGTTAAGGGGTAGTGAAATTCGAGCAGGAAACAACCAGCAGAGGGACCAGAGGCATACCTCGATACGCCCTTCTCTCTGACCGGAGAGACCAATAGTTCCCAGGGCTTTACAACAATTGTTAACCTATCCCCTGATTAAACAAAGTTTATGGAGTAATGGTGATAACCTCCCCTTATACTACATTTCTCCCAAGAATATAACCAAACCATGACTCTATTACTTTATCTAAGTTGCCTCCTCCCCTCCGCTGGACCCTGCCCTTCTACTATAACTGGTTTCCGAAAAGCGGGCTTTCACATAAGAAAGAATTCACCCCGAAAACTTCTAAGATAAAATAAGACATGCAGAGATATACCCTTCAGATGTTCCCCCCTACGAAGGTGCCATCTCTCTCCTCCCCGTGCTAACCCACCAACCTCACCATCAGTCCGGCCCAACCGGACTGTACTATTTGAGGTGATTTAAGAGAGCTGGAGCCTAGCACCAGCACTCATTCACCCTCATACACGTCCTAGTGACTACCTGTTTCTTTTTTTTTTCTTCTTTTTCTTTTTCTCCCCTGCCTGCCTCCCTCTTTACTTCCCCGACCCTTTTCTTATCTCCTATCCCTCCCTCTCTATCTTTTTTTCCCTCTCAAAGACCAGTAGACCTCATCAGAGTCATAAGTCCACTCGACAAACACACAAAGATACATAATGAAGAGCTCTTTGACCCTTAGGGTCCTCTCACTAAACACCAGGGGTCTAAATGTCCCGGAAAAGAGATCCATGACCCTCAAGGAGATACATAGACTCCACCCACACATTGCATTTATTCATGAAAAACGCATTTTAAGGGCCCTAAAACTCCCAAGTTTACAGATAAACATTTCCCGACAATTTATCATGCTTCCTCGACTAATAGCAAGAATAAGGGAGTTGCAACCCTAATAGCTCGCAATGTCCCATTCCTGTACAAAGACCGTCTAGTTGACCCCGCAGGACGTTTTCTTTTCCTTAAGGGAACCCTTTTCAACAGACCAGTAACGTTTGCTAATGTCAATGCCCCTAATCACCACCAGGTGTCCTTTTTTAGAGAAGTTTTTGATCAGCTTATCCCTTTCTCTGAAGGACTGATAGTGCTGGGGGGGGGGGGGGACATGAATGTACCACTCCAGCCACATCTTGACTCTTCCTCAGGTTCCTCCTCTATACCCTATAGGGCCCTCAGGCAGATCAAACTTCAACTTCACTCATTATCCCTCCACGATACTTGGAGGACTCTGCACCCAAACACTAAAGACTATACCTATTTCTCTCCCTCCCACCAAAAATATTCGCAAATAGACTATCTCTTTCTTACCCAGAATGACTTACATTACCTACACTCGACCACTATCGAACCAGCTTTCATCTCCGACCACCACCCAATTACAATGACCTTGAAGTTCCCTCAAACAGACGTTACTGAGAAAACGTGGAAACTGAATTCCTTCCTGCTCTCAGACCACTCCCACAAACTTCATCTGCAGACTGAACTCAACAATTACTTCAAAGCTAGCGTTACCCCAGAGGTTTCAGACTTAAACGTCTGGCTTGCCCACAAATGCACAATACGAGGGAAATGTATTGCCCTATCCACACATATGAAGAAGGAAAGACAAAGAAGGATAGACACCCTACAGAACCAAATTAGGAACCTAGAAACTACACACAAAAGCTCAATTGCCACAGCAACTGCCGAGGTCCTAGCTCAGGTCAGGAAGGCACTCCTGGAGGAGATGGGCACCCAAATTAGGAAAAAATTAACCCTAACAACCAAGTTGTTCTATGAACAAGCTAACAAAAGAGGTAAACTACTAGCCAGACTCCTCCAGGGCAAAAGGTCACAAACTAGTGTCCCCCTACTCTATGACCAGGCAGGAAACAAACTAGTCCATACTAAAGAAATAACAAAATCTTTTGTGGATTATTACTTCAAACTATATAACATTCCTTCTAAGAGACACTCGAAAGATGATCCACTGCCACGCTCACAAGCTATCGCGGACTACCTAAGCAGCTCAAATCTCCCTAAATTATCTGAGGAGGAACCCATGGGATGGGAGAGCCCTCTGACCATACAGGAATTTCTCCTTGCCATCAAATCTATGAAACCAGGAAAAAGCCCAGGCCCTGACGGACTCCCCAACCTGTACTATAAAACCTTCTCTCATATTCTGGCCACACATTTTGTCAGAACCTTTAATTCATTGGTAGACACCCCATCCCCACCCTGTGACCTATTAGAAGCTCAGATCACAGTAATCCCTAAACCTGGCAAAGATCACACCCAACCAGAAAACTATCGCCCTATATCGCTCCTTAACACAGACGTAAAAATATTTTCTAAAATCATGGCAAATAGACTGCAACCCCTTCTCCCGT
This sequence comes from Glandirana rugosa, assembly GCA_018402905.1. Classification (NCBI taxonomy): domain Eukaryota; kingdom Metazoa; phylum Chordata; class Amphibia; order Anura; family Ranidae; genus Glandirana; species Glandirana rugosa. The sequence continues at coordinate 485,114 of BLSH010019688.1, forward strand.
CCTTAATTTCCCGAGATCAAGCGGGCTTTGTCCCAGGCCGCGAGGCCAGGGACAATAAAATTAAAGCAATAAATATTAACTATTGGCTCGGGAAAACACAAACTGGAGGCTTCTTCCTGTCCACGGATGCGGAGAAGGCGTTCGACAGGGTGGCCTGGGACTTCATGGCAAGTGTCCTCAGCAACTTGGGCTTGGCGAAATTTATGATGGCAAGTATATTGAGCTTATATTCTAATCCCAGGACCAGAGTCAGAGTGAACAGCCGCCTGTCGGACGCCTTCCCCATCTGAAATGGAACCAGACAGGGCTGCCCCCTCTCGCCACTTATCTTCATTCTCACCCTCGAACCCCTCCTTAGGAACATCCAGAATAACCCAAACATTGCGGGAATAACTGTCAACAATAGATCTTTTAAAATAGCAGCATTTGCTGACGATATTCTGTTGTTTCTAGCAAATCCTAAAATGACGATCCCCAATCTCCTGAAAGAGTTTCAAACATATGGCAATATTTCTAACTTTAAGATAAACTTCAGCAAATCACACGCTCTCAATATTACTCTACCTGAGGCACTGGCACAATAATGTAGAGACTTCTCGCCCTTTACATGGCACTCCACTGAAATCCCCTATTTAGGAATTAGACTTCCTTCTAATTTAGCAGACCTTTACTCTCTCAACTATTTACCTTTCCTCCATAGATGTACCAAAGACCTAGAGGACTGGACTAAGCTAAATATTTCATGGTTTGGGAGGGCAGCCACAATAAAAATGACATCAGACATGGTGGACCCCGTGAATCTATCACAGGAAGTATCTATTGCCTCTCCCCCAACTTCAGGCCCTGACACACATGCCGCACTTCCACTCCCCCCTCCCCTCCCCCCCACCCCCTTATCCCCCGTTCTCTACCTAAAACCTCAACAGACGCTCACCTTAGTAGCTAAATATGCAAAGCAACGAATAAGAATAATTAATGGATACCACCCAATAAATGTGGAATTAATTCAGAATGCTGCAATACCCGTGCTATGCCATATGTCTCTTCTAATGCATATGTAACTCTGTTATTGGTTTCTTTTTTGGTTGAACGTATCTGTACACTATATTAATCGACTAATAAAGTTTTATGGAATAAAAAAAAAAAAAAATGACTACCTTGCCTAGATTTCTATATATAGCCCAGACCATTCCCATTGCCTTACCAAATTCCTTCTTCCAATCCTTGCAGACTAAAATAAGATCCTATCTGTGGAAAGAGAAAATCCCAAGACTGAATCTCCTGAGACTTTCAGCCCCAAAATCAAAGGGCGGCATAGGCCTTCCCAACTTTAAGAAGTACCACAAGGCAGTCCTTATTACCAAATTTGTTGACCACCATATCCATAGTCCCCAAAAAGATTGGGTTAACCTAGAAAATGCTATGCTAGACACCCCACTGCACAATCTAGCATGGACTAAAGAAGGACATAAATCACAAAAAGCCAAATATCATCCACTGGTAGCCCCCTTATTATCCACTCTGAAAGATATATCAAAAAATCATAACCTACTGACCATCCCTGGCCCAATGACCCCGATCATAGACAACTCAGACTTCCCCCCAGGACTTGAAAAGGGCTCTACAATCTCTTACTCGAACATCAATCCCAGAGCAGTTCACTTCTTTCTAGATGGAAACTTCCGCACAGTTAGAGACCTCTCTGAGGTCCTTGAGATCCCCTCTATACCCTTTTGGATGAATTTCCAAACTCGGCATTATCTAAACAACTCTAATACTAAGCCATCTTTCTCAAGACCCACAACAGCATTGGAAAAACTGTGTATGGGCCCTCCCCAAAGACACCTAATTGCACTTATCTATGCTATCATTTCCACGGGAGACCCAGACTACCTTATCCCGATCAAAAAAGCATGGGACACACCTCATAATAGAGAACTATCAGACGACCAATGGGAATTAGCTTGCACCATAGCCCTCAAGGGTACCTCAAATGTCTCCACTCAGAAGCATAATTTCAAAGTAATGACACATTGGTACAGAACTCCACATCAGCTTCACAAATTCTTTCCCAACATTACAGAGCAGTGCTGGAGGTGTGAATCTCATATAGGCACCATGCTACATATCTGGTGGGATTGCCCGCTTATTGCTTCTTACTGGGAAACAGTCCATAAAATTGTTTGCAAAACAACAACATAATTCACATTCCACCAATACCTATTACACCACTCTGAATCTATGCATCACTCCTTCAGGAAATCATTGGCGATGCATATGATAAATGCAGCTAGACTCTGCATTCCAGCCCTCTGGAGACAAAAGAGAGTGCCTCTGATGGCAGATTGGTTCACCAGACTAAACAAAATACAGGAAATGGAGGAACTTATAGCAGTCTCTACTGAAAACATTTCCGCTTATCATAAAACATGGCTATGTTGGATAGAATATAAAACCACTGATCATTATAAAAACCTTTTAACCACTTCAGCTCCGGAAGAATTTTGCACTTTAGGACCAGAGCACTTTTTGCGATTCGGCGCTGCGTCGCTTTAACTGACAATTGCGCGGTCGTGCGACGTTGTACCCAAACAAAATTTGCGTTTTTTCATTCTTTAAACCAAAAAAAACGTTTTAACAGCGAGAAGAAAACAAATATCGCCGCTAGTCTTTACTGCGTCTCCACTAGTTTATGGTGGTTTTCTTTCGAGATAAACACCCTTTTTTTCCTGCGTTTAAAACAAACCCATGTTGCAGCGTGCTGGCGCGTTAACAGTCAATTTCGCTGCGTCGCGGCTTAGCGTTTTTCACGAGACCAGGATTTCACGTTTTAAGAAGGCCTCGACTTCACCAATTTTCCAAAAATATTACTAGTCACCAAAATATAAGATAGGTTGTATCGGTACAAAATACTATTCGCCTT
>BLSH010019688.1:547972-559355 GCA_018402905.1 Glandirana rugosa
TCCCTATCCCAATTTATTTGTAGGGCACTTGCCCTAGTTTGAAGATGATTTTAGAACAGTTATATGGCTTCTACCGTTAATAAATACTTTTCAGACACAGTTTGAAGATGATCCACATTCACCTCCATTTTTGCTTTTTTTTATGTTTTTATTTTTTTAAAAATATTTAAAGTTATTTCCCTGTCCCCATTTTTTTGTAGGGCACTTGCCCTACCCTTACCCCCATTTTACTTCCTTTTGCAGCCCTCTAGGGCTTTCCAGGACTTTGTTACAGCCATTTTTGTGCCTAAAAGTTCGGGTCCCCATTGATTTCAATGGGGTTCGTTGTCCGTGCGATCGTTCGGGTTCCGTCCGGACCCGGACCCGGACTTTGTCATGAAGTTCGGACGGACCAGCAGAACCCGAACTTCCAGAGGTTCGCTCAACTCTAGTGGTAGTATGTTCATTTTAACAATGTTCATTTTTCCCAGCCAGGAGTGGGGTAGAGGGGACCACCTCCTGAGGTCAATTTTAATGCTGTTCAATAGTGGTATGTAGTTATGTTTAAACAGAGCGCGAGGGTTAGATGTGAGATAGATTCCCACGTATTTCATCGTTGTCGGTTGCCATTTGAAAGGGAGAATTGGTTTAAGAGAGTTTACATCTACTCGGGGAATGTTAATGTTTAGTATCTCTGATTTGGAAAGATTCATTTTAAAATTTGACATTGATTGGAAATGTTGGAAAGCTTTCATTAAGTTGGGTAATGATATACGGTGCTGTTGAATATAGAAGAGCACATCATCTGCATAGGCTGCATATTTATGAGTTTTTGTGCACACCTTAATTCCGTGAATGTTGATATTATTTCTAACATGAGCCAAAAACGGTTCTAAAGAAATAGCAAATAGGAGGGGCGACAGAGGGCACCCCTGCCTAGTGCTGTTTCCCAGTGTAAAAGATGGGCTAAGAATACCATTAACTCTTATTTGCGCCGTTGGTTGGGAGTACATTGAAAATATCCTATCTATCATCTTGGGTCCTAAACCGAAGCAGCGCACTGTCATCCGCAGGTAATCCCAGTCCACCCTATCGAACGCTTTTTTAGCATCCGTGTAGATATTGTATATAGTCAGTAGTTTAGTTCCTTTGTCAGTAGTTAGGTTTATTAGTTATTCTTGTTTTGTGCATTGGGGGTTTGGTTCTTGTTTTTTTCTTTGGAGTTTGTTTTGCTTGCTGTTTGCTGTGTATGTTTTTGCTGTGCACTGTTAATAAATTTCACCTTTTAAGATATTCTGTGGTTTTGGCTCAGTTTTCAGGTGTAGCAACAATTTCTGGTCTGCCTAGCCGCAGAACACTGACATAATTATGACGCCCACCAACGACCAGATCAGCTACACTTGGGAACTGTGAGCCAGTTTCTTTGAATGTTTTGCTTTGGCTTTGTCAAAATGTTTAGAGCAAAGGTTATTTGTTATGTGCAGCTTGCAGCAGAAGACAAAGATTTTTGTCATTCGCTTTGGCAGGATCTCACTGAGGAGGAGCTGTTGGGAAGCATTTTGACAGCACATGCCTTAGCTGTTGAGGGCAGATTCTCCCTGAGCAAAGTACAACCCTTGATTCAAGTCTGTTATAAGCTACTTTTTCAGTTTACCTCTCAGGGCCATGATGCGTTCACTCCTCCATTTACTATGTACCAGGCTGTATTTTTGGGATGGTTGCTGAAAGGTTGTGCAGGTTCCTTTTTTCAGCAGTATTCAGCTTATTCACAAGACGTTCTATTGGATTGTATTGCTGCTGTGCACTCCTTAATTGAGCAATATGAGCAAGGGAGAGACAAACTTACTTTAGTTCACCCTCTGCTGCAAGCTTGGTCAGAGACATTATCCCCAGTGCCAGAAACATAAAGCCAGATCTGCTCTTCCTCTGTTACCCTTAGCAACCACAGCTGCTACTGAGTGTTCTTTACCTCCTGTAGATCAGTACCCTGACACCAGTAACTACACTTCCTCTGTATGCAATCCATTGGAGGCTCCCCCTGCAGTACCATTACCCATAGCAACATCTCAGGCCTCTTCCTGTACTTTTGCTACTCTTCCTTTTGTTTCCCAGTACTGTTACTACCTTTTCCTCAGCAGCACTCTCTGGTCAGCACAATGCAACTACGTGCAGGTCTCCAGTAGCTAAGCCAAAAAAGAAACTAAACTTTTCTCCTGCTCCTACAATTCTGCCACAAGCCATGCTGCCTGCTGATCTGGTACCCGCTATCCAGTCCTCCTCCATGCTGATGACTGCTGCTGATGCGATCCAGTCCTCCTCCATGCTGATGAATGCTGCTGATGAGATCCAGTCCACCATGCTGATGGCTGCTGCTGATGAGATACGGTCCTGATCCATGCTCTCACCTACTGATGAGAGCCAGTCCTCCATACTGATGACTGCTGCTAATGAGATCTGGTCCTGCTCCATGCTCTCACCTACTGATGAGATCCAGTCCTCCTCCATGCTGATGCCTGCCGATGGTATCCACGCTCCTTCCATGTTGCCATCTGCAGATGGTGTCTATGCCTCCTCCATGTTGCCGCCTGCCAATGGTGTCCATGCCTCCTCAATGTTGCCGCCTGCCGATGGTGTCCATGCCTCCTCCATGTTGCCGCCTGCCGATGGTGTCCATGCCTCCTCCATGTTGCCGCCTGCTGATGTTGTCCATGCCTCCTTTATGTTGTCGCCTGCCGATGGTGTCCATGCCTCCTCCATGTGTGATGGTGTGTTCCCCTGCGCTACGTCTCACAGGCCAGAGGTGTCACTGTGCAAGATAAAACAGGTAAAGTGCTGTGCATATAAATAATCCTGGACAATGCCGCAATATTTGGCTGTGCTCACAGCTACACATAAGAATAGAGGTACATAAGGGATAATGATATTGCGCACTCATCTCAATGCATGCTTAAACTTAAATGAAATGAAATTTGTGCAAACAGATATAAATATGTAAAACACTTAACTCTACAAAATATTGAGACAAAGTGTTTTCAATAAAGTGCTCAAATGTGTATAAGATGCATATACTGTAATCACAAGCCCCAAGGCAAGACAAAAGTGGTATATCAAAAGTTCATAAGTGGAATCAAAAACGTGTTGTGGAGGATGGTATCCTCCATATTCAATGGTAAGGGTGGAATGTTATCCTGGGTCCTTTTTCCAATGAATAATTGGCCCCAATCCTTCTGCTTCATCACCGGCTTTGGTAGCTCCGCAGGGTGTATAGAGGGAGGGAGGGGGATTTAAAGAGAGGGACCTCTCATAGTGTAGTATGATTAAAACAAGTGGTTTATTAAGATAAAAAGTTGCGCTTACATCAAAAACTCTTTAAAACAGCATAAAACAAACAAAACATGGCATTGAGCCCCCTCTCAAGTCACTTCCGGTAATAGGCCATGCTTTACATCACAGCTTGGGACTTCTTCAGGGAACCTAATTGGGCGTAAGGTGAGTGTATTTATAGAGGATGTTGAGGAAATGGTGAAATCACCATTTTGTTGTAGTCCAATCTCGATCGTGGTGATCGATTTTATGGACTGTAGATATACCTTTGTGTGTTGGTAGATGTTAATCATATATATTCATTCTCCTGAGTATATATATATATTGGTTGGTGCTGGCAGTGTGTTTAGCAGTGGATGTTAAGCCAGAACTAAATTCTGGTCGCCATTTTGTTTTAGAACTCTATACCTTGGTATTGGGATAATTTTAAGACGGCCGGGTTGGATTCCGGTCCCCATTTTATTGTGGGTGCCTACGTAATGAATAGTATTGAGAAGGCCGGATAGAGTTCCGGTCGCCATTTTGCTGTAGGTCACTTCCCGACTGGTGGTGTTAGGGCCACTACAGAGGTGAAATAACATTTGGTGGATAGTGGTAGTGGGGAACAATAATGGTATATACATCTCTAACATATATGTGTGTCCTCTGCTCACAGTCGCAAGAGAAATGTTCAGTTTGATGGAATCTAGATAGCGGTCACAATTTTACTATGGACCATTGCATAGTGTATGTTGTGACAACCACTTCCAAACTATAATGTAGGACACTGTATATTGGTAGAAAGTATATGAGATATATCCGATATTTATTCATCAAGGGGAGGAGAAGCACTAGGATAATCATGATAGTAAAATAATGTAGGGAAAGTATATATATAAAAATTGGTCACCTTTTTGTTGTGGGTTATTATTATTTACAATCCTATCTACACAACTCAATTATATTGTATGTTGGTAAATAAACTGTTGATCCAGATTGTGATATCCTGATCCTCATTATGTCAAGGTTATTTGTTTTGGTCTGTTGTGTTAATAGTAACAGTGCTGCAATGTGTGCTGTTGTGTTATATAGCACATTAGGTCATCCTATTTATTACAAATGATTTTAATTATTTTAGAGAAAGATAATCTCCAATACTATAGAGGTGTATTTCATGAGGGGGCCATTAAATAAAGTTGGGAATTAAGACTTTACGTATTGAGTGATATACTTGTAAAAGTGATGGTGTATAATATCATCCCAGAAATAAGTTTTGTTTGGAAGTCCTTTACTGGAAATGTAGTGTGAGGTAAACATCATTCTTAACATACATACCCATTATATAGAAGTTTACCTAGTTTGATATACAGTTGTGTTCAAAATTATTCAACCCCCAATGCTGTAAATGGTTTTAGGGAATTTAGTGTACATTTGTAATTGTATTCTGAATGAAATCCTACAAGGATTTCTTAAAGAACCATATGCAACTAAAATGACATAAATTCGTTTTGTAATACAGTAGTAAATGTTTATTTTGTGAATTCTTCATTGACATAATTATTCAACTCCTTAAAGACTACCACTCTGAAGAACAGAGGTTCAATGAAGTGTTTTCAATCAGGCATTGAAAACACCTGTGGATATCAGGGAGCAGCAATAAAGCCTAATAAGCACCAATTAGGCAGCTTTAAAATGACTGTGATACTCAGCTCCTCCTAGACATTTACTCATGTGGTTACAAACATGGTGAGGTCAAGAGAATGGTCCAGGAAGACAAGAGAACAGGTGATTACTCTTCACAGGAAGGGCAATGGCTATAAGAAGATTGCAAAGATGTTAAACATACCAAGAGACACCATAGGAAGCTTTATTCGCAAATTCAAGGCAAAGGGCACTGTTGAAACGCTACCTGGTCATGGCAGAAAGAAGATGCTGACTTCGACTGCTGTGCGCTACCTGAAGCGTAGAGTGGAGAAAAGTCCCCGTGTGACTGCTGAGGAACTGAGAAAAGATTTGTCAGATGTGGGTACTGAAGTTTCTGCTCAGACAATACCCTGCGTAATGAAGGCCTCCATGCCAGAACTCCCAGGCGCACCCCCTTGCTGTCCCCAAAGAATAAGAAGAGTCGACTGCAGTATGCCAAAAGTCATGTGGACAAACCACAGAAGTTTTGGGATAGTGTTCTGTGGACTGATGAAACAAAATTAGAACTGTTTGGGCCCATGGATCAACGCTATGTTTGGAGGAGGAAGAACAAGGCCTATGAAGAAAAGAACACCTTGCCTACTGTGAAGCATGGCGGGGGGTCAATCATGCTTTGGGGCTGTTTTGCTTCTGCAGGTACTGGGAAGCTTCAGCGTGTGCAAGGTACCATGAATTCTCTTCAGTACCAGGAGATATTGGATGACAATGTGATGCAGTCCGTCACAAACCTGAGGCTTGGAAGACGTTGGACCTTTCAACAGGACAATGATCCCAAGCATACCTCCAAGTCCACTAGAGCATGGTTGCAGATTAAAGGCTGGAACATTTTGAAGTGGCCATCGCAGTCACCAGACTTAAATCCGATTGAGAACCTCTGGTGGGACTTAAAGAAAGCAGTTGCAGTGCGCAAGCCTAAGAATGTGACTGAACTGGAGGCTTTTGCCCATGATGAATGGGCGAAGATACCCGTAGATCGCTGCAAGACACTTGTGTCAAGCTATGCTTCACGTTTAAAAGCTGTTATAACTGTAAAAGGATGTTGTACTAAGTACTAAGATTGAATGTCACTTGGGGGTTGAATAAAACTGATAATGATGTGAGCTCAGAAAAGACATTTGTGGTTATTTCATTATAAATGTTATGTTATATTTGTCTGACCTACACGTGCCTCTTTGATTTAATTGTAAGCAGGATGACTGAATGATCATAATCAATGTCAAACCGACCAAAACAATCAATTTCAGTGGGGGTTGAATAATTTTGAACACAACTGTAACTTGTGTTCTCAACTATATTTGGTTGGAGAGGGGCATGTTTCGAATGATGATAATGATGATAATGTATGTATAATTACAAATGCCTATGTCATTGGCTGTGGTTAATAGTCACTCAACAAATAATAGTGCAGTGCTTCCTACCCTCCACTTAACTAATAGGGATGAGCCAAAACCCCCGGTTCAGTTCGCACCAGAACATGCGAACAGGCAAAAGTTTGCGTGAACATTTGAACACTGTTAAAGTCTATGGGACCCAAACATGAAAAATCAAAAGTGTTAATTTTAAAGGCTTATATGCAATGGTATTACCCTAAAAAGTGTATGGGGACCCGGGTCCTGCCCTAGGGGACATGTATCAATGAAAAAAAGGTTTTTAAATCAATTGTTTTTTCAGGAGCAGTGATTTTAATAATGCTTAAAGTGAAAAAAAAATAAAAATTCCTTTAAATACTGTGCCCTGGGGGGGGGGGGGGGTTCCTTTGTCTGTAAAAGGGCACATCTCTGTGAGGTGTAGAACATAGCCAGAGCAAAATGACATTTCCATAGGAAAAATTGTCATTTAAAATTGCGACTGTAATGTATTGCTGGCTCCCTGCAATGTACAAAAAATCGCTGAAAAAAAGTGAATGGGGTCCCCCCCCCAGTCCAAACTAGGCTCTTCAGGTCTGGTTTGGATATTAAGGGGAACCCCACACCAAATTTTAAATTTCACCCTAAAATCCAAACCAGACCCTTATCCGAGCATGCAGCCCTGGCCGGTTAGGATGGGGGGGAAACCCCTGTAACCCCTTGCAGTTACTCTTGTTAGACGGAGGAACAGGGCCTAATGTAAATTAGTTTAAAAATTGTGACGAAATCCACCAGCCAAACAGGTGGCAAAAAATTGGGCCTTGGGTGCTGGCGGTGCCAGAACACTTTAACATCTTGCAGTTACTCTTGTTGGATGGAGGAACAGGGCCTGATGTTGTAAATTAGTTTAAAAATTGTGACGAAAGCCCCCAGTCAGACAGGTGGTGAAAACTTGGGCCTTGGGTGCTGGTGGTGCCAGAACACTGTAACCCCTTACAGTTACTCTTGTTGGACGGAGGAACAGGGCCTGATGCAATTTAATTTAAAAATTGTGACGAAATCCCCCAGTCAAACAGGTGGTGAAAAATTGGGCCTTGGGTGCTGGCGGTGCCAGAACACTGTAACACCTTGCAGTTACGCTTGTTGGACAGAGGAACAGGGACTGATGTAAATTTGTTTAAAAATTGTGACAAAATCCACCAGTCAAACAGGTGCCGAAAAATTGGGCCTTGGGTGCTGGCGGTGCCAGAACACTGCAGCCCCATACAGTTACTCTTGTTGGACGGAGGAACAGGGTCTGATGTAAGTTAGTGTAAATATTGTGATGAAATCCACCAGTCAAACAGGTGGCGAAAAATTGGGCCTTGGATGCTGGCGGTGCCAGAACACTGTAACCCCTTGCAGTTACTCTTGTTGGACGGAGGAACAGGGCCTGATGTTGTAAATTAGTTTAAAAATTGTGACGAAAGCCCCCAGTCAGACAGGTGGTGAAAACTTGGGCCTTGGGTGCCGGTGGTGCCAGAACACTGTAACCCCTTGCAGTTGCTCTTGTTGGACAGAGGAACAGGGCCTGATGTAAATTTGTTTAAAAATTGTGACGAAAGCATGCGGTCAAACAGGTGGTGAAAACTTGGGCCTTGGGTGCTGGCGGTGCAAGAACACTGTAACTCCTTGCAGTTACCCTTGTTGAACGGAGGAATAGGGTCTGATGCTGTAAATTAGTTTAAAAATTGTGACGAAAACCCCCAGCCAAACAGGTGACAAAAACCAGGGCCTTGGGTGCTGGTGGTGCCAGAACACTGTAACCCCTTGCAGTTATTCTTGTTGGATGGAGGAACAGGGCATGATGTGGTAAATTTGTTTAAAAATTGTGACGAAAGCCCCCAGTCAGACAGGTGGTGAAAATTTGGGTCTTGGGTGCCGGCGGTGCCAGAACACTGTAACCCCTTGCAGTTAATATTGTTGGACAGAGGAACAGGGCATGATGTTGTAAATTAGTTTAAAAATTGTGACGAAAGCCCCCAGTCAAACAGGTGGTGAAAACTTGGGCCTTGGGTGCTGGCGGTGCCAGAACACTGTAACCCCTTGCAGTTACTCTTGTTGGATGCAGGAATGGGCCCTGCTGTTTCAAGTTAGTTTAAAATTGTTATGGCATGCCCCTTTAAACCAGGTGCAGAAAAATTGGGCCTTGGGTGTTGGTGGTGTCCTAAATACAAAATATTGTTCTAGATTCTGGACAGGAGGAATAGAAGCAGTGGCAGTCTTCAAGGGATCCCAGATCCCTAGCAAATTTAATCAGTTGCATCAGCATCAGGGGCTTGATAGCTGCTGATCCAGGACTGATTCATTTTTATAAATATGAGCCTATCAACCGAGTCTGTGGACAGGTCCACTCTTTGATCGGTTACGAACCCTCCAGCAGCACTGAATGTCCGTTCAGAAAGAATGCTCAATGCAGGACAGGCCAGTAGCTCAAATGCATATTGAGCAAGTTCCGGGCAGTGGTCCATCCTTAATACCCAGTAACTAAGTGGATGCTCAATTGAAAAGGCCTCCAAGTCTGCTCTTGCCCCTATATATTCCTGCACCATATAATGCAGACGCTGATGATGGTTGTTTGAACCTATCAGGCCTGGGTGCTGAGGTCTGAATTTTTTTTTAAAGGCATCGCTCAGCCAGCCACCTTCTCCACCACTCTGCCTCTGAATGACCGAAGCTTCAGAAAAATGTTGTCCAGAACCAGCACCAGGACATGGTAACCTCCCAGGGTGTGGAAAGGCTTTGCACAAACTTTTCTTCAAGGTATCCTGAAGATGTTTCATCCTCTGCACCCTCTGTGCAGGCAGGATGAGTTTTGCAACTTTACCCTTGTAACGTGGATCAAGAAGGGTTGTCAGCCAGTAATAATCCCTCTCCTTGATACCACAAATCCTAGGGTCTTTTCGCAGGCTTTTCAGAATCAAAGAGCCCATGCAGCATACGTTTGAGGAGGCATGAGTGTCCTCTGGGTCACTGAGGATGACATTATCAGGAACTATCTCCTCCCAGCCACGTACAACTCCTTGGGCTTCTGTGGCCTGAAAACCATGATTCCTTGAAGACTGCTGCGTCTTATGCTCCACATACATGCTGACACAATCCTCCTCCTCCTTCTGTGTGTTTGGCAGCTCTGCAGGAATGCTCTCTGCATAAAGGGGGCCTTGAGAGGAAAGGAATTCCTCCTCTTCCTCCCTCTGTTCTGCCTCAAGTGCCCTGTCCATGACTCCAGAAGGAATATAAGTGGGACAGTGTCACTGATGCATGCATTGTCACTGCTCACCCTCCTTGTGGCCACCTCAAATGGTGACAGGAGAGTGCATGCATCCTTGATCATTAGCCAATGATGTGGCGAAAAAAAGCCAAGCTCTCCTGAGCCTGTCCTGGTACCATGCTCACAGAGGTACTCATTGATGACCCTCTGCTATGCTCGCAGCCACTGCAGCATTGCCAATGTTGAGTTCCACCTGGTGGGCATGTCACAAATGAGGAGGTTGTTGGGCAGGTTGAATTCCCACTGGATGTCAGCCAGCCGGGCACTGGCATTGTATGAATGCCGGAAATGACCACAGACTTTTCTTGCCTGTCTCAGGATATTTCTTCCTCCTCTCTTCTCTCAGGCCCCCAAGTACAGTCTGTGTCCTCATCATCCCCTCCCTCCTCGTCACTGTCCAATCAGTGATGTCAGAAAATGCAGACAATATTGGAAGAAAGTCTATGGCTCCTTTAAGGCAAATGATAGCAGTAATGATTATGAAGAGTCAAACGAGTTCCTGGTTCCTCGTGGCGTGCGTCGCCAAGCTCCACCATAGGTGGAGCTTGATGACGCACGTCATGAGGAACTAGGAACTCGGTCAGCGGCCGCCATCTTTGTGGCTGGATGCCCCAGTTGCCATAATTTTGAGCCAGCTTTATTGATCCTAAATGTGAGTGTATACTATCCCTTTCTTATTACATTTGTTTTGTGCAATCTACACTATTGGATTCCTCTTTTCTTTCCTATTTTGGATACCGTTTAATACCGGACGCTCCTGGGAATATAAATGAGCTGTGGTTGTTCACCGGCATGTTTGGAGCTGTTTTTGGCCATCCTTAACTGGATCGGTGGGGTCATTTTACTCTGTGGAGGCGAACACTGACCCCCCCGTAATATGTGGTTGGTGAGTTCCGGTAAGAGGCTGTGTGTAGCGGTGCCTCTGGTGCCTTAAAGGAGCCATAGACTTTCTTCCAATATTGTCTGCATTTTCGGACATCATTGATTGGACTGTGCACTGCAGTTATACTTACAACTGATATATAGTGTACACTCAATACGCTGTGTGTGTGTATATATATATATATATATATACATACTGTATATATACCAGGCTGTATATATTTTAATACACCACGTCAAGTGTACTATATACCATATGTACACCCCGAATGCACAGATATTTAATGTACACTGGGTGTATATTATATATATACTAGACTGTGTATGTATATATATATATATATATATATATATATATTATTGTACTGCCTAAACGGATGCTATATACTATACACTGAATTAGCTGTATATAGTCTACTACACTAAAGGCATGGCATTTTATATATATATATATATATACAGGCGGTCCCCGGGTTACAAACAAGATAGGGACTGTAGGTTTGTTCATAAGTCGAATTTGTTTGTAAGTCGGTACAGGTACATTTTTTAAGTGTAGCTTCAGCCAAAACAAATATTTTTAAGCTTTTTGGATAGCATAGGGAAGGGACATTGGGCCCCTGGCGGACATATATATATATATATATATTTTACGGTACGGAAATCACATCATCTGATATATGTCGATTAAGTCACATATCATATATCGTAGGCAAATCCGTCATGTTATTATATATATATATATATATATATATATATATGTATGTGTCAGATCATATATATATTATATGTGGGTCACATGTAATTTATAGACACGTAAGCCCCACATGTATACCATATATCATGTGAACTGCACCACATA
>BLSH010019688.1:570360-596426 GCA_018402905.1 Glandirana rugosa
TCCTGTTTCCACGTATCAAAACTTGTTTGTCATTAACCTATGTCATTCAAATTTAATAAATATCAAAGGAATTTCATAAAGTTTAACGAAAAGAATTTAACAAACGAACAATTGTAACCATAAAACCGACACAACAATAATCACAAACAAACGATTCACGACAACTCCATAACTTATGACCCACAACAGTTAATCGTATACATTATCTCCACCCGACAACTGATCACAACTCGCTTGGGCCTGACATTGCAAGTCCAGGCATGGCTTGAAAGCCCACAGGCACCGTGCCTGGGCCTGGGCCTGTAAAGTTTTTGCTTCTCAACACGTGGAGTAAAATAGCAGAACCCCGGACCGAACTCGAACGATTTTTGAAATGTCCGGGTCCGGGTCCGTGCCACGGACACCCGAAAGTTCGGTACGGACCTGAACGTTACAGTCCGGGTTCGCTCAACACTAGTCAACAGCCCACCTCTATTACATATGCTAATTGACAACACCCAGTATTCAATACCTCAACAGCACTTAGCAAACAAACACTAATAACAACACAGCCAAAATACCAATGTTAACAAGCAAACAATTTAAGAAAAGCAATTTGAAATACTTTAAGGAAACTATAAATAATTTAAACTTACTGTATCCAATTACTGTTTGTTCAAAACTATGCACCTTTGTCCTACTGCACTTCTGTACTGCTGCAATTGGAAAGAGCAACTATCAAGAAATTCCATTTTCTTCACTGGTTTGGTCACATGTCTGCATGCAAAACAGTGTTTGCATGGATAGAATCCCTTCCAAGTGAAGAAAGTGAATTCCCGTTTAGGTGGTGGCACTACTACATTTTTGACAATAATATCTTTCAGATTTGGAGCTCTCTTATATGTAAATCTAGGTTTTTCAGGCAGTATTTCCTGTAGGTGTTTATCTGTTGTTAGTATATGCCAGTGTTTCTGTATTAAGTACACTATTTCTTTATGTTGTACAAAATTGGAACAGAGGCGATAGACAATACAGAGAAAACAGGGGACCACCTTATCATCAAAATTACCACTATTCAGAGAGAAGTCCAATCCCTAGCTATAACAGGTTTGACCCAATCAGAGAATATGGATAGAGTTGAGCGGACACCTGGATGTTCAGGTTTTCGTGTAAAAGTTCGGGTTCGGTCCGAACTTGACCCCGAACCCCATTGAAATCAATGGGGACCCGAACTTTTGGGCACAAAAATGTCTGTAAAAAAGTCCTGGAAAGTGCTAGAGGGCTGCAAAAGGAAGAAAAGTGGGGGTAAGAGTAGGACAAGTGCCCTACAAAGAAATGGAGATAGAGAAATAACAATAATCTGTCCCTTACAGCAACAGCAGGAACCTGACCCTATAGAACTAGGAGATGATTTTAGAACAATAATCTGTCCCTCACAGCAGGAACCTCTCCCTATAGCAGTTTGATATGATTTTAGAACAATAATCTGTCCCTTACAGCAACAGCAGGAACCTCTCCCTATAGCAGTTTGATATGATTTTAGAACAATAACCTGCCCCTTACAACACCAGCAGGAACCTCTCCCTATAGCAGTGTGATACCGTTTAAACAAAGGATTTTATTAAAAGAAACGCACTTACATGCATAAAAGCTTGTAACAGATAAAATGGAATTCCAGACGGCCGGCAACGGATGGCGCAGTAGAATGGGAGCAGGATCACAGGATATGGATTGATTTCAAAGACTATGCACTTTTATGGACTAATTTAATTTATTTATGAGTCCTTCACATTATGTTGTACACAAAGTTTTCATGCCTATACAGCACATTGGCTAATATTTGTTTATATAATTGAAAATTGATGTTTTTTTCAACTGTTTCTTCTATATGTCACTTTAATTAGTGGGTCATATTTACAGTTTACTAGCGCTGCACTTCTTGGAGTATAGTCTTAGACAAAGGTCTGAAATAAGCCCCTACTAAAAACCTCAACAAATTCGACACCTACATTGGGATCCAAAAATTCATCAGAAGTGTTAATATCAAGAAGTACATCTATAGTAGTAGGAGATGATTTTAGAACAATAATCTGTCCCTTACAACACCAGCAGGAACCTCTCCCTATAGCAGTTTGATATGATTTTAGAACAATAATCTGTCCCTTACAGCACAAGCAGGAACGTGACCCTATAGTAGTAGGAGATGATTTTAAAACAATAATCTGTCCCTTACAGCAACAGCAGGAACCTGATCCTATAGCAGTAAGAGATGATTTTAGAACAATAATCTGTCCCTTACAGCAATAGCAGGAACCTGACCCTATAGAACTAGGAGATGATTTTAGAATAATAATCTGTCCCTTACAGCAACAGTAGGAACCTGACCCTATAGAACTAGGAGATGATTTTAGAATGATAATCTGTCCCTTACAGCAACAGTAGGAACCTGACCCTATAGAACTAGAAGATGATTTTAGAACAATCTGTCCCTCTAAGCAGTAGACTCTAACTAGTCCAGTCAGATTGTTCTGTAATGCAGGATAAGATGTTATTAGATCTGCAATCTGTCCCTAAAAGCAGTAGTAGTAGTAATCTCTACCTAGTCCACAATTAGATCATTCTGTAATGCAGGATGAGATGTTATTAGATCTGCAATTTGTCCCTCACAGCACCAGCAGGAACCTCTCCCTATAGCAGTAGGAGATGATTTTAGAACAATAATCTGTCCCTTATAGCAACAGCAGGAACCTGACCCTGCAGCACTAGGAGATGATTTTAGAACAATAATCTGTCCCTTACAGCAACAGCAGGGACCTCTCCCTATAGCAGTTTGATATGATTTTAGAACAATAACCTGCCCCTTACAACACCAGCAGGAACCTCTCCCTATAGCAGTTTGATATGATTTTAGAACAATAATCTGTCCCTTACAACACCAGCAGGAACCTCTCCCTATAGCAGTTTGATATGATTTTAGAACAATAATCTATCCCTTACAGCACAAGCAGGAACGTGACCCTATAGTAGTAGGAGATGATTTTAGAACAATAATCTGTCCCTTACAGCAACAGCAGGAACCTGACCCTATATAACTAGGAGATGATTTTAGAACAATAATCTGTCCCTTACAGCAACAGCAGGAACCTGACCCTATAGAACTAGGAGATGATTTTAGAATGATAATCTGTCCCTTACAGCAACAGTAGGAACCTGACCCTATAGAACAAGAAGATGATTTTAGAACAATCTGTCCCTCTAAGCAGTAGACTCTAACTAGTCCAGTCAGATTGTTCTGTAATGCAGGATAAGATGTTATTAGATCTGCAATCTGTCCCAAAAAGCAGTAGTAGTAGTAATCTCTACCTAGTCCACAATTAGATCGTTCTGTAATGCAGGATGAGATGTTATTAGATCTGCAATCTGTCCCTCACAGCACCAGCAGCATCCCCTCCCTACACTAGCCTGAGAGCATATGACATGCAGCACTACGTGACTCCAGCTCATACAGAGGCTGGGTCACATGATGCACTGGCCAATCACAGACATACCATTAGTAGGCATGGCTGAGATGGCTTCTAAGGGCAAACCAGTGAAACGCTTGTTGATTGGCTGCCCTGCAGCTATTCAACAAGCGGGAAAAAAATACCAGAACCCAGAACCCGAACCCAAACTTTTTTTCAAAAGTTCGGGTTCAGGTCCTGAACACCGCAAAGTTTGGTACGAACCCGAACTTTACAGTTAGGGGTTCGCTCAACTCTAAATATGGAGAACGACAATCATATTATCCACCATCTCACCATGACTCTCTACCACAAAGATCTTTTTTAGATCGGGATCGGCGAGATTATTCACCGGGGAGGGTACCACAAGAAGAACAAAAGAGACAGAGAAGAACTTCGGAAGAACATCATTATTCACCCAGAAGAAAGGAACAGGAGGGAAGATCAAGTAGAAGTATGGAAAGAAGAGAGGATGTCGATCAGGAAAGAGAACCCAAAAGAAAAATAAATCACTAGAGGAAGGAGTATTCAACCTAGGTGACCAAACCCTCTCTACCGAAGTACAAGCAGTCTTAGACAAAGTAGTAAGTATAATACCACGCTACCTAATAACAATATGTACTATAAGCAGCCAGCATGATTATGTGGGCAGAAATCAAATTAGGCGTGAATCATGCAAGTCATCAACCGGACTCCGCTATACGACACTCGCAGCGTGGAATCACGAAGAAGTCACTCCACCGGAACACCTCAGACCAGAACCAAGGTAAGGAAGAGGTATCCAGGACATATCGCCATAGACCTCATTAAGGACAAAAGTTTCTACATAGTGTGATACCGTTTAAACAAAGGATTTTATTAAAAGAAACGCACTTACATGCTTAAAAGCTTGTAACAGATAAAATGGAATTCCAGACGGCCGGCAACGGATGGCGCAGTAGAATGGGAGCAGGATCACAGGATATGGATTGATTTCAAAGACTATGCACTTTTATGGACTAATTTAATTTATTTATGAGTCCTTCACATTATGTTGTACACAAGGTTTTCATGCCTATACTGCACATTGGCTAATATTTGTTTATATAATTGAAAATTAATGTTTTTTTCAACTGTTTCTTCTATATGTCACTTTAATTAGTGGGTCATATTTACAGTTTACTAGCGCTGCACTTCTTGGAGTATAGTCTTAGACAAAGGTCTGAAATAAGCCCCTACTAAAAACCTCAACAAATTCGACACCTACATTGGGATCCAAAAATTCATCAGAAGTGTTAATATCAAGAAGTACATCTTTGGAAATCCCTAGATGAAGATACCCAAGTCCTCTGCCAACACATGAGAAGTCCAACACACGACATTACTTAACAAGTCCTTGTTTAACCCATGGATTCATGACAACCAGCACATAGAAGTTTTCAAAAAATTAGTGCTACAAGACTTAGACCAACTTAAAGTCAAGAAAAAGGCAGACCCAGTGCACATTAAAAAAGAAATTAGAACACTGACTGCAAGAAAAGATATTGTAATCTGTCCAGCCAACAAAGGAGGAGGAGTTGTTGTACTATCACAGGAGAAATATCATGAAATCAATAGACAACTTGCAGATACTACAACATATTCTAAACTCTCCAGGTAGACCAATAGTCAACGGAAAAGACTCCCTTACTTCCCAAATGGGACAGTACATAGACAGCGTTATTCAACCAGCAGTCCAACATACCAAATCATATCTGAGGGACACTAAACATGTTCTTCAGTTACTTGAATCTCTTCTGATACTAGAGGGAAGGACACTACTAGCTACAGCAGACGTGTCCTCCCTCTACATGGTGGTACAACACCATCAAGCATGTGAGGCCACCAAATGGCTACTTAGACAATACAGTACACTGAAGTGCCCACAAAGAAAATACCTCATTAAATGCCTAGACCTATGCCTAAAATCCAATTATTTTTGGCATGACCAGTGCTACTACAAACAAACAACAGGGATTAGACATCGGGGCAAAATTTGCCCCTAGTCTGGCAAACGCCTTTACGTCACAATGGGAGAAAAAGACAATGTGTATACAAACACCCCAGGAGAACTCACACTTTATGGAAGGTATATCGACGACCTGATTATCATGTGGAATGGGAGCAGAACCACACTTGAACACTTCCTCAATAATCTCAACAGGAATGACGAAAATATATTTCTAACATGGAACATACAAGACAAATCAATTGAATTTCTTGATTTGCAAATTAGAATTGAACATAACCGTCTCCTCACCAAAACATTTTTTAAAAATGTAGACCGTAACAGCTACCTAACAATTAATAGCTGTCGCCACAAACCCTGGCTTTAATATCCCCAAAGGCCAACTTACAAGGATAAAAAGAAATTGCACCACAGTAGAAGACTACCAGACACAAGCTCAGATGATTGGGAAGAGATTAATTTAAAAAGGATACACACAACAATCAATATCCACCCAAATTCAACAAGTTAACAAATTAGATAGGAAAACAATGTTATTGGAAAACAAAAAAGACAAAAAACTATCACCATGCAAAGCTCCACCCCTTGTCCTGGACTACAGCATACATCTTAGGGAAGTAGAAAGACTTACTTTCAGAAACACTGGCATATACTAACAACAGATAAACACCTACGGAAAATACTGTCTGAAAAACCTAGAGTTACATATAAGAGAGCTCCAAAAATGTATTAGTGCCACCATCTAAAAGGGAATTCGCTTTCTTCACTGGGAAGGGATTCTATCCATGCAAACACTGTTGACACAGTGAAGAAAATGGAATTTCAATCTACTAGCACTGGAATTATGTATGCCATCAAAGACTTTGTCAGGGGGGTGCATGCGCGGCTTCTGAACATGGTGGACGTGTAGAAGGAGAGCTCTGGTTCCCGCCCGCTCTCCAAGGCCCCTGTACCACTTCATTCCACTCTGGGGGTAAGCTACAAACCTTCCTACACCCCAAGGGCACCCCATGGGCAAAATAGGCCAGCAGCAAAATACCTATACCCCGTTCTTTGGGTCATGATCGGGTCCGGCTATGGAACAATATCTTACTAGGCTGCAATCCCCGGCCTCGATTTCCCCACCGATCCGTTCACGGCAATGGATCCTACACTGAGAAACAAAAGGGAGTGAGACTGTCCACATGCAAACAGTTTCTTCAAAGACACATATTTCAGCTCCGGCCATATTACCCCAGCCTTCCTGGATGAGAAGCTCAATAATTTTTTAGTGCAGATCACCCGCAATAGTGCGGCAGAGGTCAGCAAAATCTCTCAGGAGCTAAGGGGGGAGATTACACAAATTACGAACAAACGAACAGATGCCTTGGAAAATAAAATGGATGACTTGCTCCAATATGTCGAAGCCCTTGAGGAGGAGAACTCTACCCTGAAACACTCGGTCTCTCAGGTTCAATTACAGCAAGAGGACTAGAGAATAGAGAGAGACGACAGAATTTACATTTTCGGGGGATCCCGGAATCTGTGAGGGACAATAATCTGCGTTCTTATCTTTTAGGCCTTTTCAATACACTAGCACCATCCATTGCAGATATTGATGGGCGTTTAGACCAGGCACAAAGGTCACTGGGTCCAAAACCCCTGGATGGAGCCAGACCCCGGGATGTGATTGTAAAATTCCACTATTACGATAGCAAGGAGGCTTTTGGACTACAAAAGGGCCAAACTACAGATTTTTAGAGACCTCTCCCCCATCACTCTCGCAAAATGTAGAGCCCTGCGCCCTGTTATTGGGGCTTTCCCTTCCACCTGGTCATTACATGGGATGGTGTCCAGCATAGCCTCCGAGATCTCCAGGAGGGAGAGGCATTTGTAAAAAGCCTGAATCTTCCACCATTGCCAGAGGGGGACCTACTGGCTCGCCCCCAACTTGGTCGTCAGCTGCCCTCCACTCCCAGTCGACTCTGGACCCCCGTGAGATTAAGGAAACTAACCAACACTCCTCAACGACCCCACAACGCAAGACAACCTCCATGATAACTCGAGCAGACAAGGGCTGTTATTCTCTCTTCATGCACACCTTGCATGCCTAGATGTTTTGCTCTGGACTCTAGACTGTCCTGGTTTTTCTCCCCTGATTGAAGGGGTAACCATTCCCAATCCCATGGGGTTTTAGTTTCTTTGGCCACTCCTATAAGGTATATGGTGTTTTTTGTTGCCTTTTATCCGTTCTACATTGACTCAGCAGGCCCTGGTTTTGTCCAACAGCAGTCTTTTCTCTTTTTGATAGCTCTCTTCCCAGTTGGACTTGACCAGGCCCCCTTTGAATCTTCTCTCTCAGAAGGAGAGGGGGCAGGCTCCAAGGGAACTGCACCTTGTTCGGAACTGACATGTTTCCCCAAATGACCCTGGATTTGTACCAGGGTCTCCGAAGAGGCGACTGCCTCTCAGGACTTCAGATACTGGTTGGTTCTTGGTTTTTCTTCTTTGGACCAGTTTTAGGTCCAACCACAAGTATGTTATTTGCTATGTTTTTTCTCTTACAGGTCATTTTTGTCTTTTTTTTCCCCAGTAGGGGTTTTAGCTACATGTACCATTTTTGTAGCAGACTGACTCATGGCTTTATCTCTCAATCTATGTTGGTCATAGCTTTTATGTGTGATAAGCTAGCATATACTTTAGAATCTGTACAATTGATATGGCGCTAAAGATATTGTCTCACAATGTTAAAGGGCTGAACTCGGTTCAGAAAAGATGGATGGCTTTGAAGGAGTTCAGGGCTTCGGGGGCTGATGTGGTCATGGTCCAAGAGACACATTTCAAGGAGGGTGGTTCATTGAAATTTGCTGCTAGGTAATTTCCCACCTCTTATGTAGCCTCGGACCCCACGGGAAAAGCGGGTGTAGCCATCCTCATCAAAAAATCGTGCCCAATTAGGGTTAAAAACAAGCATATTGACCCACATGGGCGTTATATACTCCTGGACTGTGGCTACATGGACTCCCCTTTTACTCTGCTTAATATATACGCCCCGAATATGGGACAAGTAGAATTTTTGAATAAGGTATTTGAATGTTCTTAGCAATTCTCTCAACCTTTTCAGATAATTGGTGGGGACTTTAACCTAGTATGGTCGCCAAATAGAGATAGACAATCATTATTTCAAGATACTCCAGCCCAGAAGGTGTTTTCTTCTGCTACTTCTTGCAGGCAATGTATTAGGTCACAGCAGATGTTTGATTCTTGGAGGCTTAAGCATCCCACAACCAAACGGTTCTCGTTCTACTCTCCTGTACACAAAATGTATTTGAGACTGGATTATTTTTTTAATCTTGGCCCCGGTCATCCCATATGTGGTGGACTCGGACATCTCCAATATAACATGGTCAGATCACGCCCCCATTTTTTTAGAAGTGGTCCTATCCTCTGCATCTCCCAGGGCTTGCCATTGGCGTCTTAATGACCACCTTCTTCAACTTTCAGATATATGAAACAAATTAACTAAAACTCTAGAAGAATTCTTTCAAATTAATAAAGGATCAGTCTAGAGTCCATCCACACTGTGGGAGGCCCACAAGGCCTATTTTAGGAGGGCCTGCATAGCAGAGGGTACACGCCTAATGAGGAACACGGCCAAATTAGCCCAGACTTTAACAACTGCTTTAAAAATGGCTGAGACACAGCTCCTTCAAAATCCGACCGTAGTACATCTTAGGTGGTAACGATTAGGGAGCAGTCTTTGACACTCTCGAAATCGGCCAAATCTCTCCTTTGGGCCAAGCAGATATTTTACGATTTTTTTAATAAGCCCCATACTATGCTGGTGAATAAGCTCTGTCTGCGACATTTCCACTCCTTCCCTGACTCCCTTATCCAGATGTATGGGACTAGGACCCACTGCTCATTGACTATGTCTAAGACTTTCGGAGAATTTTATAATAAATTATATAATTGTCTAACACCTGAAAACCATTTTGCTTATTCCTAAACTAACATGGAAGCGTTTTTCAAGGACATTCGGATCCCCACAGTTTCAAAAGCAGATTTGGCTGATCTTAACGCCCCTTTGACCGATGAGGAACTTAGGCGCATAGTGAAGGACTTTCCCCTTCATAAATCACCAGGACCTGATGGGCTACCTTACTCATATTATAAATGTTTTATCGACACATTGGCACCCTATATGCTGGAGGATTATGATTCTATCTTACAGGGAAAATCCCCACACCCCCAGAATTCATACATCACGGTTATTCCAAAACTGGGCAAGGACCCAACCATCCCGGACAATTATAGACCTATAGCCTTACTAAATTCTGACTATAACATTTTTACCAAGATCCTGGCCTCTAGATTGTCTCACATTATTCCTAAACTGATTAATAAGGACCAGGTGGGGTTTGTTAGAAATAGGCAGGCTGGACATAATACCCGTCGCACCATAGATTTGATCGATTTACTTAATAAATTCCCCAGACATGCAGTAATCCTGAGTTTGGATGCCCAAAAGGCCTTCAATAGGCTATGTTGGCCCTATATGTTTTCTACCTTAAGGAAATTTAGATTTGAAGGCCCTTTTCTTAGAGCCCTAGAGGTACTTTATTATCAAAATTCCGCTCAGGTGCAGATGTCGTCCTTCCTGTCACCTTCCTTCCCTATGATCAATGGGACACACCAGGGGTGTCTCCTGTCTCTGCTGCTTTTTATTCTTTGCTTGGAGCCCCTGGCTGAAGCCATTCCTTCAAATGAGAATGTATCAGGTGTGGTAAAGCGACAGGGGGAATACAAGCTGTCTTTATTTGTGGATGACATTTTATTGACCATAACAAATCCACTTATATCTCTCCCGAACCTACATTCAGTTCTATCCTCATTTAGTGCCATTTCCAGATATAAGATAAACACGACCAAGACAGAGGCCCTACCTTTGCATAATCCTCCGAGCTTATTGACACAACTTAAAAATGCATACCCCTATCGATGGTGTTCCAGCTCGCTGAAGTATTTGGGTGTCAATCTCACCCCCTTTTATTCTACTCTATATGTGGCCAATTATACCCCTTTGATCCAGGAGATTAATAGATCTTTACAGCAATGGCGGAAATATCCCATCTCTCTTCTGGGCAGGGTGAACTTTTTAAAAATGTCTATAATGCCCAAGCTCCTTTATCTCTTTGAGACCCTGCCAGTAGCTGTACCACTCACTCAGCTAAAATCCATACATAGAGGCTTTCTTAGATTAATTTGGAAAAATGGGGCTCATAGAGTAACAAGCTCGGTAGTCTTCTCTTTGAAATCTAGGGGAGGAATGGGGGCTCCCAACGTGGCCAAGTATTACTATGCCACACATTTGAGAGCTGTGCTTTCTTGGTCTAGTTTAATGGCCCCAAATAGATGGTCAGAGATTGAGAAGGGGGCCATGTACCCGGTTCACCTAGGGGCTGTGATATGGTCTAATTCTTTGCATCAAGATCCTGTACTGAAACGCATGTCTCTTTCCCCTATGCAATTTACCATTTCTATTTGGAGAAAATGCCAGGGTACATTTCTATTGTCCTCTCCAGGCCCGCCTTTAAACACTATATTATTCAACCCAGAGATTCCAGATAGCATGTCTTTGGGACAAATGTGGCCACGGATACAGGATTCTCTTTATCAACTTCGCAATCTGGTCCATCCTGTTTCTACAAGATTGTACTCCTTTAGTGAACTACAAGAAAAAATCAAGATCCCTTCTCATACATTTTATTACTAATTGCAGATTAGACATTTATTCCAATCATTGATCAATACCCAGACCTTAGATAGACCCACACCTTTTTAACATCTGTGCGCACAGGGTCCCCAACAACCACACCTCATAACCACTATCTATCATATCTTGCATGATGCTATTCCCCTTACTGAACACTCTCACCAATATATGGAGAAATGGTCTCGTATTCTTAATAGGCCACTGACTCTGCAGATGTGGGACAGAATCTGGGCAGCCACATTAAAGTCGTCCAGATGTGTCACACAAACAGAAAGATACTGATGTTCTGGTATCGGACCTCAGGGGTGTTACATAGATATAAGCCTACTTGTTCAAAGTTGTGTTGGAGATGCGGTGAGGAGGTGGGCACATTGTATCACATTTTTTGGCAGTGCGATATGTTCCGGCCTTTGTGGAGCGGAGTTATGGACCTGCTTCGGGAGGTGCTGGGCATGTCGCTTCCCCTTGATCCAATTCATTATTTACTGGGCTTTCCCTTCCCCGATGTCTCCAAGCACGCAAAATGTTTAATTTCCTATATATTATTGGCAGCTAAGAGTACAATACCATTGTATTGCTTACAGAATGCACCTCCTTTGTGGTCCAGGTTTCTTCAGATTATAGCAGATATTAGAAGAATGGAATATATGACCGCCATGGTACATGATACAATGCCTCATTTTAATAAGATCTGGGAAAGCTGGGATTCCTCAGTACATTGCAGGGCTCGTGGGTTGAAGGTTCACATATTGACACCGGTTGTCAAGGGTACATGCAATGTTTCTCAACAGCCTGAGATATATCGCAGAAGTCTAGGGATGATTAATATGGATGTATTACATTGCTATGTCTGTGCCTATTTTTTCTTTTGCTTTCAAAATCTTTTGAAAATTATCTTCCTATGTATTCTGATATAAGATACATAAGCATGACCTGAGAGAAATGTTTGTATGTCTTAAGATAAATATCTCTGCTATTTTCTTTTTTTTTTCTATTTGTTCAATTGTTTCTTTTGTATTGTCATTGACCATTGATCACTATGTGGTGATGAAGTCTTCTTTCTTTATATGAATCCATGTAATTGCTTTGAAATCTTAATAAAAATGACAATTATGAAAAAAAAAAAACTTTGTCAGCTGCAACACCAAGGGAGCAGTCTACGTCTTAGAGTGTAGTTGTAAACTACATTATGTGGGAAGAACCAAAAGAGCACTAAAGACAAGAATCAATGAACACGTTGAAAATATAATTAAAGGCTTCCCAAAGCACACTCGAAGCATTGTGCAGAGGTCCATAACAAAAATCCAATACATCTAAAATTCTGGGGAATTAAAAGATACAACAAATCCTGGAGGGGCAGTCACATGCTCAGAACTCTTAGTCAAATGGAATCCAGATGGATCCACACATTAAACACAATGACACCTAATGGATTAAATGTCAAGTTCGACCAAAATCGTTTCTTGAGTGACTATTAACCACAGCCAATGACATAGGCACATGTAATTATACATACATCATTTCATTATTATCATTCGAAACATGCCCCTCTCCAACCGAGCATAGTTGAGAACACAGGTTATATAAAACTATGTAAACTTCTATATAATGTGTATGTATGTTAAGAATGATGTTTACCTCACAATACATTTCCGGTAAAGGACTTCCAAACAAAACTTATTTCTGGGATGATATTATACACCATCACTTTTACAAGTATATCACTCACTACTTAAAGTCTTAATTCCCTACTTTATTCAATGGCCCCCTCATGAAATACACTCTTATAGTATAGGAGAATATCTTTATTTAAAATAATTAAAATTATTTTTAATAAATAGGATGACCTAATGTGCTATACAACAGCACACATTACAGAACTGTTACTATTAACACAACAGACCAAAACAAATAACCCTGACATAATGAGGATCAGGATATCACAATCTGGATCATCAGTTTATTTACCAACATACAATATAATTGAGTTGTGTAGATAGGATTGTAAATAATAGTAACCCACAACAAGAAGGTGACCAATTTTTATATATATCCTTTCCCTACATTATTTTACTATCATGATTATCCTACTGCTTCTCCTCCCCTCGATGAATAAATATCGGATATATCGCATATACTTTCTACCAATATACAGTGTCCTACATTATAGTTTGGAAGTGGTTGTCACAACATACACTATGCAATGGTCCACAGTAAAATGGTGATCGCTATCTAGATTCCATCAAACTGAACATTTCTCTCACGACTGTGAGCAGAGAACACACATAAATGTTAGAGATGTATATACCATTACTATTCTCCCCAACCACTATCCACCAAATGTTATTGCACCTCTGTAGTGGCCCTAACACCACCAGTCGCGAAGTGACCTACAGCAAAATGGCGACCGGAACTCTATCCGGCCGCCTCAATACTATTTATAACGTAGGCACCGACAACAAAATGTCTTTACACTTTCCCAATACCAAGGTATAAAGATCTTCAACAAAATGGCGACCGGAATTTAGTTCCTGCCTAACATCCACTGCCAAATACACTGCCAGCACCAACCAATATATACAGTTGTGCTCATAAGTTTACATACCCTGGCAGAATTTATTATTTCTTGGCCATTTTTCATAGAATATGAATGAGAACACAAAAACATTTCTTTCACTTATGGTTAGTGCTTGGCGGAAGCCATTTATTGTCAATCAACTGTGTTTACTTTAAATCATAATGACAACAGAAACTACCCAAATGACCCTGATCAAAAGTTTACATACCCTGGTGATTTTGACCTGATAACATGCACACAAGTTGACACAAAGGGGTTTGAATGGCTATTAAAGGTAACCATCCTCACTTGTGATCTGTTTACTTGTAATTAGTGTGTGTGCATAAACGGTCAATGAGTTTCTCGACTCCTGACAGACCCTCGCATCTTCCATCCAGTGCTGCACTGACGTTTCTGGATTCTGGGTCATGGGGAAAGCAAAAGAATTGATAAAGGATCTGTGGGAAAAGGCAGTTGAACTGTATAAAACAGGAAATGGATATAAAAAGATATGTGTAGAAATGTCAGTGGAGCACTGGATGAAAGATGCAAGGGTCTGTCAGGAGTCCAGAAACTCATTGACCTTTTTTTTAAACTTTTTTAAAGTGTCACCTATGGAGATTTTTAAGTACCAGAGTTTGTCGCCATTCCGCAATTTTTAACCGTAACATGTATAATATCTATTTACTCGGCATAACATCCTCTTTCACAATATACAAAAAAATTGGGCTAACTTTACTGTTGTCTTATTTTTTAACTCAAAAAATGAAATTTTTCCAAAAAAATCGTGCTTGAAAGACCGCTGCGCAAATACAGAGTAACAAAAAGTATTGCATTGATCGCCATTTTATTCTCTAGGGTGTTTGAAAAAAAATATATAATGTTTGGGGGTTCGAAGTAATTTTCTAGCAAAAAAAACTGTTTGTAACGAACAAATGTAATAAAGGGCTCCGGTGGGTAAGTGGTTAAAGAGTTTTTGATGTAAGCGCAACTTTTTATCTTAATAAACCACTCGTTTTAATCATACTACACTATGAGAGATATCGCTCTTTAAATCCCCCTCCCTCTATACACCCTGCGGAGCTACAGAAGCCGTTGACAAACAGAAGGATTGGGGCCAATTATTCATTGGAAAAAGGTCCCAGGATAACATCCCATCCTTATCATTGAATTAGGAGAATACCATCCTCCACAACACGCTTTTGATTCATCCTTGAGGTGAGCACATATTATGCATCTAGGTGAACGTGAAGATGCCATATATCATTTAAGAAGATATACACGGACTATTCCATTTACTACTAGCACTTAAATGCCCACGTATGAACTTTTGATATACAGAATCCAGAATACAGAATACAGAATACAGAAGTGAGTACACCCCTCAATTTTTTGTAAATATTTTATTCTATGTTTTCATGTGACAACACTAAAGAAATTACACTTTGCTACAATGTAAAGCAGTGAGTGTACAGCTTGTATAATGGTGTAAATTTGCTGCCCCCTCAAAATAACTCAACACACAGCCATTAATGTTTAAACTGCTGGCAACAAAAGTGAGTACACCCCTAAGTGAAAATGTCCAAATCATGCCCAATTAGCCATTTTCCCTCCCCAGTGTCATGTGACTCGTTAGTGTTACAAAGTCTCAGGTGTGAAGGTGGAGCAGGTGTGTTAAATTTGTTATCGCTCTCACTCTCCCATACTGGTCACTGGAATTTCAACATGGCATCTCATATCAAAGAACTCTCTGAGGATCTGAATTTTTACTCGACATAAAGATGGTCTAGGCTATAAGAAGATTGCCAAGACCATGAAACTGAGCTGCAGTACGGTGGCCAATACCATACAGCGGTTTAACAGGACAGGTTCCACTCAGAACAGGCCTCGCCATGGTGGACCAAAGGAGTTGAGTGCATGTGCTCAGCGTCATATCCAGAGGTTGTCTTTCTGAAAAAGACGTATGAGTGCCTCCAGCATTGCTGCAAAGGTTGAAGGGGTGGGGGCATCAGCCTGTCAGTGCTCACACCATAGGCTGCACACTGCTTCAAATTGGTCTGCATGGCTGTCCTCCCAGAAGGAAGCCTCTTCTAAAGATGATGCACAAGAAAGCCCGCAAACAGTTTGCTGAAGACAAGCAGACTAAGGACATGGACCTGTGGACCTGCAACCATGTCCTGTGGTCTGATGAGACTAAGATAAACGTATTTGGTTCAGATGGTATCAAGCGTGTGGTGGCAACCAAGTGAGGAGTACAAAGACAAGGGTGTCTTCCTAAAGTCAAGCATGGTGGTGGGAGTGTCATGGTCTGGGGCTGCATGAGTGCTGCCAGCACTGGGGAGTTACAGTTCATTGAGGGAACCATGAATGCCAACATGTACTGTGACATACTGGAGCAGAGCATGATCCCCTCCCTTTGGAGACTGGGCCGCAGGGCAGTATTCCAACATGATAACGACGCCAAACACACCTCCAAGACGACCACTGCCTTGCTAAAGAAGCTGAGGGTAAAGGTGATGGACTGGCCAAGCATGTCTCCAGACCTAAACCCTATTGAGCATCACTGGGGCATCCTGAAATGGAAGGCAGAGGTGCTCAAGATCTCTAACATCCACCAGCTCTGTGATGTGGAAGAGGAGTCCAGTGGCACAGGACTCAATTTGGACATTTTCACTTAGGGGTGTACTCACTTTTGTTGCCAGTGGTTTAGACATTAATGGCTGTGTGTTGAGTTATTTTGTAGGGGCAGCAAATTTACACTGTTATGCAAGCTGTACACTCACTACTTTATATTGTAGCAAAGTGTCATTTGTTAAGTGTTGTCATTTGAAAATATTTACAAAAATTCGAGGGATGTGTTCACTTTTGTGAGACACTGTAGCACCAGGCTCAGCTTGTCTTGGGGCTTGTGATTACAGTATATGCACATTATGCACATTTGAGCACTTTATTGATAACACTTTGTCTCAATATTTTGTAGGGTTCCGTGTGTTACATATTTATATCTGTTTGCACAAATTTCATTTTATTTAAGTTTAAGTATGCATTGAGATATCATTATCCCTTACATGCCTCCACCATGTTGCCGCATGCCGAGGGTGTCCATGCCTCCTCCATGTTGCCGCCTGCCAGTGGTGTCCATGTCTCCTCCATGTTGCCGCCTGTCTATGGGGTCCATGCCTCCTCCATGCAGTCACCTGTTGTCAGGCCTGCCACGGGTGATCTGCAGCCTGCCACCCAGCTGGACTATACTTATTCCCAGGCTGTTGCTCCTCTGGACTATGCTGATTCCTGGGATGTTGCCCAGCTGGACTATGCTGATTTCCGGGCTATCACCCCCTGGACTATGCTGATTCCTGGGCCATAGCCCCTCTGGACTATGCTGATTCCTGGGCTGCCGCCCCTCTGGACTATGTTGATTCCCAGGCTGCCGCCCCTCTGGACTATGCTGATTCCCAGGCTGCTGCCCCTCTGGAATATGCTGATTCCCATTCTGTCGCCCCTCTGGACTATGCCAATGTACTACTTGTTGTCAAGTTGGACTCTGATGACTGGGTTAAACTCCCACCTGCTGAGGTGTCTGAGGCTTCTGCAGTTCCTGCGTCATATGGCTTAAATGGGTTTTCTGTGTGGGTTAAAATCCCTACTGCTATCTGCACCAAGTTCTTTTTGCAGCTAGCTAATAACTCTGAACATGAGAACTATCCCTGCTTTTACAGCCCCAGTAGTAGAGGTCCTATGGGAAAGGGTAGAGTTCCATAGAAACCTTGTCCTGACTTAGGGGTCATCTCTGCGATCCCTAGCGCATTTGGGGACCTGAGTGGGATAACCTATGCCCTGGGTAGACCTGAGTGGCTAGTAAAACACAGAGCAGTCTCTAGAAACAGAGAGATAGGTGGTCCAGGTGCGATGGGACACCCTGGCATCAGGGTGCCTGCACGCACCAGGGACTCTGGCATTAAGCTTTCAGGTAGCTTATGTAAAAATATAAATGTATAATATAAATGTACAAATATGTAAAAGGGAAATCAAGGATGCAAAAATTCAAAAGGAACGGCAGATTGCAAAAGATAGTAGGACAAACCCCCAAAAATCCTTCAAATATATTAATAGTAAAAAGGTCAGGTCTGAGCATGTAGGCCCTTTACAAAATAATCTAGAGTGCATGACTGGGACAAAGAGAAGGCAAACTTATTAAATACATTCTTCAGCTCTGTGTATACAAAGGAGCATGGGGGAGCTCATGTCCATAATGGGAGTGGTAGTGACACAGCCACAAATGATCCACAATGGATCAAAAGTGAAATAGTCCAGAAGTATTTAGACAGAATAAAGGTAGATAAAGCACCTGGACCAGATGGCATCCATCCACGGATCCTAAAGGAATTGAGCTCTGTCATTTCAAAGCCATTGTATCTAATTTTTAGGGACTCCTTAATGACTGGAATACTACCACTGGATTGGTGTAGGGCCAATGTGGTGCCCATATTTAAAAAGAGATCAAAGTCTTTACCGAGTAACTATAGACCTGTTAGTTTAACTTCTGTAACTGGGAAGATACTGGAGAGTTTAATAAATAGACCACATAGATGAGTTTTTGTTGGAAAAAAATGTTTTAAGCAATAGACAGAATTAATGAAAGACAGAAGTTGTCAAACAAACCTGATTTCTTTTTATGAGGAGGTAAGTAAAACTGTGGACAGAGAAGTGGCTGTGGGCGTGGTATACTTGGATTTGGCAAAAGCGTTTGACACCGTTCCCCACACACGGCTAATGTGTAAGGTAAAGTCTACAGGCTTGGAAAGATCAGTTTTTAAATGGATAGAAAACTGGCTAAAAGACCGAATTCAGAGAGTAGTGGTTAATTATTCTTACTCTGAATGGTCTAAGGTTATCAGTTGTGTACCCCAAGGTTCAGCGTTGGGACCCTTACTTTTCAATATATTTATAAATGATATAGGGTCTGGGATTAAAAGTACAATTTCAGTGTTTGCAGATGACACCAAGCTATGCAGTGGAATAACGTCCTTACAGGATGTCTCCAACTTACAAGCAGACCTCAATGCACTGCCTAATTGGGCAAATATGTGGCAAATGAGGTTTAATATTGATAAATGTAAAGTTATGCATTTGGGGGATAAGAATATGCACGCATTGTACATAGTGGGGGGGGGGGGGGTACAACTGGGGGAATCCATAGTGGAGAAGGGTCTGGGGGTTTTGGTAGATCATAAGCTTAATAATGGCATGCAATGCCAAGCTGTGGTTTCCAAAGCAATCAAAACCCTTTCTTGTATTAAGAGAGGTATGGACTCCAGAGATAGAGACATACTTTTGCCCCTGTACAAATCATTAGTAAGACCTCATCTGAAATATACAGTTCAGTTTTGGGCGCCAATTTTTCTAAAGGATATCGGGGAACTGGAAAAAGTGCAGAGAAGGGCAACCAAACTAATAAGAGGCATGGAGGAGCTCAGCTATGAGGAAAGATTAGAGGAACCTTAATTTATTCTCTCTTGAGAAGAGGAGATTAAGGGGGGATATGATCAACATGTACAAATACATAAGTGGTCCATATAGTGAACTTGGGGTTGAGTCATTTACTTTAAAGTCATCACAAAGGACAAAGGGGCACACTTTACGTCTAGAGGAAAAAAGATTTTATCCCCAAATACGGAAAGGTTTCTTCACAGTTAGAGCTGTGGAATAGACTCTCTCCAGAGGTGGTTTTGGCCAGCACGGTAGATTGCTTTAAAAAAGGCCTGGATTCTTTCCTTAATGTAAATAATATAACTGGGTACTAACATTTTTATGTAAAGTTGATCCAGGGTGAATCCGATTGCCTCTTGGGGGATCAGGAAGGAATTTTTCCCCCACTATAGCAAATTGGATCATGCTTTGCTGGGATTTTTTGCCTTCATCTCGATCAACTATGGGTGAAGTATATGGGATTGTATGGTTATATATAATTTTTCTATTTTTTTTTGTTTTTTGTTGAACTAAATGGACTTGTGTCTTTTTTCAACCTGACTAACTATGTAACTATGTAAGGTAGCTTTTAGTGTCCCAGCATTGGGACACAGGCTGCTTGTAGGAACAAGCCTTCTGTGTTGCGCCTCCTTAGGGATTTGACCAACAGAAAACCCAGCCAGTTTTGGGACCCCGCCGGCAAGGGTTTGCACTAAACCTTCAGACACTGGCAGTGGGGTACACAGTTGGCTTGCAGACCCTGGTGGTGGGGCCCTATGGAGCGTCCGGAGGCTGCTCCTTAAGAGGGGGGAATCTGTCAGTATTGAGTTTACCTACTGGTGGCACTGTGCTGCTCGGGGCTGTTGCTGCAGCTCCAGTGGCCACCAGCAGGTGTCTTCCAAGAGCCAGCAAGCTGTAACAATCAGCCACACCTGGGTTCAGCCATTTTAGATGGCTATTTAAGACTGTTCCTCCCTTTCCCCAGTGTGTCACGATTCCAATCACCTCCTTGTGCCAGATATCCTGTTCCAGCCTGCACCCATCTGCCTTTCCTCTTGTCCTCCTCTGCCTTGCTCCTGCTCCCTGCCTAGTACCCTGTCTTGATCCCTTCTGCCTTGCATCCCTGCTTTCCCTGTGCCCTTGTCAGTTTATTGTAGATATTGTATATAGTCAGTATTTTAGTTCCCTTGTCAGTAATTAGGTTTATTAGTTATTCTTGTTTTGTGCATTTGGGGTTTGGTTCTTGTTTTTATCTTTGGAGTTTGTTTTGCTTGCTGTTTGCTGGGTATGTTTTTGCTGTGTACTGTTAATAAATCTCACCTTTTAAGATATTCTGTGGTTTTGGCTCAGTTTTCAGGTGTAGCAACAATATCTGGTCTGCCTAGCTGCAGAACCCTGACAGTTTGTTTGCCAGGCGAACTTGGGGTGCATGAGGCTATGAGTTTTTGCCATGCCAATAGAGATGCTGTTGTTAGTGAGTTTGTTTTTGTAGAGGTGTGGTGTATCCAGCTGCTGTCAGTAAAAGGTAGTCAGTTAAGGTATCGGTTGTGCGTACAAGGCTTCCATCGTGGACCATATCTTATCTGGTGTAGGATGCCATCAATAGTAAAGTTGGTCCAGGATTGGAGCGTAGTAACAGTTTTCTATGTGTGGCAGACCTATTCCGCCTTCCCTATGGGATCTTGTGAATATGTAGTCAGCACATCTGGGCGGTTTCGAATTCCAGATGAATTTAGTCAGCTGAGTCTGGATCGATTTTGTATAAGAACGGGGGATAGAAATGATTAGCGTACGCATTAGATAAAGAAGCTTGGGTAGTATGAGCATCTTAAGGGCAGCTATACGTCCCAATTTAGAGAGGCCCAAGCTACATAGTGATTTCAGTAAGGTGGGTAGATTTCTAGAAAAGGTAAGGTCATTTAAGGCAATTCGTTTTTTGAAATCGGGAGTTATTTGGGTTCCCAGATATGGGATGGATGTGCTAGATCACTGATAGGGTGTATTTGATTTTAGTTGGTTGGTCAACTTGGGCGGAAGATGTATAGGAAGGACTAAAGATTTTGAGGAATTTAGCTTGTAGTACGATACTGTGCTAAATTGTTGGATGATATCCTGTATAGCTAGTAAGGATTGATGAGGGTTGGAGGTCATCAAGATCACATCATCTGCTGATTTTGTGGTCTGTTCCGTTTCAAGGGATACCGGATATTTGTGTGTTAGATCTAATTTTGGAGACCAATGGTTCCAATAGCAGATCAAAGGTTAGTGAGGAGAGGGGGCACCCCTGCCATGTACCATTTGTTATTTCAAAAGGGTTAGACAGTGTCCCTCCCGTTAGTACTCTAGCTGATGGGTTAGAATATAAGGATAGGATTGCTTCTTGGAACCATCCCATGATGCCGAATTTGGTTAGCACTACTTGGAGGAACATCCAATGCACCCTGTCAAACCCCTTCTCTGCATCTAAAGATAGAAGCAGAGAAGGCATTTTTGTCAGCTTAGCCTAATGGGTGAGGTCAAACACCCTTCTTGTAGTGTCTGGAGCTTGCCTTCCTGGGACAAATCAAAACTGGTCGGGGTGCACTAAGCTAGGGAGGAATTCCATCAATCTGTTGGCAATAATCTTATTATCTGTATTTAGGAGAGATATCTGTCTGTGGTTAGAGGCAACAGAGGCGTCTTTCCCAGGTTTGGGTATAGTTGTTATAATAGAGCGTAACATATCTGTGGGTAGAGAGCCAGAGGAACCAGCAGCGTTGAAGAGGTCTGCTAGTTTAGGGCTAGACTGTTTGCTAATATTTTGTAAAAGATGTTGGTGAAACCATCTTCACCCGGGGATTTGTGGAGGGGAAGAGAGTTTATTGCTCTGAGGATTCGTGTTGTGGTAAAGGGAAGTTGGAAATACTTTCGAATTGGACTTCTGAGCTTGTAGGCAGATAAATGGGATCTAGAAAGATGTGAATTTGCTCTTCGGTGGGTTGGGGAGTAAGAGGGTCCCTTTTTAGGTTGTATAATGAGGAATAAAAGTCGCTAAACGCATTAGCAATCTCATGAGGGTTAGTTAAGATTTGCTTAGAAGTGGATGTTGTAGGGATAGCATTTTAGTTTTTTGACGTTGGACCTTAACTTGTTTGGCTAGAAGAGACCCAGGTCTATTGCTCAATGTGTAGAAATTGGCCTTAGAGAATTTAATTTTGAGTTTGTGGAGCAGTAGTGTACGTAGTTGCCTTAATTCAAAGAGTTTGATGGTTTGTGCATGGGACAGGGAGGATTTGTTAAGTTTATCTAAACTAGAGATGTGGGATATTACCTCATCTATCTGCAGGGTCCTCTGGCGTCTCGCTCTTTTACTCAACTTTATAAATATACCTCGCAAGTATGCTTTGTATGTTGACCAAAGGGTGAATTTGTCAGTGTCCGGTTTTTCGTTAAGTTCAAAAAAGGATTTTGCGCCGCCTCTATTTCTTTTAGGATTTTGGGGTCAGCTAATAGGGATGGGTCCAGTCTCCATATTTTCGGTGGTCCTGGGCATTGGTCGCCCAATGTAATGGATATGGAGGCATGATCCGACCACGAGATAATACTAATGTCTGAGTTTGTGATGTTTTGAAGGGTCCATTTGTCGACCAAAAAGGAGTCCATTCATGAGTAAGATAGTTGTGGATGGGAGAAGAAAGCCATGTTGGGCTCTCCATACATCGAAGATTTCTTGTTTCTGGATAAGGGAGTTTAGAGCCGGTCTCTGTTGTTGCTGTGCGTGGAGGTATTCACGGATGGATCTCTAACTATGTTAAGGTTTCCCCCTATGATGGTGCTACCTTGGTTCAGGTGTTTTATCTTCTTGAAAAGGTGTCTGAAAAAGTGGAGTTGTCTGGTGTTAGGGCCATAGGTATTGACCAAGGTGTAACAGGTTTGGCCAATAGTGCAGGTGAGTAGTACCTGCCTTGTGGGTGTGCTTGGACTTGATGATGCTGGAATTGAAGGGTATCACGGATTGCCGTTACAACCCCATTCTTTTTCTTTGGGCCCGAGGTAAGATATATGGTGTCATATCCTTTTAGTTTGAATTTAGGAGTTTTTGACTCTGCAAAGTGCATTTCCTGTATAAATGCTACGTCCGCATTTTGTTTAGACAGTTCTTTCTGGAGGTTTGCTCTTTTTTGTGGGCTGTTTAGGCCCTTAACATTTAGTGATATTAATTTTAATTGGCATTTTGCGGCTTTTGGTAAAGGTTATTGGTGGTGGGCAACCTTGTTACTCGTGGGAGGATATTGGTCCAGTTTGGTTGGCTCAAAATTATGTGATCTTATTTGTAGAATGTAGTGTTGTGAGTCCAAAGGGGGTGGTGAGAGTCTGGTGTTGGTTGAGGTGGGAGATAAAAAAGGTGAACCCTTTAACAACTCGGGTTCAATGTACAGAGATACTGCTGTTAACTTCCAACTGGAGGGGGGTTTTCTTCCAGAGGCATCCAGTATTCGGAGCCTGTAGTTAGAGAGTATTAGGCCTGAGTGAGGCAGTGATCCGCTGCTAATGGTAGAGGGCCGTGTATACGGACGGTATCAGACGTCTTGAAGGGACCAGTCAGCTTCCATTTGGGAAGGGAGAGACTCAGGTGGTCTTGGAGTTTCCTCAGGTATTATACGCCAGAGTCTTTGAAGTTGAAGGCCGTCAGGAAGTGTGCGCACTTTGCCTTGGAATGTTATTAGCAGCTTGGTGGGGAAACCTCATTTATGTGGTATATGATGGTTCTGGAGTGCCTTTGTTATTGTGGCTACCTGTCTTCAGTTCTCCATCGTTGCTTTTGAGAGGTCCGTGTATAAGGCCACTGCAGCGAATGGATTTGGGAGCTTCAGATTTCACTTAGCTGCATACATCACTTTTTCTTTGGTGTTGTAAAAATGAATACGTGCTAACACATCCCTCGATTTCTCTGCTGGTATGTGGGTGGCTTCCATAGTCTATGAGCTCTGTCGATTTCCAGGTCTCTGTTAGACAGATCTGGTACCGAGGCTTTCATTAGAGATTGTACAAACTGTACCACCTCGGGCTGTTGTACTGACTCGGGTATATTTCTAAACTTTATATTGTTTCTTCACGAGTAGTCCTCGAGGTCTGCTAATTTAAGATTGATTGCCTGCGGAGTGAGTTATTTAGGCATCCATCTGGGAGGTCAGCTATTTATGAGAAGCGCGGATCTCAATCTCCGGGAGGGCGTCTATTGACGTCTATTTCCACGCCCCCGGCGCGCATGCACAGGTGGCGGCGGTGCGCGCGGCCGCCACACGCTGCGTGGGCATGCCCGTGGGTCGGGCGGACTCGATGTCCGCTCGAGACCCATGATCGCCTGCGGAGCTGCAGAACGGGGAACCACCGATGTAAACACGGCAGTTCCCCGTTCTGTGAGAGGGGGACAAGCAGATCTACTGATCACTGTCACTGGGATCAGTTAGATCTGTTATGTCCATGCCAACCCACCCCCCCCCACAGTTAGAACACACCCAGGGAACACTGTTAACCCCTTCACTGCCCCCTGCAGGTTAACCCCTTCACTGCCAGTGACATTTATACAGTAATCAGTGGACATTTAAATTTGTGATTGCTGTGTAAATGTCATTGGTCCCAAAAAAGTGTCAAAAATGTCCGACATATCCGCCCAATATCAAAGTCCCGATAAAAATCGCAGATCGCCGCCATTAAAAAAAAAAAATAATAATAATAAAAACGCCACATATCAATTCCCATAGTTTGTAGATGCGATAACTTTTGCGCAAACCAAATCAATAAACGCTGATTGAGATTTTTTTTTACCAAAAATATGTAGAAGAATATAAATCGGCCAAACCCAATGAATATATTTTATTTTTGGATATTTATTAGAGCAAAAAGTAAAAAATATTGTTCTTTTTTCAAAATCGTCGCTCTTTGTTTGTTTATAGCGCAAAAAATAAAAACCGCAGAGGTGATCAAATACCACCAAAAGAAAGCTCTATTTGTGGGGAAAAAAGGACATCAATTTTGTTTGGGTACAACATTGCATGACTGCGCAATTGTCATTCAAAATGCGACAGCGCTGAAAGCCCAAAATTGGTCTGGGCAGGAGGGGGGTTTAAGTGCCCTACAAAGTTCCTTTCAAAACCTAGACCTAAATTTCAATCCTTGGTCCAAAGTGATACTGCTAGACACCCCATGAAGTCCCACCACTCCCTTGACAAAGGTATATGCAGTATATTACTAAGAAAGACCCCAACATAGGCATGAAATGGGCCATCTTGGTTAATCTCTTGACAACCACAAAGATGGTAGTATATTTTTTTGGGTGGAGGAAGCTCAACAATAAAGTCCATATTTATAATTTCCATGGTCTTCTGGAGATCAGTAAGGACCTTAACTAGAGTTGAGCGAACACCTGGACGTTCGGGTTCTGCTGGTCCGTCCGAACTTCGGGACAAAGTCCGGGTCCGGGTCCGGACGGAACCCGAACGATCGCACGGACTTTTCAAGCCCAGGGGTAACTAAAGTTACCCCAAGCAACAGGCACGCTAGCAAGCCCAAGGCAGGCCTGGGCCTGGGCCTGAAACAGGGCTTCAAGCCTGCCTGGTCGTCTTGGGCTTGCAGGTCCACAAGCGAGTTGAGATCAATTCCAGGAATGACTAGAGGTCTTCTGGTACCTTTAATATTTATACCTGAAATAACAACTCGAAGGAGGTGGGTTTTTTTATATGATGGTAGAAACACCAACAGTTCTCTAATTGGTTCTACCGGGTAAAGTACGGATACAACCCCAGAAAGAATCATTATATGACGTATATGGAAACAGTT
>BLSH010019688.1:617211-633105 GCA_018402905.1 Glandirana rugosa
GACAAGACGTTTTAATAAATTTCAGACACACAGTGAAATGGTTTCATTTAAAGTGACACACAGACTTTAAATAATTTTGCAGAACAGATGTGCACTTATTCACGGTTTCATTTAAAGTGACACACAGACTTTAAAGAATTTTGCAGAACAGATGTGCACTTATTCACGGTTTCATTTAAAGTGACACACACATTTTGCTGAACAGTGATATGGGTTCTCCCGGCTTATTTATACTTTTTTGACACAGTTTGAAGATGATTTTAGAACAGTTCTATGGCCTCTACTGTTAATTAATACTTTTCAGACCCAGTTTGAAGATGATCCCCATTCACCTCCATTTTTGCTTTTTTATGTTTTTATTTTTTAAAAAATATTTAAAGTTATTTCCCTGTCCCCATTTCTTTGTAGGGCACTTGTCCCACCCGTACCCCCCATTTTCCTTCCTTTTGCAGACCTCTAGGACCTTCCTGGACTTTTTTACAGCATTTTTAAGAATTTTCATTAAAATTACCAGAATTCCGGACCCGAACCCGGACTTTTTTTGAAAAGTCCGGGTCTGGGTCCCGGACACCCCAAAGTTCAGTACGGACCCGAACTTTACAGTCTGGGTTCGCTCAACTCTATTCACAAATCCATTGTGAGCAAGCTCACATGTGAGATGAACAGAAAGTTATATAACACCTGTGAACAATTAACAAACCCCTTAATTTGCAGACTGAATGAAAGGAAATTGCTGTTTAAGGCCTCATACACACGGGCGTATTGAAAAACGAGCAGTAACGTCAAACGTGATTTTATCAGCGTTATGCATTAATGTCAATGCATGTTTTTTCCGCGCTAGCGTTCTGCGGCGTTTCTCTGCCTCTATCCAAAATCAATGGTTCCCTATGGGAGCCCATTGATTTGAATAGAAGCCGCACCAGAAGTCGGATCATGATGATCCGACTTGCAGCGCAACTTGTGTGCTGAGGATCTTGAACTGCCACTGCAAAAATGTGTGTGGGGTTCCCCCCCAAGAGGTACCAGGTCCTTCGATCTGGCATGGATTTTAAGAAGAACTCCATGCCAAAAAAAGGCGTAGGGTCCCCCCACAATCCATACCAGACCCTTATCTGAGCATGCAGCCTGGCAGACCAGGAAAGGGGGTGGGGCGAGTGAGCGCCCCCCTGAACCATACCAGGCTGCATGCCCTCAACATGGGGAGTATGGGTGCTTTGGGGCAGGGGGGTTCTGTGCCCCCCACCCCAAAGCACTTTGTCCCCATGTTGATGGGGACAAGAGCCTCTTCCCGACAACCCTGGCCGTTGGTTGTCGGGATCTGCTGGCGGGGCTTATCGGAATCTGGAAGCCCCCTTAAACATGGGGCCCCCCAGATGCCGACCCCCCGCCCTATGTGAATGAGTATGGGGTCTTCTGTCTTCTGAGGGGTCTTCTGTGGAGTTTCTGTCTTCTGAGGAATCTTCTGTCTTCTGCTCTTTTGCCGCTGTCTCCTCGGCTGGCTTCTCCCTCTTCTCTTCTGGAGATGTTGACACGTTGCTCTCTCTCACTCGAGTACCAGGTCCGTGCTGTGCAGTTGCCTTATATTGGCATGGGACAGGGCCATCCGGTAATGTCATCCTGAGCCCCCACCCCTTATGATGTCACATCCTGGGGTGGGACTGTGATGTGATGCCCAGCCCCAGGATGTGAGCCATGAGTCAACATCTCCAGAAGAGAAGAGGGAAAAGCCAGCCAAGGAGACAGCGGCAAAAGAGCAGAAGACAGAAGATCCCTCAGAAGACAGAAACTCCACAGACAACCCCTCAGAAGACCCCGCAAAAGAGCTGAAGAAAGAAGACGACAGAGAGGGGAGAAGACGCCGGAGCTGATTTAATAAAATATTTTAAAAATCTGTGTAGTGTGTTTTTTTGTACACTTTTTTTCAGGTGAATGGGTAGGGGTATTTTGTACCCCATACTCATTCACATAAGGTGGGGGCCGGCATCTGGGGGCCCCCTTGTTAAAGGGGGCTTCCAGATTCCGATAAGCCCCCGCCAGCAGACCCTGACAACCAACGGCCAGGGTTGTCGGGAAGAGGCTCCCGACCCCATCAACATGGGGACAAGGTGCTTTGGGGTGGGGGGGGCGCAGAGCCCCCCTGCCCCAAAGCACCCATACTCCCCATGTTGAGGGTATGCAGCCTGGTACGGTTCAGGGGGATGCTCGCTCATCATCTCCACCCCCTTTCCTGGCCTGCCAGGCTGTGTGCTTGGATAAGGTTCTGGTATGGATTTTGGGGGGAACCCTACGCCGTTTTTTCGGCATGGGGGTTCCTCTTAAAATTCATGCCAGATCGAAGGGCTTGGTACCTCTTGTGGGAGAACCCCACGCAATTTTTGCATGGGGTCCCCTTTAAGATCCTCAGCTTGCAAGTGCCCCCCCAAGACGGATCATCATGATCCAACTTCTGGTGCGACCTCTATTCATATCAATGAGCTCCCATAGGGAACCATTGATTTTGAATAGAACGCCTGACAAGGCTTAACACTGTGTATGTAAAGGAATGGAGATGGTGGTAGTGGCGCTGCCCCAATAAAAGTTTTTTAAAATTATACAGGTGTATGGTTTATTAAACCATGTGCTATAATCAGAGTGTTAATTCAGGTAAAGTACGACATTAAATAAAAATTGAAAATTAAAAACAAATTAGAAAAGTGCAAAGTGCAAAGGATTATAAATTTTCCAGGATGCAGGAGATCAATATTGTATGGTATGAAAACATTTTTAGTATTATTGTAAAACTTGAAATTATTAATGTGCTAAGTGCAGAAGATTATAAATTTTCCAGGATGCAGGATATGATTAATTTATAATATGTGAACACACTTAGTGAAGTTTAAAAAAAAACAACAGTTAAAATATCAGAAACAATCGTGACACAAGTGTCTGTGAGGTAGGTGAATTTATATAAATAGTAAAAAACTTTTCCACAGTAATCTAACCGTTTAAATCAGAGTTCAAGCCCGGTATTCAATTCAGTGATACCAATATAAGGTGTCTCATGCACAGAGTCAATAATAACCAGGAACTAGGTGGTGGGTGCTGGAGTGGTGCGAAAAGTGCTCCCCTCCAAAAAAACACCCCACTCACTGCGTAACCAGGTTTTGGGTTGCCGATTCTTCAGATATGATGTCCGCTCATCCATGCAAATGTAGATGCCATAAGGGGAATATAATATTTCATGGAGATTTTAAGAAGAGTAGCAAAGGTTTAGTTTAGGAGCAGGCAAGTAGTAACTCACATTTAGTGTAGGGGAAGTCAGGATCGAATGACCGGAACTTCCTGCGTTTCAGCGTGGTAGCGACCGGAAGTGCGATAGACGTTGGCTCAGCTCCGGCTGACGCGTTTCGTCATCACTGACGTCATCAGAGGCGGTGCTAGCCAGTTCTGCACTCCGGTCTTTTATAGGCAAGCTCTTGGTCACCTGATCCCGGTGGCTATCTTGGTACACCAAGAGTGAAGCCAGCCGGTAGGCATCATTTTTCCCGACCGACAAAAAGCACACATTGACATTTCAGATACAATATATATGTAGATTTAAAACAACAATTTATTAATATCCTAAAACAATGATTACAATTTAAAAGAAAAGAGAAGAAATTATAAAAAATTATAAAAAACGGGGTTTTTGATCTAGTGATATAATGCGAGGATAAAATCAAAGTTAGAGTAAAAAAGGCAACGAGGGGAATTGTGTTAGGTGAGGAGACAACTAAAGGGTTATTGCATGAAAAATGGTTGATGAACTATTAAGAATCGGAGTGGAATTGTGTATTCATTCAGAGTCCATAATGGGTCAGAGGCACGTTTGCGTTTAATCAGGGAATATCGATGAATGCATAACAGTTATATATATGGGATTGCGCTACGATCGGATATGATCGTTTAAGGAGGATTTCGGTCTTTATATGGGCCAGGATTTATAAATTAGTTCTCTAGACCCAGAATCCAGTGGGTGCATAAGGATGTATATA
Source organism: Glandirana rugosa (assembly GCA_018402905.1). Lineage (NCBI taxonomy): Eukaryota > Metazoa > Chordata > Amphibia > Anura > Ranidae > Glandirana > Glandirana rugosa. Next base: position 621,225 of record BLSH010019688.1, read on the forward strand.
TATAATGTAAACCAATTCTATTTGTGACTTATACAATGTTTAAATAATTCATTATGTGCTACATCCAAAAATTAAAATTACACGGGAGGCTTAATTATTTTGTGTATAAAACCAATACTGTATAAGCAAACTTTGTATAGATGTTTGACTAAAAGCGTAATATTTAAAATAAGATAAAACGGGAGGCATAAAATAATTGAAACGGAAGGCATGGACTATTTGCATATAAAACCAGTAACTTGTATAAATAATGTATGTCATCTTTTGGATAGATAGTATATAGACATTATGTATGTAAACATTTGAATAGATGATACATGTTGTACCTTTTACAATTTTAGTATGGGTACCTCAGTGTGTTGTATATGACCAGATAGATGGTATCTTTTCCGAGGGGCCAGATTATATTTCCTATGAATGTACATTGTTAGTATTCAGACTTAAATTTATTATGCGTTCAGTTAGGGGGGTATATTTACTTTATTCGTTAGTAATGAAACAGTTAAGGTCAATGTCAATGTTCAGACCTTTAGGCTGCATAGAGTCCAAGGTATAAATCCATTTCGTTTCATTTTGCGATACTAATTTGTTCCTATCTCCACCTCTCCAGTACTCTTTTATATGATCGATACCGTAAAAGATCATGACACCTGGGTCCCTCTTATGCGCCACTTTAAAGTGCCTGGAAAGGCTGTGGTTGGGATAGCCTTTTTTGATGTTTCGTATGTGTTCCCAAATTCTGACCCAAAGGGGTCTCGTGGTTCTTCCCAGATACTGGTACCGACAGGGACACTCAATTAGGTACGTAACGTGGGAGCTCTTGCAGGTTATTAACTGATTAATTTTGAATTTATTCCCTGTGGATGTTGAGTAGAAGCATTCTTTTTTCCTTGGTTGAGGTTTGCTCTTTTTGCATGGTAAACATTGTTGGCAGCGAATGAACCCCTTTAGGTTGGGGAATAATTCTATCCTTTTTGGGGGTTGACCACGTTGTGGACTAGTTTATTCCTCATATTTGGGGCTCTCCGATAAATAAACCTAGGTTTGTTAGGTAACAAATTCCTAAGGGTCCTATCAGATTTTAGGATAGGCCAATGCTTTTTAATGATGCTTTCAAGTTGTCTGTATTGTTTGTTGTATCCCGTGGAGAAGGCAAATTCTCCTTTATTCTTTTTTGTATTTATAGATTTCTCCAGCATCCTCCTACGGTCCATGGTACTTATTTCCTTCTTTAATTTTTTCAAATCTTTTTCTTTATATCCCTTTTCTACAAATTTGCTGATAAGAGTATCTGCTTGTGTGTCATAATCGGTCATAAGACTGCAGTTTCTCCTAATCCTCATCAGCTGCCCTTTCGGGACGTTCCTGATCCACTGTGGATGATGACAGCTCTTGGTTGGAATGTAACCGTTTCTATCCGTTTTTTTTTTTAAATGTTTTAGTGTGTAGTTGATTGTTGTCTTTAAAGATTTTTAGGTCCAAGTAATCTACTTCTTTCTTATTCCAGGACCCTGTGAACTTTATCCCAAAAGGGTTGTTATTTATTTCATGAAAAAATTCCTCCAAGCTGGATTCTGTGCCCCTCCAGATTAAAATAATATCGTCTATGTATCATCTATAGAACATTAAATTAGGTATGTCATTTTTAAAAATTGATTGTTCCTCCCATCTACTCATAAAAATGTTGGCTACGCTGGGGGCATATTTAGCCCCCATAGCAACTCCCTTGGCTTGGGCATAGAATGCCCCCTCATGCCAGAAATAGTTTTGGCCCATAGCCAGATGTAGTCCTTCAAGTAAAAATAAGATCTGCGGCTGTTTGAGGTTAATGTACTTATGTAGTGCCCATTCCACACTCTTGAGTCCATCAGCTTGTGCTATATTAGTATATAAAGATTCCACGTCGATGGTTACCAGCAGATCCTCCTCCCTTACTTGTATATCTTTGATCTCCGTAATAAGTTGTATACTGTCCCTCAGATAGGCCGGGGTTTTTGGGACGATTGGCTGTAGGAATTCGTCCAGATATTCCCCTAATCTAGATAGGATGGAATTAATACCACTAACAATAGGCCTCCCTGGTGCTTTTTGTGGGTCCTTATGTATCTTTGGCAGATAATAAATTACCGGAGTTTTGGTGGCTTTGGGTAGCAAGTATTTGCCTTCCTTTTTATTGATTAGTTTTTTCTCTCTCCCTTTTTTGATGTATGCCTTGATCTTTTTAACCAGTTCCTTTTTGGGGTTCTGTTTAAGTTTCTTATATGTGTCTTCCTTTTTTATCAAATTATTCATCTCGTCCTCATAATCCTGTTTATTTAATATAACGACCCCGCCCCCTTTATCGTCAGGTCTTATAATTATATTCTTTTTCTTTTCGAGTTCCCTGATGGTATTCCAGATGTTTTGGTCTCTTGTTTTCTGTATCTTTAAATTTCGTATATCTTCCTCCACCATTTTCTTAAATACCTCCAGGCTCTCATTGCCTGCGATCTTAGGATTGAAAGTAGACTTGTTTCTTAGTGAAGTATGTGTAAATTCTTCTTCTCTGGTGTCTGCATTATTCCGATCAGGTTTATTTGCAAATATTTTTTGATATTCATTTTCCTGACAAACTTCTGAAGGTCTATGTCCATAATTGGGCTCATATTGATGTCTCCTTGGGCTTCCTAATCTTTGGTCCCTTGGTGTCGGATAGTTGGGAGTTCTTATGTTTCGCTGGGCAGGTCTGGGTGTTCTTCTTCCAGGGGTCCTGAACATGCTAATGTCTTCTGTGGATTCATCTAGATCCACTGATGTCTCCCTGGATGTACTGGTCATCTCAACCTCTAATGGTTCTTCCCTTATATAATCTTCATCGTTTTGCCAGCTGTAAACCTGTTGCTTCTTATAATCCAAGACATCCCTTCGGTATTTCTTTTGTTTCTTTGCTTGTATATCCTTATCATATTTTTGTATTCCTTCCTGTAAGGTTTTTTCTTTCTCCTTGTATTCGTTGGTATTGGAGAGGGGTGATAGTTTCTCTTTTATTTGTGTTATCATATTCTCTGTGTTTTTAAGTTTAAATTGTCTTCTTTTGATAATCAAACCTAACAATTCGTTTTCTTTGGCATTAAAGAACTTATACCATTCTTCCATGAGCCCTTTGTCTGAAAGGCTGTCATTGGGGGACAAATCCCACCTTAATCTCCTAGGGGTAATTTTCTCGGAAATGTACATTTCTAAGGTGGAAATGTCCCACCATGTTCTTAATTGCTTTTCCATATTATGCTTGAGTTGTTTGAATAAGCTGTCAATGTCGTGGTCATGTATAACCACTTCCTGGTTAAAAACTTCCTCTAAGTCAATTCTCCTATTAGTCATATATTTGAATATGTCCATATTTAAGCAGCTGCCTCCACACAAGCCGGTATCCCGGGAGGTAAATTAAGTGTATAAGAAAGTGTGTGGTATGGCGCTTGCTAATAGGGTTAGAGGGTATAGAGTGTGAATGTGTCTTGGCTGCTGCCTCCACCAAAGTATAGCAAAGCTATGTAGAAAATGTAAAGGAATGGAGATGGTGGTAGTGGCGCTGCCCCAATAAAAGTTTTTTTAAAATTATACAGGTGTATGGTTTATTAAACCATGTGTTATAATCAGAGTGTTAATTCAGGTAAAGTGCGACATTAAATAAAAATTGAAAATTAAAAACAAATTAGAAAAGTGCTAAGTGCAAAACATCTATACAAAGTTTGCTTATACAGTATTGGTTTTATACACAAAATATTTAAGCCTCCCGTGTAATTTTAATTTTTGGATGTAGCACATAATGAATTATTTAAACATTGTATAAGTTACAAATAGAATTGGTTTACATTATATATATACATCCTTATGCACCCACTGGATTCTGGGTCTAGAGAACTAATTTATAAATCCTGGCCCATATAAAGACCAAAATCCTCCTTAAACGATCATATCCGATCGTAGCGCAATCCCATTTATATAACTGTTATGCATTCATCGATATTCCCTGATTAAACGCAAACGTGCCTCTGACCCATTATGGACTCTGAATGAATACACAATTCCACTCCGATTCTTAATAGTTCATCAACCATTTTTCATGCAATAACCCTTTAGTTGTCTCCTCACCTAACACAATTCCCCTCGTTGCCTTTTTTACTCTAACTTTGATTTTATCCTCGCATTATATCACTAGATCAAAAACCCCGTTTTTTATAATTTTTTATAATTTCTTCTCTTTTCTTTTAAATTTTAATCATTGTTTTAGGATATTAATATATTGTTGTTTTAAATCTACATATATATTGTATCTGAAATGTCAATGTATGCTTTTTGTCGGTCGGGAAAAATGATGCCTACCGGCTGGCTTCACTCTTGGTGTACCAAGATGGCCGCCGGGATCAAGTGACCAAGAGCTTGCCTATAAAAGACCGGAGTGCAGAACTGGCTAGCACCGCCTCTGATGACGTCCGTGATGACGAAATGCGTCAGCCGGAGCTGAGCCAACGTCTATCGCACTTCCGGTCGCTACCACGCTGGAACGCAGGAAGTTCCGGTCATTCGATCCTGACTTCCCCTACACTAAATGTGAGTTACTACTTGCCTGCTCCTAAACTAAACCTTTACTACTCTTCTTAAAATCTCCATGAAATATTATATTCCCCTTATGGCATCTACATTTGCATGGATGAGCGGACATCATATCTGAAGAATCGGCAACCCAAAACCTGGTTACGCAGTGAGTGGGGTGTTTTTTTGGAGGGGAGCACTTTCCTCACCACTCCAGCACCCACCACCTAGTTCCTGGTTATTATTGACTCTGTGCATGAGACACCTTATATTGGTATCACTGAATTGAATACCGGGCTTGAACTCTGATTTAAACAGTTAGATTACTGTGGAAAAGTTTTTTACTATTTATATAAATTCACCTACCTCACAGACACTTGTGTCACGTTTGTTTCTGATATTTTAACTGTTGTTTTTTTAAACTTCACTAAGTGTGTTCACATATTATAAATTAATCATATCCTGCATCCTGGAAAATGTATAATCTTCTGCACTTAGCACATTAATAATTTCAAGTTTTACAATAATACTAAAAATTTTTTCATACCATACAATATTGATCTCCTGCATCCTGGAAAATGTATACTCCTTTGCACTTAGCACTTTTCTAATTTGTTTTTAATTTTCAATTTTTATTTAATGTCGCACTTTACCTGAATTAGCACTCTGATTATAGCACATGGTTTAATAAACCATACACCTGTATAATTTTAAAAAACTTTTATTGGGGCAGCGCCACTACCACCATCTCCATTCCTTTACATTTTCTATATAGCTTTGCTATACTTTGGTGGAGGCAGCAGCCAAGACACATTCACACTCTATACCCTCTAACCCTATTAGCAAGCGCCATACCACACACTTTCTTATACACTTAATTAACACTGTGTATACAATGTTAAGCCATATTGTATTGCCGGCTCAGCATCAAAAATGCTCAATAATGCTGCAGCTTTGGAAGGCGCTGGTCCCGTGTTCTAGTTACAGCCCACTAATGCCGACGCCCTCTACAGCTCAAAAACATTAGCGTTTTTAAGGGGCCATTGAATAATATGAATAGCTGTAAAAAACACTCAAAAACGGGGCTGTAAAAAACGCCTGTGTGTATGAGGCCTAAAATGTGACAGAAAAGGAGAGAGAAAAAGGGGAAAAAAGTGTTTAACCACTTAAGGACCGGAAGGATTTGCCACTGTAGGACCAGAGCACTTTTTGCGATTCGGCACTGCGTCTTTTTAACTGACAATTGCACAATTGTGCGACATTAAACCCAAATGAAATTGACTTCCTTTTTTCTCACAAATAGAGCTTTCTTTTGGTGGTATTTGATCTCCTCTGCGTCACTTCTGATCACCGCTATTAACAAAAAGAGAGTGACAACTTTAAAAAAAAAAACAATATTTTTTACTTTTTGCTATAATACATATCCAAAAAAAAATCAAACCATAAATTTATTCATTAGTTTTGGCCGATAGATATTCTTCCTTATATATTTTTTTTTTTGCGACATAAGCAAATAACAACATTTAAAAAAAAAAAAAAACTTTTTTTAGTTTCTATTATAGCATTTTGCAAATAAGTAATTTTTCTTCATATATTGGATAAAAAAATTTGTACTGCTGCATATCTTTTGTAAAAATAACCCAAATCAGTGTATATTATTTAGTCTGTGTGAAAGTTATAGAGCCTACAAGCTATTCTATGTATCATTGAAAATTGATCAATCCTGATGTACTTTAAGTCTATCTCATTTCTTGAGGTCTTGAAATATCAGGACAGTACAAATACCCCCAAATGACCCCTTTTTGGAAAATAGACAGTCCAATGTATTTAGTAAGAGGCATGATGAATTTTTTTAAAGCTGTAATTTTTTCCCACAATTCTTGGGAAAAATGAAGAAATATATTTTTTTTTTTTTTTTACACAAAATTGTCAGATTAATAAGTTATCTCTCACACATCCATATGCATAGGCATACTTGCAATTACACCCTAAAACACATTTTGGTACTTTTCTTAAGTATGGCAATACCAATTGTGTGAGGCTTTTTCACAGCCTGGCCATATACTATATTTTCCAATATCTAGCACCTCCGGGCGTTCTAGGAGCATAAATAACATCTAATTTCCTGACTACCTATCACACTTTTGAAGGCCCTGGAGCGCCAGGACAGTGTAATAGCCCCCAAATGACCCTATTATGTAAAGCAAACACCCAATGTATATTCTATGAGGCATGAGTCTTTTGAACATGTTATTTTTTTCCACAAATGTTTGAAAAACGTGGAAAGAAAATGAAAACTTTTTAACACATAGCATGCACATAGCAAACATTACACCCCAAAATACATTCTACTAGTCCTTCTGAATATGTGGATACCACATGTGTGAGACTTTTTCACAGCCTGTCCACATACAGAAGGCCAACATCCACGTAGCACCTTCAGGCATTCTAGGAGCATAAATTACACATCTAATTTCCTGGCTACCTATCACACTTTTGAATGCCCTGGAGCACCAAGACCATGGAAATGCCCACAAAATGGCCCCATTTTGGAAAGCAAACACCCAACGTATATTCTATGTTATTTTTTCATCCACAGGTTTTTGGAAAATGTGGAAAGAAAATGAAAACATATTTTTTTTACACAAAGTAAAAAATATTTATAAGTATATTTATAAGATATTTTTCGTGCGGAATAGATATATAAGCTTAGGTAAGCATCTTGAAGGAGGCTATTCTGTGAAATCTGGATATCCCTTGGACACGTAGTTATTGTATTAGCTGGGGTAGTTGGTTTAAGAATGCCCTATAGTTTAGTTCAAAGAGCTGAGTTGGCAGGGAGGGAAGTTTAATCCCTAAGCATGAGATGACTTAGTCAGCCCAAGTATAGGCGAGTTCTTCTTTTAGTTGAGAAATTTGCTTATTAGAGAGATTTAACTGTAGAATTGGGAATTTATTGGAGTTTAACTTGTAGTAGGATACCATACTGAATTGTTGGAGTGTTTCTTGGATTGCTGGGAGGGATTGGTTTGGGTTGGAGATTATGAGGATGATATCATCTGCAAATAAGCTGATCTTATGATCAGTACCATTGCAGGGGATGCCAGTAATTAGTTGGTCTTGTCTAATTTTTATGGATAGGGGTTCCATCAATAGGGCAAAAATGATAGGGGAGAGGGGGCATCCTTGTTGGGTGCCGTTGGTGATTTTGAATGGTTTAGATGGCATACCTTCAGATAAGACTCTAACAGAGGGGTTTGAGTACAGGGAGAGGATCACTGCCGGGAACCACCCCTGTATGGCAAACCTGTCCAGTACTGCCTTTAGAAATCCCCAGTGTACTCTGTCAAATGTCTTCTCTGCATCCAAGGATAGAAGCAGAGATTTGATGCTGGTTAGCCTGGTGTATTAAATTGATAACTGTTCTGATTGCATCAGGGGCTTGTCCGTCTGGTACGAATCTGACTTGGTCTGGGTGAATTAGGTTAGATAGAAGGGGCATCAATCCGGTCGCTATTACTTTGGCAAACAATTTAATATCGGTGTTGAGGACAGATATGGGTCTGTAGTTGGCTGTGGAGGAAGGATTCCAATCTGGCTTGGGGATGGTTGTTATAGTTGATCTTAACATTTCTAGTGGAAAGGAGCCTGAGGAAGCAGCAATATTGAAGAGGCTAGTAAGTTGTGGGGAAAGAATATCAGCAAATTGTCTGACATATTCATTAATGAAGCCATCTTCTCCTGGGGATTTATTTCAGGGAAGAGAGTTAATTGCTTTTTGAAATTTGTCGTTCGTGAAAGGTAGGGATATTTGCGCCTGCTGGTCAGGCGTTATAGCTGGTAGATTGACCGAGGAGAGGACATTTTGTATGAGTGGGTCTGTTGGTTGAGGAGTGGAGGGGTCCTCACTTAGGTTATAGAGGGAAGAATAGTAGTCGCTGAAGGCATCTGCTACGTCTTGGGGATTGGACAGTAGTTTAGTATTAGGGTGATGTATGGAGGCAATTTTGGATTTGGTTCTCTGGGTCTTAATTTGACCGGCTAGAAGCCAGTTGGCTTTGTTGCCCAGCGCATAATAATTGGCCTAACTTATTTTAAGGTTAGTTTCAAATTTATAGAGCAGTAGTGATCTACGTTTTTGTCTCCAGGTAAGGAGTTCTATGGAAATGCTATGCGCGGGGGATTGTTTGTTCAATTTTTCTAGTTGTTCAATCTTAGTTATTACTAGAGTTGAGCGGACACCTAGATGTTTGGGTTAGTCTGGTTCGGCCGAACTTCGCAGAAAATTTCAGGTTCGGTACTGAACTTGACCCGAACTTTAACCCGGACCCCGAACCCCATTGAAGTCAATGGTGACCCAAATTTTTGGGCACTAAAATGGCTGTTTAAAAGTCCTGGAAAGGGCTAGAGGGCTGCAAAAGGAAGCAAAATGGGGGTAAGGAGTAGGACAAGTGCCCTACAAACAAATGTGGATAGGGAAATAACTTAAAATCAGAAAAAAAAAATGGGAGGAGATGGATGTGGAGTTGGAGCCTAGAGGTTGACTAAGCCGTGACCGTGGCAGTGTAGGTGGAAGTGGCGGTGGTGGAGGAGGAGGAGGAGGTAGCCAACACTGTTATTTGTTTGTTTGTTTTTTTTTCTAATTGGGGTAGCCCCAAAAATATTGAGACATATTGAAAAAAACAAGTATACCAATGGCTGTGTGAGGCCGGTCTAAATGTCTATTCTGCACAAGGTACAGACAAGTCTTCTGGGATCCATGCCTGGTTCATTTTAATAAACGTTAGCTTGTCCACGTTGGCTGTGGACAGGCGGCTGCGCTTGTCTGTGATAACGCCCCTTGCCGTGCTAAACACACGTTCAGACAATACACTGGCTGCAGGGCAGGCCAGCACCTCCAAGGCATAAAGGGCAAGCTCAGGCCATGTGCCCAATTTGGAGACCCAGAAGATGAATGGGGCAGACCCATCAGTCAGTATGTGTAGGTGTGTGCACACATACTGTTCCACCATGTTGCTGAAATGCTGCCTCCTGCTAAGACGTTGCCTATCAGCTGGTGGTGCTGTTTGTTGTGGCGGGCTGCTGACAAAGCTTTTCCACATTCCGGCCATGCTAACCCTGCCTTCTGAGGTGCTGGCGGTGCCACAGCTGCGTTGGCGACCTCTTCCTCCTCCTCCGCCTTTGCCTTGTTCTTCCACAGAGCCCCCTGTGTCGTTTGGGAATGCCCTCAGCAGCGTGTCTACCAGCGTGCGCTTGTAGTCATGCATATTCCAATCACGCTCCAGTGAGGGAATTAAGGACGGCATGTCCTTGTAACGGGGATCCAGCAGGGAGGCCACCCAGTAATCGGCACAAGTTAAAATGTGGGCAACTCGGCTGTCGTTGAGCAGGCACTGCAGCATGTAGTCGCTCATGTGTGCCAGGCTGCCCAGAGGCAAAGACAAGCTGTCCTCTGTGGGAGGTGTATCATCTGTGTCCTCCGTATTCCCCCAGCCACACTCCAGTGATGCCCAGGAGCTGCGTTGGGTGCCACCCTGCTGTGAACACGGTTCCTCCTCCTCCTCATAATCTTCCTAGTCCTCCTCATCCTCCAGAACTGTGCCCTGGCTTGAAAAATTTTCACCTGGCCTATGCTGGTGCAGGAACCCACCCTCCGAGCCACTTGTGAATGACTGGCCTGGTAACCGTGGAAATGACCCCTCTTCATCCTCCTCTTCCTCCTGTGCCACATCCTCTTCCATCATCGTCCGAAGTGTTTTTTCAAGGAGACATAGAAGTGAGATAGTAACGCTGAGAACAGCGTCATCGGCACTGGCCATGTTGGTGGAGTACTCGAAACACCGCAATATGGTACACAGGTCTCACATGGAGGCCCCCTCGTTGGTGGTGTAGTGGTGCTGTTCCGCAGAGCGACTGACCCGTGCGTGCTGCAGCTGAAACTCCACTATTGCCTGCTGCTGCTCATAAAGTCTCTCCAGCATGTGCAAGGTGGAGTTCCACCTTGTGGGCACGTCACATAGGAGGCGGTGAGTGGGAAGGCCGAAGTTCCGCTGCAGCACAGACAGGCAAGCAGCAGCAGGGTAAGAACGCCGAAAGCGCGCACAGACGGCCCACACTTTCTGCAGCAGCTCTGACATATCTGGGTAGTTTTTTAGAAATTTCTGCACCACTAAATTCAGCACATGCGCCAGGCAAGGGATGTGTGTCAAACCGGCTGGGCCCAGAGCTGCTACCAGATTTCGCCCATTATCGCACACCACCAGGACGGGCTTGAGGCTCAGTGGCAACAATCACTCATCGGTCTGTTGTTCAATGCCCGTCCACAGCTCCTGCGCAGTGTGGGGTTTATCCCCCAAACATATCAGTTTTAAAACAGCCTGCTGTCATTTCCCCCTGGATGTGCTGAAGTTGGTGGTGAAGGTTAGAGTTGAGCGAACTTCTAGAAGTCCGGGTTCTGCTGGTTCGGCAGAACTTCGGGACAAAGTCCGGGTTCGGGTCCGGACAGAACCCGAACTTTGTACCGGACCCCGAACCCCATTGAAAAAAAAGGAGACCCGGACTTTTAGGTACAAAAAGTGCTGTAAAATAGTCCTGGAAGGTCCTAGAGGTCTGCAAAAGGAAGGAAATGTGGGTAAGGGTGGGACAAGTGACCTACAAAGAAATGGGGACAGGGAAATAACTTTAAATATTTTTAAAAAAATAAAAACATAAAAAATGCAAAAATGGAGATCATCTTCAAAATGGGTCTGAAAAGTATTAATTAACATTAGAGGCCATAGAACTGTTCTAAAATAATCTTCAAACTGTGTCAAAAAAGTATAAATAAGCCGGGAGTACCCATATCACTGTTCTGCAAAATGTGTGTATCACTTTAAAGCAAACCCGAAATCATTCCACATGTTTTATTCACACTTCTTTTTAAAATGTGTGTATCACTTTAATTGAAACCGTCAAACATTGCACATCTCTTCTGCACAATTATTTCAATTGTGTGTGTCACTTTAAATCAAACCGTCAATCATTCAACATCTTTTATTCACACTTCTTTTTAAAATGTGTGTATCACTTTAAATCAAACTGTCAAACATTGCACATCTCTTCTGCACAATTATTTCAAGTGTGCGTGTCGCTTTAAATCAAACCGTCAATCATTCAACATCTTTTATTCACACTTCTTTTTAAAATGTGTGTATCACTTTAAATCAAAACGTCAGTCATTTCACATCTGCTATTCACACACGTGTTCTTGTGTACACACACTTATCGTCTACACTTTACTGACTGCAAAACTAAATTTCACTATGTGTGT
>BLSH010019710.1:11050-25292 GCA_018402905.1 Glandirana rugosa
TGACTACGAACCACCCCATCACCTAAAGGTAAACGCCCGATATCGCGCAGACCGGCGATATTTCTATACACATTCCTACCTCACCATGAATTGTCCGGTGCAAAGCTACGGATAAGGCTCATCCCGATGAAACCCCTGGCCTCTATCCAACACCAACTACTACCTTCTCCAATCAAACTTCTCAACTAGGGTCTTCCCAACCTGTTTTCCCGTAACGGTGGTATACACCATTTCTCTTGGAACCAACAACGTTAAGGAGGTTGTATCATAATGATTATTATCTAACATCGAAGAAGTCTACTCAACATTCTTTTCCATAACCTTCCCGCGCCTTCTCCATATCTTACACTCCATCCTATTTGCTCGTGGGCTCCAGCATCCTCTCTTCAATATCTTGGGATCCAATTGACCACACCAAGCTCTAATATGTTCCTCACTAACTACAATGCACTGATATTGAAAATCTCCAGCATTTCCTCTTCAGTTCAAAAGATAACACCTTCATCGCCTTAGTAAAAATGTTTATCCTACCTCACATTCTATACCTCTTCCGCGCCCTTCCAATACCTTTTCTTACAACTCATCTGAAGAAGCTACAATCTATTATTAGTAATACTATGTTGGAGGAATTGCAACAACCAAGGTTCTCTTTACCACATATGGTGGCAATGCCCTTTTGTCCAACCCTTCTGGGATCAACTCTTCAAACTAACCTCTTCCATCATCAACCACAACCTATCTCCGGTCCCCAAAGTAGCCCTACTCGGAATAGGCATCGAAACGTGGCCTGTTAAGTACCACTCCATCCTTACACATATCTTTATAGCGGCCAGACGCGCTATAGCCCGCAAATGGAAATCCACTACCCCACCAAGCATCAGTGAAGTGTCTCTCATTCTCAACAACCACGCTCAGCAGGAATACTCTTTCGCAAAGGCTCACCTTAAACAAGATTTGTTCCTCAAAGACTGGCACCCATGGGCAACACACCCACAATCTTCATTCCAATGCTAACCCACATAACCGATGACTCTCAGCTTCGAATTCTCTGGATATATCCTATACTTTAAGACTCAATCTAAACAATGATGACTAATTCAAGCAACATAATTTTTCAACAATCCCTTATATAAGGGTCTACTATCACACCTGAAATAACTACTTCAACCCTCTACTCGGGCTATACCAGTTCACCAACAATCCCTATCTGTTCCCCTCCTTTCTTTCATATTCCTCCTCTTCCTTCCTTCCCTCTCTCTTTCTTATTCTCTACTGAATTGTTATAAGTATGTTTGGTTTCTTAGAACTCAAATGCAACGCAATGTAGAAGCCTTACTTCAAGCAGACTCATGCCACAATGTGACCAAAAAGCATTAATTATTACTAAGCCCAAGACACAGTTTTGTTCCCAATAGGGGTGTCAGGGCAACGATAACGCTACTTTTCTCTCATACTTGGAAGTATTCAGATGCCCAGAGGCCTCATTGAGAGCATGCGTTTAATTACCTTATCAAGTCATACCTCACTATGTGTTCTTGAAACCATATTGTCTATTATTGCATTTTTGTTTGTTTGTTTTATTGTATGATTCTTAAAAATCCAATAAAAATTTAATGGAAAAAAAAAATATATGGTTTTGGGTGTCTATCACAAATTCTGAAAGCTGTATCGGAAAAATGAAAACCTTCAGAGAAATTTGGATATTTACATTTTTGGGTATGTTCGATTTTCACCATTTTGCAAAAAGGTGCAATGTAAAAATTATTTTTTTTTTTGCTATTTATTAGCTCCATACAAGTTAAGCTTTTATATTTAGTAGGTATATTGTAAACATTGTTGTGTATTTATCTGCTAATTATGATTTTAGTGGATTTTTAGCAAAAATATTGTTTTGATAAACATTTGCACAAATATTGTGGGACCTTAAAAATCAGTAGCACCTTCTTTTTATTCTACTGGTCATGTGCTTTCATAAAATATATGGTTTGGGGGGTCTTTTACAAATCCTGAAAGTTATAAGTGAAAAATAAAAAAGCAAAGGAAAAATTGCAAAAATGGTCTGGCCATATTACATATGTGAAAAATAAATAAAACTTGGTTCAGTGGCAAAAAGGTTAAAGTCCAAAACATTTATTGTTTGTTTAGTTTTGGATATAGTAAGTAAAGGTAAGAACCTCTGTCAAGTTTTGATATCTGTCAGTAATCTCATTGAGGATACCTCTGATCACTTACTGTTTTGTTTGACACATATTACCTGGACAAAACATAAGGGGGAATCTCCCAATCGGTACTGAGACAATAAAAAAATAGGGCAGATATTCTAATATTTTCTCTTTGTACTACAAAAACATATTTTAAAACTGTCCATGTCCAATTTTTTTTAATTTAAGAAGATATTCTGTATTTTGGGAATATTCCATAACATTTGATTACATGTTATACAACATACATTTTTTTTTTAACATGAGCTCCCAAATCCTACAAAATTAAACTTATAGAGACAGTGTCACCTGCCCACTCAGAGCAAAGTGACGGTGCTTCCTGACAGCCCCACGTAGCACGTACTACTCCGCAATCTGTGCACGCTGCCTCCTGCTCCACTGGAGCCCCAATTAGACATGTGCAGAATGGAAAATTGTGTTTCATTTCTATTCTTTATAGAAATGTTTAGTTAAATTTGATTAAATTAATTTTCAGATTTTGTTTTGTTTATTCAAATTCAAATCGATTTGAATTTTCCGAATTCGGTCGAATTGAACTCAATTGGATCAAATTCCGAAAATTCTAATTGATTTGAATTCAAATCGATTTCCATTTAAAATTTAATTTATTTCATTTGAATTTTGGAAGATGATTATATTCTTTCTATTCCATTCTTTTCTATTCTTTTATGTTCTATTCTATTATATTCTATTCGAAATTCAAATTTCAGAAAATGGTTATAGTGTTATATTCTTTCTATTATATTCTATAGTTTTTTCTATTCTATTGTTTTCTATTTGATTATTTTATTTTTTATTCTATTTGAAATTCAGAAGATGGTTATATTATGTATATTTATTCTATTTTATTTTAGTCTTTCATTTTCTATTCTATTCTATTCTTTTCTAATCTATTCTTTTCTATTCTATTATTTTATTTTCTATTCTATTCTTTACAAATTCAAATTTATCCTACTTGAAATTCAAATTTCATAAGATGGTTATATTATTTCTGTTTTATTCTATTGTATAATTAGTTATTCTTTTATTTCTATTTTATTCTGTTTTACTATTTTTTCCATTTTATTATGTTATTTTCTCTTCTTTTCCTTTATTTTCTATTTTATTCTCTTCGGAAATTCTTATTAGACTTGAAAATGATTTGAATTTGATTAGAAAATTATTTGAATTCTATTGAAAAAGGATTCACATTCAAATTTTGTCTAAAATTTTGTTTTGCTATTTTTGATTCATTTAAATTTGTTACTATTGTCATTTTGAAAATTTGTCCGAATTTCAATTTGGAATGAAACAAACAACACATGTCTAGCCTTCATTCAATTGCTTTAATGAAGTGGGGCATCTGGGTATGGGGAAGCATGCGAAATTAGATAAATTGTATCACCACAGGGTGGCTCTGTGGATACATAGATCACTGTGTGCCAATGTCCTAACTATTTGGAAAATATTTGTACATTTGCCGAAAAATGGAATTTATAAGCACACCCATACACATAATTTATTAAAATATAATAATTTTTATTTAAACATTGTTAAAACAGCATGTACATACATATAGTTAGCTAAAATTGCGTTCTGCCATTTTGCCTACATAATACTCACACCAATACTTATACCACTTTTGCCACATACATAGGTACAGAGTATATTTGAGTATATATACAGTGTTCCAAATATTTGGATGTGGTTTATGGTTGAGGCATATTGTAGGTTGCTCTACATGTTGCGCTTGTCAGCGCTTCTTCAGGAGCTTGAGAATCTAACATATATGAAAACAAATAGTAAATTTAACATCTATGTAAACACAATAAACAACAAATATAACTAGTACATTATATACTGATTGTCCATAACCCAGCATATACTGTCGGTAGTCCAAAAGCATTGCAGCCCAACTGCACAGAAGCACAACCTAGTTGATATAACTGAAGGTTTGTTGGGCAAGGCATGTCTCTTTGCTGATGATACAAAGGTGTGTAATAGGGTTGATATCCCTGGAGGTGTGTGTAACATGAACATGATTTGGCATTGCTGGAAGATTGGTCAAAGCAGTGGAGACTGCAGTTCAATATTTCTAAATGTAAAATAATGCATCTAGGGAATAAGAATCCACTTAGAGAGTACAGCATTGGGGGTACAGTGTTAGCCAGCAGTACAGAAGAAAAAGAATTGGGGGTGCTTATTTCAGATGGTTGCAAAATGAGCAAACCGTGTGACCAGGCAGTGGGAAAAGCAAAGAGAGTTCTGGGATGTATCAGTAGAGGGATCACCAGCAGGAGAAAGGAGGTTCTGATTCCTCTATATAGAAGGAAAATTTTCAACACCTACCCAGTGTGAGGAATGTTCATTAATAGCACTGCCACTTTTGGGTTCTCCATGTGGTAATGGTGACTGTATTAGACGCCACAGCATCTATTTGTACACACATCCTGACCAGACGTATGTCACATCGGGAACCCAGAAGTGACGATTTCTGGACTGGCCATAGGATGCCGCACATGTGACCAACGCTGACATGGAAACCCAAGGCCAGTACAACGGCAGCAAAGGAGGGCCAGCAAGGGAGAATGCCTCCCATCTGATCCTCCAATCACCTCAGCCCCAACTACACAAGTTGTGTAGACGGAAACTGTGGTGCTGGGTGGCCACATATCTAGGGCATATAACAAATAATGTAAACAAAAGTAGTAATACTATTTTATAAATACATCATAGTGTCTAGTACAAGAATACCTTCAGATTATATATCAAGTTGTAACTTTACATTACGCTTCAGTGGGGCACATTCTGAGGACAGGAACCGCCCATAAGAGGGACTAAAGTTGCCAGCAACAGTATTGTAAATAAAAAAAATTCTCTGTATATGCAGTCATATACAAAGAACCTCCAGGGCATATAGTTCAACATTAATACATCTCTGGCTGTTAATACACAAATAAACCCAAATGAAATGCCGCCCTCCGGAGCACTCACAAATAACGGTGAAAGCTGATTGAAACTAATTATATGCACTTGCAATGTGCACTCTTTGGTCAGCTGCTTGATCTCAATGATATTTTAAAACAACAGTTAACACAATATTAACAGTAGTGCTTCAGCAATATTGTTAGAATAAACTTTCCACAAACAAAACATTATATCTCATAGCATCAGGATAAGTATTTCTATTGTGCATTCAGCACCAACAGTCCACCATATATGCTAAGAGAATCGTCTGTGAAAAGATGTGATGTCTGTGAATCAGGGTTCAGTTCCACTCCATGTGTGAAGATAACACCAACCACCGCTAGTGCTGCCCACTACCCATGGATTAAACTCTTACTCCAAATCGATATATTAACAGTGTGTGATAATAAGACCTCTTTTGATCCTTCAACATCAACTGCTCGACTTTGATCCCCCGGACCAAGAAGGGAGAGGGGGAACAGAGGCTGTAGAGCAGGAAATAGAATACAACAACAAGAAAGGAAGGAAATAGATGAAATGACAGGTATTTATAATTTAAGCAGTGTTGAACTAACCTATAAAGAAATGAACATTCTCAATTCAGGTCTAAAGTGTGGTATAAAAAGACCAGTCAGTAAATTTGATGTATATGTGGGCATCCACAAATATATAAGGAAACTGAATCTAAAAATATATTTTTTAGGACACAATGTGACTACTGTCGCTAATGTAAATACATCCTCAGAGGGAATAGATAGTGGTTTAACCCGCCTCAGGAAGGATTTCCCACTTTAGGACCAGAGCACTTTTTGTGATTCAGCACTGCATCGCTTTAACTCACAATTGCACGGTCACGTGACGTACCCAAACAAAATTTGCGTCCTTTTTTTCCCACAAATAGAGCTTTCTTTTGGTGGTATTTGATCACCTCTGCGTCACTTGTGATCACCGCTATAAACAAAAAAAGAGCGACAATTTTGAAAAAAAACAATATTTCTTACCTTTTGCTTTAATACATATTAAAAAAAAAAATATATAAAAAAACAAATGTATTCATCAGTTTTGGCTGATATATATACTTTCTCATATTTTTGGTAAAAAAAAAAATCGCAATCGGCGTATATTGATTGGTTTGCGCAAAAGTTGCCGTGTTTATGAACAGGGAGAATTCATTTATGGGGTTTTTATTTTTTTAACATTTACTAGTAATGGCGGCGATCTGCGATTTTTAGGGGGACTACGACATTGTAGTGGACATGTCGGACACTTTTTTGGGACCATTGGCATTTATACAGCGATCAGTGCTATGAAAATATGTAACTGTCACTGGCAGGGAAGGGGTTAACTCTAGGGGGCGATCAAAGGGTTAAGTGTGTTCCCTGGGATTTGTTTCTAACTGTGTGGGGACTGGGCTTATTGGGGGAGGAGAGTGATCTCTGCTCCCATATACAGGGAACAGAGGATTACACTCCCCTCCTGTCAGAAAGATCCATGTGTACACAGTGAGCACGCGTGCGCCAGTTGGACCACAACACTAATGCCTGCTTATGCCGTCAGGTGACGGCGATTCGCAATATTGAGACACTTTGTCACCGTCATTTGACGGCGGGCGGTCGGGAAGTGGTTAAAGAACAAATCCCTGTATAATCCACCAAATTCAGCAAATCAACATGTGGATGTTTTTAAAAATTTTGTGTCAAAAGGGGTAAATCCAAGATACATACAAGAGGGAATTGAAAAATTAGAGAAATTAAATTATATAATTGTACGTCCAGCGGACAAGGGAGGAGGCGTGGCCCTTTTAGATAAACAATTTTATCACACTCAATTAACCTCAATGCTGTCGGATGGAGACAATTATAAAAAGTTAAAAGGAGACCCTACTAAAACATATAAGAAAGAACTGTCTCAATTAGTGGAATATGGGTATAAACAGAGAGTCCTAAATAAAAAATAAATGAAATATCTTCTACCTAGTGTAAGATTCCTACTATATATACGTTACCTAAAATTCACAAGGATGCTCTGAATCCACCTGCACGTCCTATAGTCAATAATATAGGTTTGGTAACGGCGAGATCAGGCCAATATTCGGACAGGTTCCTTCAAGTAAGTGTAATCAGAACCAAAGCGTATGTAAAAGACACAAAAAAATGTCTTCAGCTGATTAGGGAAGTGGATCTAAAAAACACACCGGAAGTATATTTGGTAGCGACAGATGTATCATCTCTGTATACCATAATACAGCATGATGATGCTTTTTTAGCCTTAAATTGGGCTCTAAGTCAGCGAGAGGATATACCTTTCAGTCAAAAAATATTTTTGAGAATGGTCTTGGACTTCTGCTTGTCCCATGGTTACTTTTGTTACGATAGCACCTTTTATTCACAAAAACAAGGCATTGCTATGGGTGCCAAATTTTCCCCTAGCCTCACAAATGTATTTATGGGAGAATGGGAGGATAAAAATGTATTTGGCAGAAAATAGGGAGGTATTTTGTTCTATAAAAGATTTATTTGGGGAGATATAAAAGCAGAGCTGCAGGAATTTTTAACCTTCTTAAATTCCAACACTAATAACATCAAACTGAAATATGTGGTGAGTGGTGAATAAAGAAAGTGTACATTACTTAGATGTATTTGTATTTAGACAAGGTGACCATTTAGGTAGTAATGCATACTTTAAGCCAACTGACCGGAACAGCTATTTGCCACTACAAAGTGGGCACCATCCCTTATGGTTGAAAAACATACCAAAGGGATAAATTATGAGGGTAAAAAGAAACTGTACAACTGAAAGTGAGTTTTTGTCACATTCACAAATTATTAAGGATAGATTTGTCCAGAAAGGTTATAATCCCCAAAAGATAGAAGGAATTATACAAGATATTAAAGAAATACGGAGAGAAGTATTATTGGCAGATAGAAAAAGAGGAGTAAATAATAATCAGGAATTTGGCTTTATTTCCAATTTCCACTCCCAATATAGAGAAAGAAAAAATATTTTCGATAAACACTGGCATGTTTTACATTTAGATTAGAATTTTAAATGCAGTTTTACCAGAGAGACCTACCTTTATTTACAGAAGGGCAACGACTTTTGGAGATAAAAAATTATTGACCCCCCCCCCCTAAAAAGTTGCAGTCTTTCTGGAATAGATCAGGATTTTTTGCATGCCAAAGATGCAAAGCCTGCCGTCAGGTGAATAATCCATTGAGAGGCATGAATAGATTTATTGCAAAAGACAGTAATAGGAAATTCGAGATCACTTTATGACGATAATTTATAACCTGCAATACTACTCATGTGGTATACACTCTGGAATGTCCGTGTGGCCTAATGTATATAGGCCGCACTAAGAGACCTTTGAGGGTGCGGATTTCAGAGCATATCCACAATACATTAATCAGTTTCAAACATCATAGTGTATCATTACATTTTAGGCAACATCATGATCAGAACCCATTAGGCTTAAAATTTTGGGGGATAGATCAAATCCATCCTGCATGGAGAGGGGACAATAAAGTGTGAGAATTGTCCAAAAGAGAGACTAGGTGGATATTTTTAACTTATTCACTAACACCCCAGGGAATGAATGTCGAACTTGACATTAACTGCTTTGATTATTTTTGTCAAGTAGACAATGATGGGGCAGCATATTTAGAAAAGGGGGGTTTAAACAGTTTATATCTGCAAAATGAGCGCCGATTAATAATTTATTTCATTTATACTGTATTTGGAATTGAAACATTTTAATATGAATATATGAGATTCATTTTATGTATATTACATTTTAAAGGGTTTAATTATGTGAATTGGATCAATAGGAGGTAGATCTGTAATATTGTTTACGTGAAATAATTTTAATTGAATGCTGTTTATTGATTATTACAGATGATTATAAGTTGATGTTTAATGAATAATATTTGAAAGAATTTATACCCCCTAATTAACCTAAAAGTCTGTTTGTATATTTGTAATATATCCGCGGATGCTGTAGTGCAGCCATGGATTATGAAATACTGTGTAATTGAATGGTGAGGCTGACTACCACACTTTTCCACTGCAACATAGAAATTAGGACTAGAGTTGAGCGAACCCATGGATGTTCGGGTTCGATGGGTTCGGCCGAACTTCAGAAAAAAGTCCGGGTTCGGTACCGAACTTGACCCGAACTTTACCCCGAACCCCATTGAATTCAATGGGGACCCGAACTTTTCGGTACAAAAATTACTGTAAAAGAGTCCTGGAAAGTGCTAGAGGGCTGCAAAATGATTTTAGAACAATAATCTGTCCCTTACAGCAACAGCAGGAACCTGACCCTATAGAACTAGAAGATGATTTTAGAACAATAATCTGTCCCTCTAAGCAGTAGACTCTACCTAGTCCAGTCAGATCTTTCTGTAATGCAGGATGAGATCTGCAATCTGTCCCTAAAAGCAGTTGTAGTAGTAATCTCTACCTATCTATCTATCTGCAATCTGTCCCTCACAGCACCGGCAGCATCCTCTCCCTACACTACCCAGAGAGCATATGACATGCAGCACTAAGTGGCTCCAGCTTATAAAGAGGCTGGGTCACATGATGCACTGGCCAATCACAGCCATGCCATTAGTAGGCATGGCTGTGATGGATTCTAAGGGCAAACCAGTGAAACGCTTGTTGATTGGCTGCCCTGCAGCTATTCAACATGCGTGATCAAATACCCGAACCCAGAACTCGAACCCAAACTTTTTTCAAATGTTCGGGTCCAGGTCACAGACACCCCACAGGACACAGAGATAACCCCAAACTTCGGTACGAACCCGAACTTTACAGTTCGGGTTCGCTCTACTCTATTTGCAATATATGAGACAAACTAAGGGAGATAACTCTAAACTTAGGTTTTGGCTCTTCTAGGGTGGGCATTCTTCATCAAGGAACTCCAGAGGTTCCCTTTTACATTTCGTAGAGCGACTACTCTAGCACATCTAGAACCTCGAGTGTGTCTTTTATGTAAGATGGTAATCAAGTTACATGGGGCATGAGTACTGAATCGATCAGTTTACTAGCATTTTCAGTCAACGAGCCATTTCCTGAAATTATCAGTCTGCCAGGGGTCCTTATGCACTTTAGGAAGTGCATAAAATGTTGCCGCCCTCGGAGACCAAGCATTCAGATAATCTTAAAGATCCTGATCAATGAGGCCCTCATGGAAGGTACCATTGATAATTGCCAAATAATCGTTTTGAAAGAGGAAGTTTGTTGGACAGTATGTTGAAACACTTTTAATTAATAGTTTACATTTTTCATTAAATTTGCTTTTTTAGGGACAATATTAAGACTGCACTGCACAAAAAAAGCCCAGATTTGGGGGTTTGCTGTAAGATTTGGAAAATTTCTTGATTTTGGCTTAAATTTTTTTAACATGAGCTTCCAAATCCTACAAAATAAAACTTATAGAGACAGTGTCACCTGCCCACTCAGAGCAAAGCGACGGTGCTTCCTGACAGCCCTCTGTAGCACGTACTACTCCCTAATCTGTACATGCTGCCTCTCTGCTCCACTGGAGCCCCCATTAAACATGTGCAGAACGGAAAAATTAGTTTTGTTTCGAATTATTTACATAAATTTGTTTAGTTAAAGCCGATTAAAGTCATTTTCAGATTTTGTTTAGTTTATTCAAATTCAAATCGATTTGAATTTTTCTAATTCGGTCGAATTGAACTTGATTTGATCAAATTTGGAAAATTAAAATTGATTTGAATTTAAATCGATTTCCATTCAAAATTGAATTTACTTCATTTGAAATTTGAATTTTCGAAGATGGTTATATTCTTTCTATTCAATTATATTCTATTTTTTTCTATTCTATTCTTTTCTATTATATTCTATTCAAATTCAAATTTATTCTATTTGAAATTCAAATTTCGGAAATTAGTTATAGTATTATATTCTATACAATGGAAGGTTCCCCCTAGGAGGGTTTTAGGCAGCAGTGTTTAATACAGAGATATGTTAGATGTAAAAAATATTGGTTTATTTTCTAGTTCAAGTATCTAAATTAATTTTGCATTTCCATAAAATAGTACAAATTATGGAGAATTAAAAACATGAGCTCTGGTTGTGCAAATAAAGGACCCAATTGCTCCCAATTGGTCGACATGTGGTGTTACAACATAGAAAGTACCCTATGTACGGTTCGCCATCCTGGACCGGGTACACATCCCGGACTGAGGCGGTGACTGGAACAAAATTTTGCTCCAACGGGACTACACTGCGCTTTTTCTATCTTTTACATGCACAAAGTCTAGCAGTATAGCTAGCGCATATGGTTCATTTATATCCTGCTGAGATTTGTTTTCTCTGCTTGCAGCATTTCAACCTCTTTTGCCTAAGAGATTTTTCCCAATTATTTTTTACTCACTAAATTGCCGTCCATTTTCCCTGGCATCTAAGTCAATTATGGACTTTTTATGTTAATAAATATCCTACACTATGGGGTTTATTTACTAAAGCTGGAGAGTGCAAAACTGGTGCAGCTTGTGCATGCTAGCCAATCAGCTTCTAACCTCAGCTTGTTCAATCAAGCTTTGACTATAAAACCTTGAAGCTGATTGGTTTCTATATAGAGCTGCACCAAATTTTGCACTTCCAAGCCTTAGTAAATCAACCCCTATATATCACACATTTTATTTATAATTCATTTTTATTTTCACTTTTCACTCCTCCTCTTCTCACGCCCTTCACCATCACACCATCATTCTTCAGTCCATGCAGCACTATGAGGGTCATTTACTACAGTTCTGCCGCAAAATAGCGGCAAAATTACATCGATTTGCGGCAAAATTACCGCGATTTGCGGTAAATAGCGCTAAAACGGTATTCACAATAGCACTGTGTAAATAACTGCCAAAATGGAATTCACTATTGCTCCCAGGTCACAGATAACAGCCAACTCTTATTCCAGTCCAAACCTGGAGTTGTGCAAATAAAAATAATGTTTGGAGCATGATCTGATCCCTAAATTGTACTAAAATATGCGGTATATTGTTTAAAGATAATCTGATTTTAAACGGTGTGAAAAAGTGATTTCTACACTGAAATATCTTAAAAAGTCTGAGAAGAGATAAATTCCCCGTCGCCTTACTCCTAGGCACAGCGCACAACTGAGCATGATCAGACACAAAACAAGTCTCAAAATAACTCTCATGGAGTCATTCCTTGAGTAGTTAGTAAATACCAAAATGAGAGTTATTTTACACACATTTTTTGGGAGTGAAGGTGAGAGTTATTTTGCCAAGTGCAAGTTTCTGCCATTCATTCTAATGGTACAATTGTTACTTTATCAAATAAATCCATTTCATGTTGAGATGAAATGTATCTTTCTCTCAAAGAAGTTGTCCTGGCAACAATGTTGCACATTTGATAATCTATTTTGTTTTTAAGAATGCTAGAATGTGAAATCTCTTCATGTTTTGTAAATATTTTTTTTCTCGGTCACTTTCACATGCTGCTGTCCATGTCACAAAAATATTTCCCCAAACTCACACAGGCGTCTTTACAACCCACAAACAAAACAATTGCTTATGGAAATTTAAAATTAATCCCATTTTTTTTATTCTTTTCAAATGATCCTAATTTGAGCTCCAAAAATGTTATATATGTACCAACATCAGAAATAAAAATGGCATTACCAAAAATCTAAGGATAACTTTAATATAATTATTTTTTTTTATTATATAATAATTAATTATATAATAATTAATATAGTCTATGCTCACGCAGCAAGAACCACCAAAAATCACAGATTACATTTAGAAGATTAACTCCTGACTAATGTAAGTCATATATATTCCTAGACATGCAGTATCTGTGTATTTATGTTTCGAAGGACTTGATGTGTGTAAGCCCTGTGGTTTAAAAGGTAGCCGTTCTGTCTACCATTGGAGACGTCCTGAGTTTTATTCCCAAGCATGTCACTTCATGTAGAGAGTTGTTTGTCCTCTCTATGTTGTTAAACATGACTCAGGGCCTTACATAAATTATGTCTAAATGTAGTATTTATGTGTAGGAGGGTTCCACCACCATTGCAAATCTTGTCAGATATACTAGATATACTAGCTAGGCAATGGGGATGCCTGCCTTTACATGTACATGAACTTTAATGGCATCCCAGTCTTAGTCCGTAGGGTTCAATATTGAGTTGGCCCACCCTTTGCACCTATAACAGCTTCAACTGTTCTGAGAAGGCTGTCCATAAGGTTTAGGATGTTTGTCTATGGGAGTATTTGGCCATTCTTCCAGAAGTGCATTTGTGAAGTCAGGCACTGATGTTGGCTCTAATTCAGTAAAAAGGTGTCCTATCTTGTTGAGGTCAGGACTCTGTGCAGGCCAGTCAAGTTCCTTCACCTTAAACTCACTCATCCATGTCTTTAGGGATCTTGCTTTGTGCACCGGTCCAAATCATTTGATGGAGGGGGGATTATGGTGTGGGGTTGTTTTTCAGGGGTTGGACTTGACCCCTTAGTTCCAGTGAAGGGAACTCTTAAGTATAGTTGAACAAACCCGGACTGTAAAGTTCAGGTCCGTGCCGAACTTTGGGGTGTCCGGGACCTGGACCCGAACCCGGACTTTTCAAAAAAAGTCCGGGTTCGGGTCCGGGGTTCTGGCAATTTTAATAAAAGTTCTCAAAATTGCTGTAAAAAGTCCTGGAAGGTCCTAGAGGTCTGCAAAAGGATGGAAAATGGGGGTAAGGGTGGGACAAGTGCCCTACAAAGAAATTGGGACAGGGAAATAACTAAAAGCATTTTTAAAAAAATATCAAAAATGGAGGTGGATTTGGACCATCTTCAAACTGTGTCTGAAAAGTATTAATTAAAGGTAGAAGCCATATCACTGTTCTAAAATCATCTTCAAACTGTGTTAAAAAAGTATAAATAAGCAGGGAGAACCCATATCCCTGTTCTGCAAACATCTGGACACTGTTTAGAACACTTTACCTAAAACCGGGTGGAACCATATCCCTGTTCTGCAAACATCTGGAAACTGTTTAGAACACTTTACCTAAAACCGGGAGGAACCATATACCTGTT
>BLSH010019710.1:33306-44185 GCA_018402905.1 Glandirana rugosa
GACGCCCAAGGGTGTAGTGTGCGTTGAATCTGTCAAGTGTGGTACGGTATACGTTTGACGACCCACACAGTTATCTTTCGATTACTGTTAGGGTTTAGTCAAACGTAGAGCGTGACGTTTGACGTTTAAGCCTGTCCTTAGCCTAACGTAACTACACTTGTGGGTATACTAGACTAAGACGACGTATTGTTTTTTTCTCAGGACACTCTCAAACCAGTCCTAATCTCAACTCGCTTGTGGACCTTCAAGCCCAAGACGACCAGGCAGGCTTGAAGCCCTGTTTCAGGCCCAGGCCCAGGCCTGCCTTGGGCTTGCTAGCGTGCCTGTTGCTTGGGGTAACTTTAGTTACCCCTGGGCTTGAAAATCCGTGTTTTTACCGACATCCTTTCAGGATCTTTCGGGGTCTCCCGACGGATCGTTCGGGTTCCGTCCGGACCCGGACCCGGACTTTGTCCCGAAGTTCGGACGGACCAGCAGAACCCGAACTTCCAGGTGTTCGCTCAACTCTAATCCTGACCAAACTCTCACAGGACTCTTTTTTTGTTATGCAGCAGAATCAGATCATATGGGTGTTCACATCAATGCAATCCGATTCCTGTCCGAATTTGCAGTTTGCAGTGCGAGATGCAAACTGATTTGGGATTGTCATTAGCTTTCTATTGACACACCCAGCAGTTTGCATATGGCATGGTGTGAACTGTCTAAGTTGCGTGTGATGTGGGAACCCGCAGTGGATTTGCAGGGTTCCTGCATCTCACTAGTGTGAACCAGCACTGATAAGTCACCTTCTCATTTATATTTGCATAGTCCTTACAGATATACATCAGCTGGAAGTATAATGAGGTTTGAAACAGGAAGTGCTGTGTGCACATGGGCTGCAAGCAATTGTGTGGTGACACCAAATAAATCAATGAACCCCACCCACACCCCATATTGCTCCCACCTCCTCCCCTACATTGATCAAAAATGTAATTTCAACTTGCTTGCGGCTATAATGTATTGTCCCCCAATCCATACCAAGCCCTTTGGCTCAGGGATGGCTTTAAAGGGGAAGCCCACTCCTAATTTTAGTACAAAACGGTGGGGGATCCCCCCAAACTCCAGACCCTTTCTGAGCATGCAGCCTGGAGATCAGGATGGGGGGACAAGTGAGGGCCTGCCCCCCTCCTGGAACAAACCAGGCCACATGCCTTTAACATGAGGGGGTGTGTGCTTTGGGTGGAGGGGGCTCTGCGCCCCCCCATCCCAAAGCCTCTTGTACCTATGTTGATTGGGACAAGGGCCTCTTCCCGACAACCGTGGTGGTTGTGGGGCTGATCGAAATGTGGAAGCCCCCATTAACAAGGGGGCCACCAGATCCTGGCCCCCCATGTGAATGGGTATTGGGTACATCATACCCATTCACCTAAAAAGTGTAAAAATATATTTAAAAATGGAGACATTTTTTGTCCCATCTTTTATGTTAAAAAAAAGTGTCTCGCGATGTACATCCATGTTCAATAGGGATGGTCCCCCGGTTCGAGTCAAAAGTATGTTTGAATCGAACATTGGGGGTTGCCGAATCCTGAACATTATGGGGTGCTGGTGTGGAAATTTGAATGGCCCATAATGCAGTGAAATTGTGGGGGAATGCCGCCCGCTGATTGGCCAAAGCATGCACATGACCTGCGTGGTTTGGCCAATCACAGCATGCTCTGCTGTGAGATTCATGATTGGCCAAAGGAAGGGTGCTTTGGCCAATCGTTACTCAGCGGGTCTGAGTCCACGCCCACACTATATAAGGCCACTTACACAACGGCTGAATATAGTGAAAACATTTGCGGAGCTAGCAAAAGGTTAGGCAGTGTCATATATATGTACAGTATGGTGTATATATAATACACTGCATTCAGTGTATTTATTTCAGGTACTTGTATAGCGCTGTCGCTTTACATATATATTGTACATTCACATCAGTCCCTACCCTCAAGCAGCTTACAATCTATGGTCCCTAACTCACATTCATACATATACTAGGGCCAATTTAAACAGGATCTAATTTACCTACCTGCATGTCTTAGGAGTGTGGGAGGAAACCGGAGTACCCGGAGGAATCCCACGCAGACACAGGGAGAGCATGCAAACTTCAGGCAGGTGGTGTTGTGGTTGGGATTTGAACCAGTGACCCGTTTGCTCCCAGGCAAAAGTGCTAACCGCTACACCACTGTGAAGACTATATACAGTGCATGCACGCTTGGATAAGGGTCTGGCATAGATTTTAAGAGGAACTCCATGCCAAAATTAAACAGAAATTTTGGGTTGGGGTCCCCTGCAAAGTCCGTGCTCGGATAAGGGTCTGGTTTGGATTTTGGGGGGACCCCAACACCATTTTTTATAAATTCGGCATGAGATTCCCCTTAAAATCCATACCAGACCCGAAGGGCCTGGTATGGACTGGGGGGACCCCCAACGCAATGCTTTTTCAGTGATCTTTATCTATATTGCAGGGAACCAGCAATACATTCCAGCTGCAACCGATTTTAAATGACAATTTTTCCTTTACAAATGTCATTTTGTGGTGGCACTGTTCTAAACATCACAGAGATCCATACTAAGGGAACCCCCAAGCACGATATTTAAGCACTTGCTGCCCGCCCGTCGCAGCGTGATGGCGGCAAAGTGGTTTGTTATCGCAAACCGCCCTCACCTGACGGCAGCTGCGATAACTAGCATTGTGAGCGCGCGCGTGCCGCCGGAGGCACGCTCGTGCACTCACTGTGTTCTGGGGGGGGGGTCAGGCAGCGGGTAGGGCAGACTCGATCGCCGCTGGCTACCCGCAATGGCCCCTCTGCAGTGAAAGAACGGAGGTCCGTGTATGTAAACACGGATCTTCGTTCGGACAGAGGGGGAAGGGCAGTGATCACAGGCCTCCTGTATATGGAAGCCATGATCACTTCCCTCCCCCTGCCAGCCCAGCCCCCATACAGTTAGAGCACCCCATAGGGAACACAGTTAACCCTCTCCAGGTTAACCCCTTCACTGCCAATGGCATTTCTACAGTAATCAGTGTATGTTTATAGCGCTGATCGCTGTATAAATGCCAATGGTCCCAAAAAAGTGTCTAAATGGTCCGACATGTCCGCTACAATATTGCAGTACTGCTAAAAATCGCAGATCGCTGCCATTACTAGTAAAAAATTTTAAAAAAATACAACTCCAGAAATTAATTTGCATCATCCCTAAACGCGGCAACTTTTGTGCAAACCAATCAATAAACGCCGATTGTGATTTTTTTTTAAACAAAAATATGAGGAAGAATATAAATAAGCCAAAAACAAGTAAATAAAATGATTTTTATTTTTTTTAAATTGGATTTGTATTTTAGCAAAAAGGAAGAAAAACTGGTTATTTTGAAAAATTGTCGCTCATTTTTTATTTATAGCGGCGATCAGAAATGACGCAGAGGATATAAAATATCACCAAAAGAAAGCTCTATTTGTGGGTAAAAAAAGGATGCAAATTTTGTTTGGGTACAATGTCGCACGACCACGCAATTGTCAGTTAGTGACGCAGTGCCAAATCGCAAAAAGTGTCCAGGTCCTAAAGCGTGAATTCCTTTCAGGGCTGAAGTGGTTAAAGGAATATATATATATTTTTCACTTTAACCATTATTAAAACCCCTACTCCTGAAAAAAAAAAAAAAAACATTTAGAAACTTTTTTTTTTTATATTCAGACATGTCCCCTTGGGCTAAGGCTGTTAAAATTAGAGAGAGGGGTGGTAATGTTTTTTTTTTTATGGCAATGAACTTGCATACAAGCATTAAATGGAGGAATTCTGAAACCACAACTTCCATCCCAGCTGACATCAAGTGCTTAGAACATGTGATCTGAGAGGCTTCTTCACAGGCAAATAGAGGTCGCATGTGAGTAAATTTACTCCCGTTAGTGAGAGTTGAAGTTGTAATTGCCTTTAATTGGGAGTTATTTTAAGGCACTGCTGGAGTAGATTTGGGAGGAATAGTAAATCAGGGCCTATATGTTTTTCAATGCATTGTCATTTCTGGTTTTGTTTTTTGTGCTTTTTTGTGCGTTTTTTTTTTGTGTTTTTTGCACATTTTCACACTTTATTCAACCACCTTTATAGCCAGCATGACTTTCCCCTCTTTTTCCACATATAGTTCTCTGAGTTCATATATTTACATTTTTCCACATCACATATCTAATCACTCTCACAACTCACGTTCAGCCCCCCCCCCCCCCCCACATTAGGTATTTTTTTTCTATATCACAACTTATATAACATTTACTCCAAGCATGTACATCATTAAAAAAGCTGTATACACAATTTAGAATATGGAAAGGCATTTTAATAAAAGGACATATGTTTGGCTTTTGTGTAAAAATCTAAGTTTTTTTCCTGTGATATCCCTTTAGAAAATTACACTTCCCCCTGAGGAAGACCTACAAACCTTTTAATGGTCAAAACGTGTTGGGGCACTGTATCATATATGAGCCTTTTCACTGTAAAACTGCAACATTGTATAATTGATGTTTAGGTCCTTTGATTGCACAACCAGAGCTCATGTTTTTTAAATTAATTTTGATACTTGAACTAGAAAAAAATATATTCTTTACATCTAACCTATCTCTGTATTAAATACTGCTGCCTAAAACCCTCCTAGGGGTAACCTTCCATTGTATATGTTTACTTGGGGTGTGCAGCACCTTTTATCTCTCTATTAGTACCCACTAGTCTATGTAGTGTTATATTCTTTCTATTCTATTCTTTTGTATTTGATTCTTTCATTTTTTATTCTATTTGAAATTTGAATTTCAGAAGATGGTTATTGTCGGCAATTGGTGTGACTAGAGATGTGTGAACTGCAACAGAGAATGCCAGGCACAAGTATTGTAAAGTAATAAAATTTATTTAAAAGATAAGTGGATAAAGATGTAAACGTACCTCCAACATATCAAACAGTATAAAACAAGCCAAATAACAAAATAGTGACACACAAAGTACAACTGCCTAAACAAAGTATATACAGCGGATAGGGAAATGCAAAACTGTAAACATAGCCATCAGTCAGAGGGAGCTGGGGGCAAGACAGGGCAGGAACAGGGAACAGATGACAGAGAGAGCAGGTGGGAAGGGATCAGGCTGCAAGACAGGGGTCCAGGAACAGATACAGGATCACAGGAAAACCAAAATACCAAGGCAATCAGATTAGGACAGACAGGATTTAAATATCCTTCCTGAAATGAGCATCAGGTGATGACTAAGTGAGCTTCTGGCTGTTGGGAGACACCCGCTGGTGGAAACTGGAACTGCAGCCCATGGATCAGGGAGCCACAGCCCCACCTGCTGGTGAGCCTTTTCCTGACAGTACCCCCCCTCTAAGGAGCAGCTTCATGATGCTCCAAACATCAATAGTGGAATCAGTCCATAAAAACAGTCTTCCATTATCCAAGTCCCAAGAAAAAGTTCAGTGTAGACTGAAGAAGTGCCGGGTCCCATGCAAGATGTCCTACTGCCAAGATTCATCGATAAGCAAAGTGTCCCCCCACCCGGGTCAGGTAACTGACTGGGTATCCCACTGTTGGGATCAAGCGACTGGCTGGGTGTCCTGTTGGCCAGATTCCCTATGATGTACCATATTCGACACTTCAAGTCCCTCAAAACAGCAGATACCCCAACGCTGGGGTCCCACAGGTTATCTTCAAATTTAGCTCTGGGGTCATGTGATAATACCGGAATACAGACATCAAAGTGTCTTGTCATAACTAAGTAGCTTGCCTAGTTTTCAGCACTTGCTCTGCACATCAAAAGCCATCTAGGTCTTTCTGAGGCACTGGTTACCTGACCCGGGTCCCCTAGTACACCCAAAGCTGTGGGAGTTGCACCCAGATCATGGCAAGGCACTGAACATACTCTGCCATTCCCCAGAAGCTCACCATGACCAGGGCCATGAAGGCAAATGCAGCTATCAGTTACCAAGGGTATTTCCGGATCACCAGGCTTGGGTGCCATAGGAGCAATACACTGCCAGAGGGACTCGACCGAGGCAACCGTCAACTGAACCCATATAAGGCACGTAAGGGTTCAGAGCTTTCAGATCCATTAACAGGTGGACACTTAGCCTTTGCACAACAATCCAACTGAGCAGCTGGCATATAGTCAGTAGAACTCGGCTGTGTGGTAGGGAGAAGATAAGCAAGATCATAAAAGGTAGACATATCATTGGGCAGTGGACCATCAGAGGCAGGCAGGTTGTTGGGCACAGAACATCCAGAGGCAGGCTGGGCATCAGGGACCGGATCATCATGTTGGGCAGCGGGCAGAGGCACATCAGGCTGGGCAGTGGGCAGAAGCATATCAAGCTGGGCAGTGGGCAGAAACACATCAGGCTGGGCAGCTGGTAGAGGCACATCATCATGGGCAGCTGGTGGAGGCACATCAGGCTGGACAGTGGGCAGAGGCACATCAAGCTGGGCAGCAGGCACTGGATTATCAGACTGGACAGTGGGCAGTAGATCATCAGACTGGACAGCGGGCACCAGATCATCAGGCTGGGCAGTGGGCAGAGGCACATCAAGCTGGACAACGGGCACGGATCATCAGACTGGACAGTGGGCAGAGGTTCATCAAGCTGGCTAGTGGACACTGGATCATGAGACTGGACAGTGGGCAGCAGATCATCAGACTGGACAGCGGGCACCAGATCATCAGGCTGGGCAGTGGGCAGAGGCACATCAGGCTGAACAACGGGCATTGGATTGTCAGGCTGCACAATGGGCACCGGATCATCAGACTGGACAGCGAGCACCAGATCATCAGGCTGGGCAGTGGGCAGTGGCGTATCAGGCTGGATAATGGGCACTGGTTCATCAGACTGGGCAGTGGGCACCAGATCATCAGACTGGGCAGTGGGCACAGGAACATCCGGCTGGACAGTGGGCACTGGAACATCAGGCTAAACAGAGGGCACTGGAACATCAGACTGGACAGCGGGCACTGGAACATCAGGCTGGACAGTGGGCACTGGAACATCAGGCTGGACAGCGGCACCATATTAGACCAGGCAGCAGGAACCGGATCATCAGACTGGGCAGCGGGCACTAGAACATCAGGCTGGACAGAGGGCACCGGAACAGCAAGCTGGACAGTGGGAATTGGAACAGCAGCCCGGACAGCGTACACCGGAACAACAGGCTGGACAATGGGCACCAGATCTGCAGAATGGACAGTGGGCACCAGATCTGCAGACTGGACAGCAAGCTCTGGATCAGCAGGCTGGACAGCGGGCACCAGAACAGCAGGTTGAACAGAGGGCACTGGAATAGCAGGCTGGACAGCCTGCATCAGAACAGCAGGCTGGACCGCGGGCACAGGATCAGCAGCATTGGCAGCAGGTGCAGGATCAGCTGGATGAACAGTGGGCACAGGAACCGCAGGCTGGACAGTGGGCACAGGATCAGCAGGCACAAGATCAGTAGTCTGGGCAGCATGTTCAGGTCTGTCAGACGAAGGCCAAACCCCATTGGCAATCAGGGAGGTAGACTGGAGCAGATCGGCTGGTGTGGAGGCAGCCTGGAGCAGATCAGCTGGTATGGAGGCAGGCTGGAACAGATCAGCCGGTGTGAATAGTGGCAGGATTGTGCAAGTTGGGAAAAACTTCAGTTTCTTTTATGATTTAGTCACCAAGATTCTGCATGTGGACGCAGGGCTGTGAGCAGGGGGTGCAGCTTATGGAAGCGAAAAGCTGAGGGAGGGTGAAAAAGAGGGAGCAGGCTGGAGCAGATCAGCTGGTATGGAGGCAGGCTGGAACAGTTTGGCTGGTGTGGAGGCAAACTGGAACAGATCAGCTGGTGTGGAGGTAGGATGGAACAGATCGGCTGGTGTGGAGGTAGGATGGAACAGATCGGCTGGTGTGGAGGCAGGCTGGAGCAGATCGGCTGGTGTGGAGGCAGGCTGGAGCAGATCGGCTGGTATGGAGGTAGGCTGGAACAGAGCAGCTGTTGTGGACAGTGGCAGGATTGTGCATGCTGGGAAAAAAATTATGTTTCTTTTTTGGTTTAGTCACCAAGATTCTGCATGTGGACGCAGGGCTGCGAGCAGGGGGCGCAGCTGATGGAAGCGAAAAAGCTGGGGGAGGGTGAAAAAGAGGGAGCAGTTGCTAAGGAAGATTTCTGTGGGGTTGCCATAGATAATGGAGAAGAGGTATTTGTCAATGGGTTAAAGGCAGGGTAGATGCAGCAAGGGGAAACAGGATACTGAAATATAGTTGGTAGCAGGGTATACTGGGTTGCAACTGTGGCTGTTGTGGATGATGGAGAGAGAGATATTTCAGAATGCAGGTGTCTAATAGCAGGAATAGGTTGGTGCAAGTTGACTGTGGCTGAATGCAACAAATCTGACAATGCCTGTAGTAATGGATGAACAAAATTCAGTTTACATGCTACCTGTCTGACAAGAGA
The DNA here is from genome assembly GCA_018402905.1 of Glandirana rugosa. Lineage (NCBI taxonomy): Eukaryota > Metazoa > Chordata > Amphibia > Anura > Ranidae > Glandirana > Glandirana rugosa. The sequence goes on from BLSH010019710.1 coordinate 41,766, forward strand.
CTGCACTGCGTTAAGACACCCCATGCATGCTGAATAATACTCAAAGAAGTAACCTGAGTCATCCTCTAATAACCAAACTAGTGATTCTATCTGAGCCATACCGAAGGGGGGAAGGAAGTCATCACTGCCTTTAGTAATACTGGACAAAGCCAACTCTCCACAGACTTGAATTAATGGCTGAATGTCACCAAAAAACATACTGCCCTGAACAACTAGGGAATGAGCTAGACAAATGCATTCTAACAGCTGATCACTGGACCACTCCTTCACTATCTGATGGCAATACTTTCTTCTCTGTCACCAGCAAGGAAACGTATACAATCTCCTCTGGATGCATCTTGCCACAAACAACAGCAGAGCCAAAATGGCTTCCCTGTGCAGTGACATCTGGTCAGGACTGGCCTTGGTGTTATGTCAGCAACTGGTGTGACCAGAGATGTTTGAACTGCAACAGAGAATGCCATGCACAAGCATTGTAAAATAATATCATTTATTTAAAAGATACAGTAATTGGATAAAGATGTAAACGCACCTCCAACATATCAAACAGCGTAAAAGAAACCAAATAACAAAATAGTGACACACAAAGAACAACTGCTTAAACAAAGTATATAGAGCTGATAGGGAAATGCCAAACCGTAAACGTAGCCATCATACACAGGAGATCAGTCAGAGGGAGCTGGGGGTAAGACAGGGCAGGACCAGGGAACAGATGACAGAGAGAGCAGGTGGGAAGGGATCAGGCTGCAAGACAGGGGTCCAGGAAAAGATATAGGATCACAGGTCAGGGGCACATGGAGACCAAAACACCAAGGCAATCAGATTAGGACAGACAGAATTTAAATACCCTTCCGGCAACGAGCATCAGGTGATGACTTAGTGAGCTTCTGGCTGTTGGGAGACACCCGCTGGTGGAAACTGGAACTGCAGCCCATGGATCAGAGAGCCACAGCGCCACCAGCTGGTGAGTCTTTTCCTGACAGTTATAATCTTTCTATTTTATTCTATTCTAATATTTTATTCTATTCTATTCTTTTCTAATCTATTCTTTTCTATTTTATTATTTTATTTTCTATTCTATTCTAATTTATTCAACTTGAAACTACAGAAGATGGTTATATTCTTTCTTTTTTATTCTATTATATATTTATTCTATTACATTCCTTTATTTTCTATTCTATTTTATTCTGTTTTACTCTATTATTTTCTATTCTATTATTTTCTTTTCTCATCTATTCCTTTATTTTCTATTCCATTTTATCCTTTTCAGAAATTCGAATTTGACTTGAAAATAATTTGAATTTGATTAGAAAATTATTTCAATTATATTCGAAAAGGATTCAAATTCAAATTTTGTTCAAAATTTTCTTTTGCTATTTTTGATTCATTTAGATTTCTTACTATTGTCATTCGGAAATTTCAGAATGTTGTAAAATTTGTCAGAATTTTGATTTGGAATGAAACTAAACACTCATGTCTAGCCTCCATTCAATTGCTTTAATGAAGTTGGGCATCTGGGTATGGGGAAGCATGTGACCTGCCCCATGGCAGCGCTTGGGCCTTAGAGGCTAATTGCCAGACCCAAACACTGTCACATTGGGTAGCAGTGACTTAATTCACCAAGGAAAACTCCAAAATTATCCAACACCAAACTTATTGAGTGTGGGCTCCCACAGCAGAAAGGTGGTGCAGATTGGTGGGTATACCTTGTTGTGGGGTGATCTATCAGGAAGCACTGTTACTGAATGGGCAGTTTCTTTTTAACCGGTTCCTGACCAGCTTGCTTACATTTACTCCTGCAATGTGGCAGTGCCCCGCGAATCGCCATCTATTAACGGTGGACGCTCCCCCAGGGTGGCCGCGGTAGTCCGATACGCTAGAGGACCATTCAATCTGCAGGAATAGACCAATGATTTTTGGTCTATACCTGCTGATCGGTCCTGGCGAATGGAATGACTCCCCTGTCTGTGTAATGTAAACACAGACAGGGGAAGTGATGTCACTCTCCCTCTCTTATTCCTTTTCCATTCGAGAGAGGAGAGGGAGATGTCTAAAACATGAGTTGCACAACGCTACACTAACACCAGTACACATAGGCACACTTTCCACCCCCTGATCGCCCCCACCCCCAGTCAACCCCTTCACTCCTGTCACCCTGTGTCACTGTGTCACTGAGTGCAGCAATAAGATCATTCACTGATCGCTGTACTTGCATCACTTGTGACACTAATCAGTGTTAGGGTAGGTAGTAGTAGGCCTAGGTAGGTATAAATACCCCCTCTTACCCCCCCATACATTTTTTAACCCCTAGATTGCCCCCTGTCATCTGTGATCACTGTATAAGTGTCACGGGTGACGCTAGCTAGATAGTTAGTTTTTTTTCCCCATCAGTTTACCTGCCGTGTATCTATATATATATA
>BLSH010019778.1:0-13724 GCA_018402905.1 Glandirana rugosa
GGCTTTGGAGGAATGGAAGGAGCAGCTCACCCGGTATTGGTTTTTACTGACCATAAAAACCATAAAAAAACATATGCTGTGAAGATACGAGATGTGCAGCACCTGAAACTACGGATACTGGAAGTGTGTGAAGAGTGGGAGAAGAGGGTTGCATTGACAATCCAACACAATGGGCAGCACATTGAACACATTTTATAAGTGGTGAGAAACTTTTAAATAACTCATGAAAGAATAAAGTTACGTTAAAACCAAGCACACCATTGTTTTTCTTGTGAAATTCCCAATAAGTATGATGTGTCACATGACCATCTTCCTATTGAAAAAACAAAAGTTGGATTCAAAATGGCCGACTTCAAAATGGCCGCCATGGTCACCACCCATCTTGAAAAGTTTCCCCCCTCACATATACTAATGTGCCACAAACAGGAAGTTAATATCACCAACCATTCCCATTTTATTAAGGTGTATCCATATAAATGGCCCACCCTGTACTGTAAAAGCCATCTGCTGAACCCTGTGAATGAATGATGTGGATGTGTGGGCAGAACCCCATATAGCCATGCTGTTTTTAAATTGTGACAGCAGGTGTGGGGAGAAGCAAATCCACCCGCTGTCATGGAGGTTGGATCAGAGAGTGTGGGGAAAGGTGCACAGTAACATTTCACATGGGCCTAACATGTAACATGCTACTAAAGGTGAACTTGTCTTTTACTTTTAGAAATAACATTTGGTATTATACATTTTCATATGTTGGTCATCCCTAGAATATACATTTAAAGTCCCATTTTTTTTTTTTTGCCTTTCCCCACCTTCAATTTTGGTTTGTTGTTTGGGTTGGAAATTGGATAATAATATAACTATAGGTAATCTAAAGAGACAGCACAGCATAAGCGACCAGCCGCACTTCTGTCTGACTGAAACCTCAGATGCAGTTGATAAAGGAGTTAACTCCTCTCTCTCTGTAAATTTTACCTTGAACCTTGAGCTGTAAAAACAATGGGTTCTTTACACGTAAGAAAGCAGTGGAGCGTATGAAACAGGGGCTAAAGCTCCACTTCATGACAAAACTGTAGACTTCATGATATTATTTTACAATGTTGCCTATTTACTTGATATGGGTATAACATATATATTTTATTTACTCTTGAATTTAACCACTTGCTGAACGTCCTATAGCAGTTCTACTGCTACAGGGAGGCAGCTCTGCACAGGATCATGTATATATACGTGATCCGCGCTCCCTGTATGTTCCCGGACAGGGGGTGCGCACGCCCGACAGCCTGTCGGTGATGTGCTTCGATCTAGCACCAATCAGTCATTAGGTCAGAAATCAAAAATCATTGGTCTGGACCTGCTGATCGGTTTTGGCAAATCACGGAACAGCATGTGCCTGTGTTTATGAAACACAGGCACAGGAAATTATGTTATCTTCTCTTGTCCTTTTTGGTTCCAGTGACAGAAGAAAGCACATCATACAGTGAGTAAAAAGCACTACACTGACACACAATCACATAGTTAGGCACATTTAACCTCTGATTGCCTACCCCAGTTAACCCTTTCACTGGCCTGTCACAGTGTCATTAGTACAGTGGACATATTTTTTTACTGATCGCTGTATTAGTGTCACGGGTGATGCCACATAGCATTAGCGTCAGTTAGCATCAATCCCAGATAGCATCAGTTTGCCACTTATTCACTATCACATTTTAACCCTTTGATTGCCAGTAACACTATTACAGACATGCTATAAACCTCCATTACTAGTACAGTGTCTGAACGGATAAATATCTTTGATCAGATCAGAACTATTGCATTCCCAATAGTATAGTATTCCCAAAAATGCAGCGTTAGCAGGATCAGCCCCGACACCTGCTAGCACCTGCATTTAGCCCCTTCCGCCCCCCCTTTCCCCCAAAAAGTGCAGTGTTAGTAGATCACTGTCACTTCTGATACATACAAAATGGCAGCGTTAGCAAGATCTGGCCTGATCTCTGCTAGCACTAGCAGATGCATTTTTTTGTAGCGGTTCAAGCAGTGCCTGAAAGCCAGGTGCTCTTTTTCCCATGAGTCACACTAGGTTCCTGTAAATTTAGTGGCAAAAATGTCCAACGAAAGGTACACTAGTGAAGAGACCTACAGGATTCTGAGTATGTCAGATGAGAGCAAAAGGGAAAGACTCATTGACAGAATCAGGCTCAGAACATGTGCCTATAGAGAGCAGTGGCACCCTGACAGTTAGCTCAGACAATGGAGTAGAAGTCCCTGCTAAGGTCAAGTGTACCCGACCACATGCCCAGGTTGTTGAGGTGCTACAATTGCATGAGGATTCTCGTATGCAGCAGAGTGCCAGTACTAATGATGCACAACCTTTTGGTGAACTGGCGAGCACCAACGGCCTAGCACATCCTGGTCTTTTACACACCAGCACTGCAGTATCACTTGATGACGTGGTGAGTCCCATAAATACAGTCCAGGCTGGTGCATTGGCTAGCACAGGTAGCATCCCGCAGCCACCAAGAATTAAAACACAGGCCTATAGTGTCTTTCTTGATGTGCTTGCAAGTCCTGATTTCAAAGCCACACATCAGGGGGGCGCATGCGCAGCTTCTAACATGGCGGACGTGTAAAGAGTGAGCTCCGGTCCCCGTCTGCTCTCCATGCCCTCCACACAGCTACATCACTCTCAAAAAGCATCAGGGGTAAGCCTGAATTCCTTCTCCGACCCACGAGCACCCCATGGGAAAAATTGGCCAGCAGCAACACAGTTATTCACTGCTGTTTGGGCCACGGTCAGGGACAGCCATGGATCACATCCTTACTAGGCCGCAATCCCCAGCCTCAATTTCCAATGCAGATACCTTCACATCGATGGATCCCCTGCTGGGGATTGAGGGGGCAGGCAACAACACACCAGTTATTTCAACCACCCCAGGCACTAATCCACTCCCCTCTCAGGCCATCTTAACCAAAAAGCTGCAGACCCTCCTGCAACAAATAACCTGCAATATTGCGGTGGAGGTGGGTAAGTTCTCTCAAGAATTAAGGGGGGAAATTACCCAAATAGGTGGACGAATTGATGGAAACCAAGTTTGACGACTTGGTGAACTATGTGCAAGTTCTGGAGGAAGCAAATTCCACTTTAAATCATTCAGTTTCCCTGCTGCAATTGCAGCAAGAAGATCTGGAAAACAGGGAGAGGCGACAAAACCTATGCTTTCGGGGTATACCAGAAACTGTTGGTGACAACAACTTGGGCCCTTATCTTCTGGGACTCTTTAATACATTGCCACCCACTGTTGTGGATATTGACTGGTGCTGAGACCAAGCTCACAGATCCTTGGGCCCTAAACCCCCTGCCGGAGCAAGGCCCAGAGATGTAATAGTGCGGTTTCATTACTATGACAGTAAGGAAGCTTTAATTCTGGCTACGCGCAATAAGTCACAGGTCTATATAAGGGGGTGAAGCGAAGGAATCTTCGTCCTATTACAGCACACCTGCAACACCACTGTGTTCTGTATTACTGGGGGTTCCCCCTTCGCATCATCGTCACCCGGGAAGGGGTCCAGCACAGCCTCCAAGATCTACAGGAAGGGGATGCCTTCATCACAAGTTTGAATCTCCCTCCTCTATCTGAGGGGGACCTGCTTCCTCTTCCACTATCTGGCCTTCCTGCTCCTGTTACTCCCAGCTGGATCTGGACCCCTGCTAAGAGGCAATCAAAGAAGTCTTCCTCCACACCTCAACGTTCTTGTTTCTCCAAGCAACCTCCTTGATGTGAAGTGATAAGCCCTTGGTCCCTTTTTCTTTTTCTAGACTACTTACCTTTGCGGTCTGGACTTCAGTTTCAGAATTACCCTGTTTTTGGCTGAATGATCCCATACCTGAGGGGTTCTGTTGTTTTAACTGGTTACGAATGTTTTGACTTTTTTCAGCTTGGAAAGCAGGCGGGCTCTTCCTCTTGAATTCCATGTTGGAGGCTCACATGTTTCCCTACCTGGCCAATGGCTTTTGCCATGGCCTCCTGAGAGCGGATGCCTCTCAGGCCTTCTAATGTTGTTTTTTCTTTTTTGGGTGCTGTTTTAGATCCACTACATCTACATTCAAATGTCATCTCTGCAGGTCAATAACACATACTTTTTATTTTTGCTTTTATATATTTATATATTTTTTATTTTATATGTTTATACACCCATCCGAGTTTACTTCTTTTGTCATATATACAGTATCTCACAAAAGTGAACACACCCCTCACATTTTTGTAAATATTTTATTATACCTTTTCATGTGACAACACTGAAGAAATGACACTTTGCTACAATGTAAAGTAGTGAGTGTACAGCTTGTATAACAGTGTACATTTGCTGTCCCCTCAAAATAATGCAACACACAGCCATTAATGTCTACACCGCTGGCAACAAAAGTGAGTACACCCCTAAGTGAAAATGTTCAAATTAGGCCCAAAGTTTCAATATTTTGTGTGGTCACCATTATTTTCCAGCACTGCCTTAACCCTCTTGGGCATGAAGTTCACCAGAGCTTCACTGGTTGCCACTGGAGTCCTCTTCCACTCCTCCATGATGGCATCTTGGTGGGTGTTAGAGACCTTGTGCTCCTCCACCTTATGTTTGAGGATGCCCCACAGATGCATAATAGGGTTTAGGTCTGGAGATACGCATGGACAGTCTCTCTATGTGCGTATGGTAGCTGGTGTGTGTCAGCTGCTCACACAAAGATGTGAATCCACAACATCAAACAAAATCTAAACACAGGTAAAAGGGGTGGAGCGCTAACACTTGTATATAATTTAAAATTCCATAGCAATAAAAGCATAACAAGCGTAAAATCCTGATATAATACGATCTAAGTGTAGTAAGAATGATAATAAAATATATATAAATAAATACTGCTTAACCCCTTCCTTACCGGGCACTTAAACCCCCCTCCTGCCCAGACCAATTTTTGGCTTTCAGCGATGTCGCATTTTGAATGACAATTGCGCGGTCGTGCGACGTTGTACCCAAATAAAATTTGCGTCCTTTTTTCCCCACAAATAGAGCTTTCTTTTGGTGGTATTTGATCCCCTCTGCGTCATTTCTGATCGCCGCTATAAACAAAAAATGAGCGACAATTTTGCAAAAAAGAACAATATTTTTTACTTTTTGCTAAAGTAGAAATCCATTAAAAAAAGTATTCATCGGTTTTGGCCGACATATATTTTTCTACATATTTTTGTTAAAAAAAAAATCGCAATCGGCGTATATTGATTGGTTTGCGCAAAAGTTATTGCGTCTACAAACTGGGAATTGATTTATGGCGTTTTTATTATTATTATTTTTTTACTAGTGGCGGTGATCTGCGATTTTTATCGGGACCGCGATATTGGGGCGGACATGTCGGACGTTTTTTACACATTTTTGGGACCAATGACATTTATTCAGCGATCAGAAATTTAAATGTCCACTGATTACTGTATAAATGTCATTGGCAGTGAAGGGGTTAACCTGCAGGGGGCAGTGAAGGGGTTAAATATGTTCCCTGGGCGTGTTCTAACTGTGGGGGGGGGCAGGGCTGGCCGGGACATAACAGATCTAACTGATCCCAGTGACAGGGATCTGTAGATCTGCTATGTCCCCTGTCACAGAACGGAGAACCGCCATGTTTACAACGGCGGTTCCCCGTTCTGAGGCTCCTAAAAGTGATCGGCGGGTCTCGGGCGGACATCGAGTCCGCCCGACCCACGGGCGCGCTCGCGCGCCGCCGCTGCCGCCAGGGGGCACGCCTGGAGGGTGCGCAGTGGAGGACGTCCATGGACGTCCTCCGGGCATTTCAGGTCCGCGCTGGAGCCGTACTTCAGCAATAGCGAGGACCTGGAGTGGTTAATGGTATATCATCTTGAGACGTATAACGATATACCATTAAGCAGTATTTATTTATATATATTTTATTATCATTCTTACTACACTTAGATCTTATTATATCAGGATTTTACGCTTGTTATGCTTTTATTGCTATGGAATTTTAAATTATATACATGTGTTAGCGCTCCACCCCTTTTACCTGTGTTTAGATTTTGTGTGGGGGGTAGTTATTATGTTGGAATACTGCCATGCGGCCCAGTCTCTGAAGGGAGACATGCTCTGCTTCAGTATGCCACAGTACATGTCGGGATTCATGGTTCCCTCAATAAACTGTAGCTCCCCAGTACCGGAAGCACTCATGCAAGCCCAGACCATGATACTCCCACTACCATGCATGACTGTAGTCAAGACACCCTTGTCTTTGTACTCCTCGCCTGGTTGCCGCCACACACGTTTGACACCATCTGAACCAAATACGTTTATCTTGGTCTCATCAGACCACAGGACATGGTTCCAGTAATCCATGTCTTTAGTCTGCTTATTTTCAGCAAACTGTTTGTGGGCTTTCTTGTGCATCATCTCTAGAAGAGGCTTCCATCTGGGACGACAGCCATGCAGACCAATTTGATGCAGTGTGCGGTGTATGTTCTGAGCACTGACAGGCTGACCCCCCACACCTTCAACCTCTGCAGCAATGCTGGCAACACTCATACATCTAATTTCCAAACACAACCTCTGGATATGATACTGAGCATGTGCACTTAACTTCTTTGGGCGACCATGGCTAGGCCTGTTCTAAGTGGAACCTGTCCTGTTAAACCACTGTATGGTCTTGGCCACCATGCTGCAGCTCAGTTTTAGGATCTTGGCAATCTTCTTATAGCCTAGGTCATCTTTATGTAGAGCAACAATTCTTTTTTTTAGATTCTCAGAGAGTTCTTTGCCATGAGGTGCCATGTTGAACTTCCAGTGACCAGTATGAGAGAGTGAGAGCGATAACACCAAATTTAACACACCTGCAACCCATTCACACTTGAGTCCTTGTAACACTAACAAGTCACATGACACAGAGGAGGAAAAATGGCTAATAGGCTCAATTTGGACATTTTCACGTAGAGGTGTGCTCACTTTTGTTGCCAGCGGTTTAGACATTAATGGCTGTGTGTTGAGCTATTTTGAAGGGATAGCAAATTTACACTGTTATACAAACTGTACACTCACTACTTTACATTGTAGCAAAGTGTCATTTCTTTAGTGTTGTCACATGAAAAGCTATAATGAAATGTTTACAAAAATGTGAGGGGTGTACTTACTTTTGTGAGATGCTGTAGATACCGTTAATGCTTGTTTCTCTTTTTTTTCCAATATTTTCTAAACCTACTATTGCTTCTAATGCTAAGGTGTCAATATAGTACTACGTATATTGTCGTATAATGTAAAAGGCCTGAATTCTATCCAAAAGAGATGGTTGGTTTTGAAAGAATTCAGATTTTTAGGGGCAGATGTGATCATGATCCAGGAAACACACTTTTGTGCAGGGGGTTCAATGAAATTTGATTCAACTGGGAAGGCTGGATTAGCAAGTCTTATTAAAAAATCTTGCCCTATTAGGGTCAAAACTAGACATATTGACCCCCACGGAAGGCTCATCATCCTGGCTTGTGGTTATATGTACTCCTGATTTGACCTGGTTAATTTGTATGCTCCTAATACTGGGCAAATTGATTTCCTTAATGGGGTTTTTGAGTCCGCCCAATGTTATTCTCAACCCTTTATAATCATTGGTGGAGATTTTAACATGGTTATGTCCTCCACTAGAGATAGATAGACTTTATTTCAGGATATCCCTTAAGAAAGGTCTCCTTCCTAGCAGCCTTTTTCCGCAAATGTATTAGTTCATACCACCTGTTTGATTCATGGATGATTAAACATCCTTCTACTAAGCAATATACATTCTACTCCATGGCCCATAAGATGTAGACAACTACATCTTATCTTGGACCACTTTTTTATTTCAGCCCCACTTATTCCCCATATTGTAGAATCTGACATCTCTCCTATCACATGGTCTGACCATGCCCCAATCTCTTTAGACATTACCATGTCCTTGTCCTCTACTAAGACGTGCCATTGGCATCTTAATGACCATCTTTTACAATTCACTAGAGCTAAACTATCTAAAGGCCTAGAGGAATTTTTCCAATTTTATAGGGGCTCTGTTCAGAAAACCTCTAAGCTGCAGGCCTACTTCCGCGTCATTTGTATTGCGGAAGACTCCCGCCTGAAGAAAGATAAGGCTAGACTTACGCAATCTTTATTGGTCAACTAACGAGAGGCAGAGTGTCGACTTTTGTGCAAACCCACAGTGCCTAGTCACATCCCTTTGTGAGTAATTGAGATCTTTAGCTCTACGTAAGCCTGCTAAGTCCCTTCTATGGGCCAAACACAAACTCTATGAGTTTTCTAACAAGCCCCATGAGATGATGGTTAATAAACTTCACCCTCACCCTTTCCACTCCTCTCCTGATTTTCTTACACAGGTGGATGGAACTAGGACTCATTGTCCCCTCACTATGTCCAAGACCATTGGAACTTTCTTTTTTTTTTTTCTTTTTTTTTTCGTGTTCAAACTTTTTATTGAAAAAGAAAGCAGTTTAACAATAATAAAAACCAACAGATCTAGTAACAGTGCAGTCTAATATTAAAGTTCATCAATTTGCAGACCAAATAGGAGCCACACTCCGTAGGAGGAGGAAGGGGGCAGAAAAAAGGACAAAACATGAAGTGTGACCAACATTAGATGTTAATGATGTTTATGGCTTGACATACGTAGCATTGTGCATATTCTAGTCAGGAGGACCGCCAGATGATCTTTAGGTTGACTGCATAGCATTTATTAAGAATGAGAGAGAAAAGGGGAAAGGAAGGAAGAAAAGAGAAAAAATGAGGGGGGTATAGGAGAGTGAGCCAGGTAGGGGAGGGTGGGTGTCGGATGGAGATCACATGATAATCTGCATTATCTTAGGGGATTGAGAGATTGGTGAGTCGTAATTCCTATGGAAGGAGGAGATCGCTGTCTAGGTCTGGGGGGAGAAAGTGTTTAGTCCATGGTAGCCATGGTTTCTCAAATTTGGGGATGGTGTTAAGGATGGTAGCTTCAATTTTAGCGTGTATCATGGCGTTAGTGATTCTGTGTTTAGTTTCGGAAAGTGGAAGGAGTGGTGATTTCCAGGCTTTCGCTATGGATTGCTTTGCTGCCGTGGTTACTTGTAGAATAAGCTTGAATTGGTTGCGAGTGGTGTCTGGGGGTTGGAGATTAAGTAAGGCCGTGGTGGGGTTCGATGCTAGAGGGCGGCCTAGGAGGGTAGAGATTATCTTGAACACCTCATCCCAGAATTTCTGGACTATGGGGCATTCCCACCAGATGTGCAGATGTGTTCCTCTGCCTGAGCAGCCACGAAAACAGTTTGAGGGGTAATTGGTAGAGTATTTTGCGATCCGTGTGGGTACAAGGTACCAGCAAAATAGTACTTTGTAGTTTGCCTCTGAGGCTATTACATTCTGTGAAGCTGATTTGGTGGCCAACCAGATCTCCTTCCACTCTTCAGTTGTTAATTGAGTGTGTAGGTCTGCTTCCCATTTCTGGACATATGGGAGGGATGAGTGGGTAAGGGGGTCGAGTAGGTGATTGTAGAGTAGTGAGATCAACCTTCGCATGTGGGGGTCGTGATCACAGGCGTGCTCAAAGGGTGTTTTATGGGGGGAGGAAGTGGAGGAGCGGAGACAAGGAGCATAGAAATGTTTTAGTTGGAGATAGCGAAATAGTTCAGATGATGGGAGGCCATGAGTTTCAGATAGGGTGGGGAATGGAATAAAGCTGTCTGGGGTAGTGAGGGAGTAGGCACGGATTAAGCCAGCTTCTTGCCATTTGTAGAAGGCAGAGGGTGAGGTCCAGGCCGGATAGAATGACGGGTTATGGAGATAGGATAAGAGAGGATTATGAGTGGATTGTAATTTATATTTAAATTTGATCTTATCCCACAGATGGAGAGAATGTCTAGTGATGGGGTTGCGTATAGGTTTGCGGTCTTTGGTATGTAGCCATAGGAAATTGGCTATCGAGAGGGGGTCACAGTCAGCTGATTCAAGTGAGACCCATAGAGGAATTTCACTCGTGGCATGATATTTTGTGAGTATAGCAAGTTGAGCCGCCTGGTAGTATTTAGCATAGATTGGAAGACTTAGTCCACCTAGTGGTTTGGGGAGGTGAAGGACTGCTTTGGGGACTCTAGGTTTGGTTTTACCCCAGACAAACTTAAGAGTCTTGCGTTGGACAATGCGTAGGAAGTGAGCAGGCACGGTTGTAGGGAGGACACGAAAAAGGTAAAGTCATTTCGGGAGGATGACCATTATTACAGCTGTTATACGGCCTAGCCAAGAGAGGGGAAGAGATGACCATGAGGTCATAAGTTTAGTGAGGTGTGAGAGCATAGGTGGGTAGTTTGTTGAGTATAGATTTGTTGGGTCAGGGGTGAGCTTGACACCCAAATAGGTCAGGGAAAGTGTGGACCATTTGAAGGGGAAAGTTGTTTGTAGGTGGGTTTGGAGAGAGTCGGATAGAGTGACATTGAGGAATTTTGATTTAGTTGGGTTAACCACTAGTCCAGAGATTGAGGCGAATTGTGAGAGGTTAGATAGAAGATTTGGGATTGAGGTGAGTGGAGATGTAATGGATAGCAATACATGGTCCGCAAAAAGACAGAGCTTATATTCATGACCTGCGATCTCCAAACCTTTGACGTCTGGGTTTTCTCGTATCTTCTGGGCTAGTGGTTCTATGGCCAAAGCGAATAGGAGGGGTGAAAGGGGGCAGCCTTGACGGGTGCCCCTTAGGATGGGGAAAGAGTCTGATTGGTGGCCAGCGTAGGTAACATGGGCAGTTGGAAATGTGTAGAGGGAGAAGACCCACTGAAGGAAGTGGGGGCCAAAGTCCCAATTCTCTAGGACTGTTTGGAGGTAAGGCCAAGAAAGGCTGTCAAATGCCTTTCTTATATCTAGTGAGAAAAGGCACATTGGTATCTTTCGGGTGCGGGCTAGGTGGATTAGATGCATAGTCATACGCACGTTGTCTGCAGCTTGTCTGGAGGGCATGAAGCCTACCTGGTCTTTATGGACCAAGGTCCCAATGAATATGTTAAGGCGTGCTGCTAGGATTTTGGCTAGTAATTTGATGTCATTGTTGAGTATAGAAATAGGGCGGAAATTGGACCATGAGGTATCATCTGTTGATGGTTTGGGAATCATAGAGATAGAAGCTCTCAAGGATTCATGATTGAATTTTGAGTTTTCCAGAATAGAGTTTAGGGCCTTGGTTAGGGCTGGGGTTAAAATGTTAATATATTGTTTGTAATATGTGGCAGTGAACCCGTCTGGACCCGGTCGTTTGTTGCGATTTAATTGCAGCTCGTGTCTCGTCTTCTCTTATGTGTTGTTCTAAGAGGGTGTGGTGTTGAGAGGACAGTGGGGGGAGCTTAATCGAGTTCAGGAATTCTTGGGTTTTAGATTGGATGTCAGAAGTAGAAGGAGATGTGTATAGTTTGGTGAGTTGTGAACGGAAAATTTGGATAATCTTAACAGGGTTGCTTGTTAGGGTGCCTGGTGCAGTTTTCAATCGGATTGGTTTGTGGGGGGTTTCCAGGTTTCTAAGAGAAAGGGCAAGAAATGTATCAGGTTTGTTGGCCTTCATGTATATTCGGTGGTGTGAGCGGCGGAGGGTTTTCTCTGCTGCATCTGTCATAAAGAGATCTAGCTCAAGTCTAGCTTTATCTAGTTTAGTCTTGTTGAGCGGGGTTGGTGCGAGTTGAAAAGCGTCGTGAGCAAGAGAAAATTCTTGTTCCAGGGAGGAGAATTTTTGTTGGCGCTCTTTTTTCCTGTGTGCGGCAATATTGATTAGAGTGCCTCAAATGACCGGTTTGTGAGCTTCCCAAGTTATTAAGGGGGATACATCTGGGGTTGTGTTCAAGGTGAAATATTCTTTTAGAGAGGATTCTACTTCGAGAGCGTGAGATGGGTGGGCGAGGAGAGTGTCATTGAGAGACCAGTGTCTTTCACCCTGAGGGGGGAGCAGAGTTGAAAGTGCCGTTAGAACGGCATTATGATCGGACCATGGGATGGGGGCTATTAAGAGGGAGGAGATTTGAGGTAGGGTGCCAATTGTAGTGAGGATATGGTCTATGCGAGAAAACGAGTTATGGGGATGAGAATAGAAAGTATATTGTTTCTTTAGTGGGTTTAGTTCGCGCCAGGTGTCGGATAAGGAGTGTTTTGCCAGAAGTCGTGTGTCACGCACCTGATGGAGGAGTCTGTCTTGTGCAGGAAGCAACCACTCTTACGACCCTGGTTCGGGAACCCCTGATAGAGCAGACAGAGGGTTCCAGATCCCAGAGGGGCACGAGGGCTGGACTGGAGCACTGGTGGCAATATAGGTCTGTCAGAGGCTCGTGCAGGTGTAGAGTAGTGAGGCAGGCTGAGGTCAGCAACTGGCTGGCAAGCGGTACAGAAGGATCAGGCAAAAGGGTCGTCAGGTGCAGGCATGGTCGTTAACAAGCAGGCAGCGAGGTACAAAGGGATCAGGCAGAAGAATGGTCGTGGGGCAAGCTGGGGGTCGGTGCAGGCGGAAGTCAATCAAAGTTCAAACAAGCCGGGTCTCAGGAACAGGTCAGGATACAGATTCAAAGGATAGGTAGCTCTCCAGATACACTCCAACGCTGTAGAACGGACAGCACTTTCTGACAGGAACAGGAAGTTTAAATAGAGCTGCTCATCCAGGACTTAGAGGAAGACACACCCACATGCAATTAACCCCTGCACAGTCTTTTTCTAACATTGCCCCCCCCCCCAAGGGGCAGCCTCCGGATGCCCAAAAGGGCTCTCTTGGTTGGGTTGCTCCTCAAAAAAGTCCAGATAAGTTCAGGGGCATGAAGATTGCTCTCCGGTTCCCACGAGTTTTCTTCGGGGCCAAACCCCTTATATTTTATCAAATACTGTGTGGATCCGGACCTCCTCCGACAGTCCAGAATGGTTTCAACCTCAAACTCCTCCTCTCCATCCACAAGCACTGGTTCCGGTGGTCCCTTTTTCCGACCCGGGAACGGATCTGGAGGGACTGGCTTAAGCAGAGATACATGGAACACCGGGTGCACACGTAAGGATGAAGGCAGGACCAGTTCATAAGTCACCCTGTTCACTCTCCTCTTAACGGGAAAAGGCCCAACAAATCTGGGTCCCAATTTTCTTGAGGGACAGGCAAGTTTTAGGTTTCTGGTGGCTAACCAGACCAAGTCACCCGGCTTGAGTTCCAACTCTCCCCGTCTTTTCCTATTGAAAGCCTGTTTGGTGAGCTCTGTGGTCCTGGCAAGTGTGTCCCGCAAGATCTGTGTATTTTCCCTGAAAAAATCAAGGTGTCTTGTACTGCTGGTACTGTACCTTCAATAGCCAAGCCAGGTAGAAAAGTCGGGTGGAATCCATAATTCGCCCAGAATGGGGACTGTTTGGTGGCCGATAACTTCCATGTCATGGTCGTCATGTTCTGTGGAACTAAAAAAGTCCCTTTTATGTGTCTAGAACGCCCTGTGTGAACGGTCCTGGTGTCTCGAGTGGTTTGTCCGAAAGTTATCCTTTTCTGCCCCTCTCAACCTTGAGTTCGGCCCACTGAACCAGACCAATCGGTGGTCTTTGGATTTTGAACGGACAGGGAGTTCTTTTAACCCTGGGTCTAAACAACCCGGAAAAGGGCAATTCTCCTCTCACTTGTCCCACTGAATACTTGACCAGGACGGAAGTAGGAATGCACACGTGGGCCACAA
>BLSH010019778.1:25966-69090 GCA_018402905.1 Glandirana rugosa
GGTGTCGATTGTGCTTGTTGACATGGGGTGTTAACTGAAGAAGATGACTGTAGAGTGGAGATTTCATCACGAATTGTATCAATCTTGCTTTTGAAGTGGTTAGCAACCTCTTGGGCAGTGAGTGTGTTAGTGGGCGGAAGTGGGGGGGGACGCAGTAGGGAGTTGAAGGTAGAGAAGAGTTGACAGGGACTGGATGAGAAGGTGTTAATAAGAGTGGTAAAATAGGTCTGCTTGGCAGTGTGGAGGCCAGAATTGTATTTAAGGAGGGCAGATTTGTATTGGTTGAAGTCTTTGAGAGACTTTGTCTTGTGCCACTGACGCTCAAGGGCGCGGCTACGCTTTTTGAGGTTTCTGGTGTCGTCTGTTTGCCAGGGTTGCAGGGGTCGAGGCCTGATTTTGTGTGTGGTAAGGGGAGCTAGCTTGTCCAGAGTGGAGGACAGGGATTTATTGTAGATGGTAGTGGCTTGGTTAGGGCAGGACAGGGGTGAGATTTTTTCATAGAGGTGGTCAGTAGCAGAATAGAGAAGAGAAGTGTTGAGTTGGCGAAGGTTTCTACGGGTGACGGTTTGGTGATTGGAGGGAAAGGTGGCGTAGGACAGAGAGAGAGAGAATCTAATAAGGTGGTGGTCGGAGAGGGGAAAAGGATTGTTGGAGAAGTTGCATGGAGTGCATAGATAGGAGAAGACAAGGTCGAGGGTGTTTCCGTCAGTGTGAGTAGGAGCCTGTACCCATTGCTTCAGGTCAAATGAGGACGTTAGACTAAGAAGTTTAGAGGTAGTGTTAGTGTTAACCGGGATGTTAAAGTCGCCAAGAAGGATAGTGGGAATTTCAGAAGAGAGAAAGTAGGGTAGCCAGGCAGAAAATTCATCAAGGAAAGCTGACAGTGGTCCAGGAGGCCAATAGATCACAGCAATTCTTAGGGAGATAGGAGAGAATAGACGTATACAGTGGGCTTCAAATGATGAGAGTGACAGAGAGGGAGGAGAGTGAATAACCTGGAAGGTGCTCTCTGGGGACAGGAGGAATCCCACTCCACCTCCCTTGCGTCCATTAGGCCTAGGGGAGTGAGTCCAGAGAAGGCCGCCGTGGGAGAGGGAAGCAGGAGAAGGAGAATCGCATTCATGGAGCCAGGTTTCAGTGATCGCAAGAAGATTAAAGGAATTAGTGACAAATAGGTCGTGAACAGCAGTGAGCTTTTTGCAGACAGAGCGGGCATTCCAGAGGGCACAGGAGAAGGGGAGGCTGGTTTTGGGAAGAAGGGGAATGGAGATTAAATTGCGTAGATCGCGACTACTTCTTATTTCATTCTCCATTCACAAGCTGCGGTGGGTGCGGAAATACCTGAGTTTAGAGGAAGTTGGTTGAATGAGCCTGCAACATCTAGTGGGGGGATTTCTGGATTAAAGTTGAATATTGTCGCAAAACTGTTTTTGTATTTTAGTTTTTCATGGACAAAAATATTGTTCATTTGTGCTGGATTTTTACCTTAATCTAGTTAACCAAATACTACTGATACATCTCAAGCCTGCTCAATTTTTACATTACATTCATGACTATAGATGTTTTATGTTTGCTGTCATACAATGTTTGATAATACAATCTGCAGAGCTCAAACTTTTCCAGCATCTTAAAAAATTCTATTTGCAGAACTAGCAATCTGTAAATTAAAGTATTCCCTTGGCTTACCAAAAAAATCCAATATTTTCATTTTCAGAAACCTATGTGTAAAATATTAAAATGTTTTTAGATGACTGTGTTGCTACTAAATATTGGCTTTCTATATCCATTTAACTTTAGTTGCTCTCATTCTACAGGAGAATTATTAAAATGATTTTATCTAATTCCATTTAGGATCATATTCAGTGCACAATAATACAGCAGCAAACAAGGTTTACTTTGTCTTGTTCAAGGAATGTCGCATTTTAGAAATTGAATTGTGGATGACTGCTTCGTAAAAATAACTTGCTTGGAAAATATATAATTGCTAATTGTGATCATAAGAATACCAAACATTCAAGGACAGGGAATTCTGAAGCACAAAACAGATTAATAATATGTACTTCAGAGTTTAATCTTACAATTTTAAAAACGATTTTTGGTCTGTTCATTACTAAGATGTGGTTTACAGAGTCTGGTAGTGCTTCTGCAACTTTGCTTTTTTTTAAGAAAAAAATATATTTGGTTAACTTTGTCCCTTTTTTACTACTAGTTATTCATAACTATTTAGGAAATACCTCACTTATCAAAGGATACAAAAAAAATACCCCTCCCCCAACTTAAAGGGGTCAATTCACTAAGAGTTAAATAACAGCAAATAAAATGCAGTAAAATATTGCACGCGGTAAATCAGTTGTGAAAGTTCAGTTCTCTAAGAAGTTACCATTAAATAGTGAACGCTGTATTCGTTTGGTTTATTTAAAGTGGTAATTTACCACACTGAGCTGGTTGCTAAGGAGCCCCCCCCCTGCCCCAAAGCACCCACCCCCCATGTTGAGGGCATGTGGCCTGGTATAGTTCAGGAGGGAGGGGCTCGGGCACCCCCCCTTCTGACCTGCCGCTCCTGGTGCTCAGCTGACTGTCGGCCTTCCCTCTCCTCTCTCCCCCTTCTCCCCGGCTGACATCAGTGGGAGGGCTCGGCCCCACCCACTGGAGCTGACAGTCAGCTGAGCTCCGGGAGCTGAGCTTATATAGGTACAAATCAGCAGATTTTTTACATTACACAGATACAGGGACACTTATTATTATGGTACAGATGGGAGAAGAGGATTTAGTAGAAGTGGGTTAACAACCACTTTAAGTATAAACTGTTCAGGCAAAGCAGGACAAACAATGAACACTATTAATAGTTTATAAATCTGTTCATTAATTCCATTGCAATTAAAATACATTATATCACTTCAGAAGTTGTATTCTGTCTTATGAGAATTTTCGTAAATTTAGTAACCTATTGGTTTTCGATATGAGACTAGCATGCAAAAAAAAAAAAATGCCCGAGCATTCACATCATGTGTACTAGGCTTTATGCTGTCAAGGTTTTTAACTAAAGACAAGTATTATTGACAACAGAAGTGCAGCGCTAGATATAAATTCATACAAAATTCTAATGAAAAGTCCATATGAAACCAATGCTCCCTTGTGAACAATCACTGATTACAGAGTGCTTCAAGATGGAATCATGCAGGTGCGCTGTGCTCCGTACCACACCAACAACACACACAGCCGCTCACCTCACAGATTGAGTTGGCCTACCTCTTCCTCCTCCTCTGACTTTGCCTTGTGCTTCCACTGAGTCCCCTGTGTCATTTGGGAATGCCTTCATCAGCGTGTCTACCAGCGTGCGATTGTAGTCGCGCATCTTCCAATCACGCTCCAGTGAGGGAATTAGGGACAACACGTTGTCCTTATAATGGGGATCCAGCAGGGTGGCCACCAAGTAATCAGCACAAGTTAAAATGTGGGCAACTCGGCTGTCGATGAGCAAGCACTGCAGCTTGTAGTTGCTCATGTGTGCCAGGCTGCCCAGAGGCAAAGACAAGCTGTCCTCTGTGGGAGGTGTATCATCTGTGTCCTCCATATCCCCCCCAGCCATGCTCCAGTGATGCCCAGGAGCTGCGTTGGGTGCCACCCTGCTGTGAACACGGTTCATCCTCCTCCTTCTCCTCCTCATCATCATCCTCGTCCTCCTCATCCTCCAGAACTGTGCCCTGGCTTGAAATTTTTTTACCTGGCCTATGCTGGTGCAGGAACCCACCCTCCGAGCCACTTGTGAATGACTGGCCTGATAACTGTGGAAATTACCCCTATTCCTCCTCCTCCTGTGTCACATCCTCTTCCATCACCGCCCGAAGTGTTTTTTCAAGGAGACATAGAAGTGGGATAGTAACGCTGAGAGCAGCGTCATCGGCACTGGCCATGTTGGTGGAGAATTCGAAACACCGCAATATGGTACACAGGTCTCGCATGGAGGCCCACTCATTGGTGGTGAAGTGGTGCTGTTCCGCAGAGCGACTGACCCGTGTGTGCTGCAGCTGAAACTCCACTATTGCCTGCTGCTGCTCACACAGTCTCTCCAGCATGTGCAAGGTGGATTTCCACCTTGTGGGCACGTCGAATAGGAGGCTGCGAGCGGGAAGGTTGAAGTTCCGCTGCAGTGCAGACAGGTGAGCAGCAGCAGGGTGAGAACACCGTAAGGGCGCACAGACGGCCCGCACTTTCTGCAGCAGCTCTGACGTAGTTTTTTAGAAATTTCTGCACCACCAAATTCAGCACATGTGCCAGGCAAGGGATGTACGTCAAACCGGATAGGCCCAGAGCTGCTACGAGATTTTGCCCATTATCGCACACCACCAGGCCGGGCTTGAGGCTCAGTGGCAACAACCACTCATCGGTCTGTTGTTTAATGCCTATCCACAGCTTCTGCGCAGTGTGGGGTTTATCCCTCAAACATATCAGTTTTAAAACAGCCTGCTGTCGTTTCCCCCTGGATGTGCTGAAGTTGATGGTGAAGGTGTTATGCTGACCGGATGAGGTAGTAGAGGAGGAGGAAGTGAAGTAGGAGGAGGAGGCAACAGGAGGCAAAGAGAAATGCCCTGCAATCCTCAGTGGCGGAAGGACATGTGCCAAACGGCTAGCCGCCTCAGGCCCACCCGCCATTACATTTGCCCAGTGTGCAGTTAGCGAGATATAGCGTCCCTGCCAGTGCTTACTGGTCCATGTATCAATGGTTATGTGGACCTTGCCACAGATGGCGTTGCGCAGTGCACACTTGATCTTGTCCCTGACTTGTTTGTGCAGGGAAGAGATGGCTCACCCGGAAAAGTAGTGGCGGCTGGGAACCACGTACTGTGGGACAGCCACCGCCATCAGGTTTTTAAAACTGTCCGTGTCCACCAAACAGAATGACAGCATTTCAAAGGCCAGGAATTTTGAAATGCTGGCATTCAGGGCCAGGGATCGCGGGTGGGTAGGGGGGTACTTCCTCTTTCTCTCCAGTGTTTGGGAGATGGACAGCTGTAAGCTTCCATGGGACCGTGTGGAAATGCTTGGGGGCGGTGGCGAACATGGTGGCGTTGCTGTCACATCGTCTGTTTGCTGGGTGGCAGGTGACACTGGCACTGTAGAGGCGGAGGAAGAGGCCGAGGCAGAAGCAGAAGAGGAAGCAGGAGGAGGGCAAGACCTTTCTTGGAATTTGAGGTGCTTATTCTACTGCAGCTCGTGCTTTGCATGTAGATGCCTGGTCATGCAGGTTGTGCTCAGGTTTAGAACATTTATGCCTCGCTTCAGGCTCTCATTGCACAGCGTGCAAACCACGCGTGTCTTGTCGTCAGCACATTGTCTGAAGAACTGCCATGCTGGGGAACGCCTTTGAGCTGCCTTTGGTGTGCTAGGTCCCTGGGTGCGGTGGGTAGTAGCAGGCGTACTGTCTAGGGGACAGTCACTCCACTTTTGCAACCTGCTTCCTTTTTTGCTGTGCTGGTGCCTCTGTGTGACCACCACCTCTTCCTCCAAACTGCACGCGTCACTCGCATGACCTTCATTCCATGTGGGGTCTAGGACCTCATCATCCTCCTCCACATCATCTTCCACCCACCCTTCACCACTGCCCTCCTTGTCAGTCTGCACACTGTGGAAAGCCTCAGCAGTTGGCACCTGTGTTTCGTCATCATCAGAGACGTGCTGCGGTGGTGTTTTCATGTCCTCATCCTGCAACAGAAGTGGTTGGGCATCGGTGCACTCAAGGTCTTCCACTTCTGGGGCAGGGCTGTGTGGATGGCCCACAGAAAGCACGCCAGCAGAGTCATCAAAAAGCATGAGAGACTGCTGTATGACTTGGGGCTCAGACTGCTTGGCTAACTTACAAGGGGCTGAGATGAAAGACAGATGGCCATGGAGTTCAGGTGCCAACTCTGAGCTTTCATCAAGGGAACAGGTGGGAGACAATGTGAAGGAACTGGAGGCATTGTCAGCCACCCAATCTACTATCGCCTGTACTTGTTCTGGCCTCACCATTTCGTTGAGCGTCATTCGGGCCTACCACATAACATTAAAGGTTCTGTCGGCTACTCGCACCTGAGGAAGGTGTTTCACTTGTGCATGTAGCTGGCACAAATCAACCACGTCCTCTCCTTGCAACAGGAACTTCACCAACACCCCCAACACCAGCAAAACCAGCAGCACCACGACCACTTCCCTTATTTGACGCTCTGCTCATTCTGGAAGCAAATGTAACACTATTTATTATTAATAAAAAAAATAGAATAATAAATTATTACTCTTTATTTTTAAAACCAGCAATGTACATGCACTTTTTATTTTTGTGCAAGAAATGCACCGCTGGACGCAAATGTAGTATTCACAATTTTTTTTTTTTTAAAACCAGCAATGTAGACGCACTTTTTATTTTTGCGCAAGAAATGCACAGCAAGGTGCAAATGTACTATGTAGCACTATTTATTAATACTAAAAGAAAAAGAATAATAAATTATTATTTTTTTTTTTTTTTTAAAAACAGCAACGTAGAAGCACTTTTTATTTTTGTGCAAGAAATGCACCGCTCACACCAGCAGCAGGAAACTCTCCCTACACCAGTATGAGATGATTTTAGAACATTAATCTGTCACTCACAGCAGCAGCAGGAACCTCTCCCTATACCAGTATGATATGATTTTGGAATGCTAATATATCCCTCACACCAGCACCAGGAAGGAACCTCTCCCTATAGCAGCATGTGATGATTTTAAAACACTAATCTATCCCTCAAAGCAGCAGCAGGAACCTCTACCTATAGCAGTACGAGATGATTTTAGAACACTAATCTGTCCCTCACAGCAGCAGCAGGAACCTCTACCTATAGCAGTATGAGATGATTTTAGAACATTAATCTGTCCCTCACAGCAACAGCAGGAACCTCTCCCTATACCAGTATGATATTATTTTAGAACACTAATCTGTCCCTGACACCAGCAGCAGGAACCTCTCCCTGTAGCAGTATGAGATGATTTTAGAACGCTAATCTATCCCTCACACCAGCACCAGGAAGGAACCTCTCCCTATAGCAGTATGAGATGATTTTAGAACACTAATCTATCCCTCACAGCAGCAGCAGGAACCTCTCCCTATACCAGTATGAGATGATTTTAGAACATTAATCTGTCCCTCACTGCAGCAGCAGGAACCTCTCCCTATACCAGTATGATATGATTTTAGAACACTAATCTGTCCCTCCCACCAGCAGCAGTAACCTCTCCCTATACCAGGATTAGATGATTTTAGCACATTGATCTGTCGCTCACACCAGCATCAGGAACCTCTCCCTATACCAGTATGATATGATTTTAGAACACTAATCTGTCCCTCACACCAGCAGCAGGAACATCTCCCTATAGCAATATGAGATGATTTTAGAACGCTAATCTACCCTCAAACCAGCACCAGGAAGGAACCTCTCCCTGTAGCAGTATGAGATGATTTTAGAACACACATCTGTCCCTCACACCAGCAGCAGGAACCTCTCCCTATAGCAGTATGAGATGATTTTAGAACATTAATATGTCCCTCACAGCAGCAGCAGGTACCTCTCCCTATAGCAGTATGAGATGATTTTAGAACAATAATCTGTACCTCACACCAGCAGAAGGAACCTCTCCCTATAGCAGTATGAGATGATTTTAGAACTTTAATCTATCCCCCACACCAGCACCAGGAAGGAAGTTCCCTATAGCAGTATGAGATGATTTTAGAACACAAATCTGTCCCTCACACAAGCAGCAGGAACCTCTCCCTAAAGCAGTATGAGATGATTTTAGAACACTAATCTGTCCCTCACACCAGAAGCAGGAACCTCTACCTATACCAGTATGAGATGCTTTTAGAACATTAATCTGTCCCTCACAGCAGCAGCAGGAACCTCTCCCTATACCAGTATGAGATAATTTTAGAACACTAATCTGTCCCTCACAGCAGCAGCAGGAACTTCTCCCTATACCAGTATGATATGATTTTAGAACACTAATCTGTCTCTCACAGCAGCAGCAGGAACCTCTCCCTATAACTGTATGATTTGATTTAGAACACTAATCTGTCCCTCACAGCAGCAGCAGGAACCTCTCCCTATACCAGTATGAGATGTTTTTAGAACACTAATCTATCCCTCACAGCAGCAGCAGGAACCACTCCCTATAGCAGTATGAGATGATTTTAGAACACTAATCTTTCCCTCACACCAGCAGCAGGAACCTCTCCCTATACAAGTATGAGAGGATTTTAGAACACTAATCTGTCCTTCACAGCACCAGCAGCAACCTCTCCCTATACCAGCATGATATGATTTTAGAACATTAATCTGTCCCTCAAAGCAAAAGCAGGAACCTCTCCCTATAGCAGTATGATATGATTTTAGAACACTAATCTGTCCCTCACACCAGCAGCAGGAACCTCTCCCTATACCAGTATGAGATGATAGAGACAGAGAATATTTGGGAATATATTTGGGACTTTACTGGTACCGTAAAGAAAACCACCATAGCTACAAAGTATATAAAATGGTACAAATTTTATTAGTTTATATTAAAATATCCATAAAAACAATTTCGGAAATGCTTCTAACCCCTTGAGTTTCTGCATGATAGTGGGCCGGGCTAACTATGATATACTACTGGTAGTAGCCAATCATCTAGTACTCCACAGTGGTCTCCCTGTGTAATACATCTGATACTTAGATGTTTGTCTCCGAACACATTTACATAAACCCAAAGGTACATCTATAGTATGTTTTTGCCCTTTTTGGACCCAAAGGGGCATATGGTTCACATAGGAGATGCCCACAGTCATGCAGTGAGGCTCAGTCTTTACATGTTTTGCGTTCTATACATCAACGCTTCCTCAGAAGATAGGGGGTATAGAAACAGGGTCTTCAAGAAATCTGTAATACATGTAGTCACAGTTTAAATATAATACAATAGCATGCATTCAGATGGTATAAGCCATTCTATAGTAAAGACTCACTCAATATACACTGCACAGGAGAGTGCCCCAGCTCCACAAACATTGGCCCTTGTGTCCACTGTCTGGTAACAGATGTGGGGACGTACTATCCACAGACCATGTTCTATAATAGAAATGCCAAAATGTAATTTAATATAATAATATAATAAAACGTACCTTTGTGACCTGTGGCTACCCCAGCAGGAGTCCACCCATAAAAGTACAAAAAGATGAGCTGACAACATAGGGTACAGGCAGATCATTCCAAAAAGGCATTGCCTATTACATTCAAAGCTGTACCTGGAAATAGTAGTTATGTTGGATATGTATCCCCATAATAAAGAGCGTCCCATCTAAATCCGAAAGAGGGGATATATGGATTGTGTCACCATAATGCCCGGTATGCGGATTGGTAGGTATGCCGGGATCCCTATAATGAAATGTGATACAGGGTTTTAGGTGTTAAATCACTCCGGGCTATAGCCCTAGCATGGAGGGAGCCAACATGGAAAATAGGGACCGGGGGGTGAGGGACGGACTGAACCGCTATGGTTCCCCATCCATCCATCCCCTGTAGATCAAAATACTCACGGCGTGGTGTTGTTATAATAGGTAGCTGCTGTTTACTACGGGCGTGCTCCCGACACGAGTGTGTGCGCTGCTCAACTGTCGGCGCCACTTGAAGTACGTCCCGACCGTGACGTCAGTGGGGTGGGTGACGCCCCCCTCCTAATGATGCCTTACGGCCCAGCAACCAGCTCCGTCTCGTGCGCATGCGCCGCTGGAAGGCTGCGCTTGTCAGGGGAAAGGAACAACCCCGAATTCCCACATGGGAAACCCTGTGGGATCCGGGGGCGCCGCCCATATCTGCCTCCAATATGGGCTCTTTTTGTTATTGAGGATTATTTCCTGGTCTGGGAGTGGTCATGTGATGTGCTCCGCAGACCAGAAGTTCTGGTTTCATGGTCCTCAAAGCGGAAGTCCTGGGGCCAGTATGTTGTTTCCCTAATGTAGCTTCCTTTTGCACTGCATTGTGGGATAGGGCTGTTTCCTGTGTTTGGAGTGCATCGCTGGTCACATGCTGTGTTCCACTGACAGGAAGTGCTGCTGTATAAGCCTTCTAGGGCTGTTTCCTGTGTTTGGAGTGCATCACTGGTCACATGGTGTGTTCCACTGACAGGAAGTGCCGCTGCATAAGCCTTCTAGGCTTAACCTTGTATAACAGGGTACTTCTGCTGTTATATTGAATTCTGATGTTCATGAACCCCTGATTTTGCATTCATAGTGCATCTGGGATGGTGATGTGTTTCCTTTTTAGTACAGGGGAGTATTTCCTGGTCTTGGAGTGCACTGTTGGTCATGTGATGCACTCCAAAGACAGGAAGTTCCTTTTTTTGTGTTACATATGACATTTCCCCCCCTTTATAAACCCAATTGGTGCCTGTGCAGCTGAGCACACCTCTGACGATGCTCATTGGAGCGAAACCGGTGGTACAGCTACAAGCAGGCAGGTTCATGTCTCCTATGTGTGGATTGTTTTTTGTGATGACACTATATGCTGTGAAACCCTTTGGAAACTTGTAAGTGCAATTCCTTTTAATCATTAAACTTTTTTATACGGGCTTCACTATCTGTGCTCCCTCTGTTATCTTTTATCCATTGGTACAATTGTTTGGTGAACCTTGGTTGTGAGAATGATCGATGCAGGGTGGCTGTCATTTTTCATATACTTGGAGAGTGTTCCTGACTCTTGGATAATGTGACTAAACAGGCTCATGATTTCCTGTTATCTGGTAAGAAGATTGAGAGAGCACAGGGTGTAGTGTGTCATTCCATTGTCACAAACTAACTGGTGTCGGTCTTTCCTATCATAGAAACCAAGAGACTATGTTTGTTTAATCACTAAAAATTTTAGCGTGGCACAAGGACTTTTGAATTGGACTTCATTTGGTGATCAACAAATGGTGCACGCCGCTGATCGATTATGACACATGTGTTTTAGATAGCGCAAACTCATTCCATGTGATGTTTCTGATGCTCTAGAGTGAATGTCAAAAAGCATAAAGAGTTTATCTCTTTGGTGACAGGGAAGAAATAGGTACAGTAATTAAGAATATGATCACATGCGCTACACATGGGGTCGTATACACGCTGGAATGTCAGTGTGGTGTCAATATATAGGTAGGACCTCCAGAGCCCTACATGTCCGAGTAGGGGAGCACATGAATAATATCAGAAAAGGGGTAAAGACACACAGTGTCTCCAAACATTTTAGGGACCACCACAATAGGGACCCTGGGGGTCTGAAATTTTGGGGTATAGAAAAGGTGCCACGACATTGGAGGGGGGCGCAATTTCATTCTACGTTTAAGCCGCAGGGAATCCCTTTGGATCTATGAGACCAAATTAATGCCGTCTACAGGCTTAAACATCAAATTTGATATAAATTGCTTCATTTCAGATAGGTGATAGTTTGAGATAATTAATTCTGATGAGTTTTCATTTTTTATGAATTTTAACTTGTATTTTTTGTATTTTTCTGTATTATATATATTGGCAAAAGATGACCGTGGAGTGATGCAATGTGTTATTTATTATTTACATTATCTATCCCATTTAGGGGTTCTCGTAAATATGTGCTATTTGCACTGACCCTTATAAAAGCGAGTTTTAAAGGTATGCAAATTTGTAACGGGGATTATCCCTATATTTTTATATTTACATTTTTAATTCTGTTGTAAGGACATTAAGGGGCACCGCTGTAGCTTGAATGGTCACGATCTGCAGCGGAGGGTTACTATAGTGACCTATTTAACAAGCTCTGTATATGTACACAGATTGTTTGTGATCCTGGTTGCCATGGAGTCAGGAATGTATAAATGTGCAGGTAGACTACATGGCCTCGTTCCCGCTGATAAAGTCCCACCCAGGAAGTAATGCATGCGGGGAGGAGCTATGTATGACATCACCCGCGCCCATCTTGTCGGCTCCTATGTTAATTGTAATCTATGCTTTTCCCATGGACTCTGGACGAGTGCCAGCTTTGCCAGCTTTGTAGGTGTAATTGCTATTATACTTAATACATTTTAGCAGTTATACAGAGAGCACTAGATATTTTTTTTTTTGCATCCCCTATACTGTATGTATCATAGATTGAGAGCCATTGCCCCTACCAGATCTCCATTGGTTGCCATAGGAGGAGTTGTGTCCCCAGTGTGGGGAATGCGAGTATTAGACCATCTGGTCTAATCAGTGAGGTGAGGGGCTGTGTGTGTTGTTGGCGGTGGTACGGAGCACAGAGCACCTGCATGATTCTATCTTGAAGCACTCTGTAATCACTGATTGTTCATAAAGGAGCATCGGTTTCATATGGACTTTTCATTCAAATTGTATAAGAATTTATATCTAACGCTGCACTTCTGTTGTCAATAAGTCTGTAAGAGGTGTTGTGATTTTAGCCTTAAACTGTACAGCCTGGTATGATATATCATTTTCACTTCTGATTTGCACTGAATATATTTCTATTTTTGATAAAGACAAGAATTACCTGGGTTACCATATTCTATTTGACTGCCAGCCCTTAATTTGACATTACAATC
This sequence comes from Glandirana rugosa, assembly GCA_018402905.1. Taxonomy (NCBI): domain Eukaryota; kingdom Metazoa; phylum Chordata; class Amphibia; order Anura; family Ranidae; genus Glandirana; species Glandirana rugosa. Next base: position 38,548 of record BLSH010019778.1, read on the forward strand.
TCTGAAGACCTCTGGGAAAGTCAGTGAGAAAATCAAATGATCAGGAAAATAGAAACAATGGGAAATCACGTTTAGAAATGAAATACTTTTGCCATCGTCGCATGGAAGAAAAATTATCATTTTTAGCAGTTTTTGAAAATCAGGTCTGATATATTGTTAAAATGCATTCATACATTTGTGGATATATTACTTCAAATGTATCCTGTACTTCAACAGGGATTTAGTTGCTGTTACTGAGTCCAGTTGAGGCTCAGCCAACTCTTTGATTGAAGGTACTTAAGCTGGGGGGCTCTGTGAGTGCATAAAATACCCTGAATTATGTGGCTTTTTTCTGTCATATTTTATTTTTCCTAATGCTGTAGTTCATCCAATGTACAGTATGCATCTTAAAAAAGACACAAAACACTTTAAGTAGAAATAGACAAAACTTTTTTTTCATTTTGGATAGCGTAAAAGAGTCCCTGTTTTTTTTTTTTTTTTTTGCCATCTATCTATCTGCTACTTGGGACATTTCCCTTCAGTTCCTGTACTGTAGCCAAAACACGAAATGCTTGGTTGTTACCAGATCTAGTGTCCCCATTGGAAGATTTCTCCTCTCTTCCTGTTTTGTTGACAACCCAAAGCTTTGGATTTTCTTCCCCTTGTCCCAGTATTTCATTTATAATGGTAAATAGGAAAATTGAAAGGGGTGAATTTCCCCAACTGAGGCACAGTTAGCAATAAAAAAGTTGGCAGGTGTTCTAATCTCTCTCCACTTTATCAAAAACTAAATAAAGTTTTGCCTTTAGTTATACTTTAAACAGAAATTATGTTTATATATATATATTTAATTGTACTCACACAAAAAGTAAAAATGTTTTCAATCAACAGATTAACAGTAATAAATATTAATCCAATTGATGGATTACAAGATTAGTGAAAATATTTTTGAGCATATAATGGAGTCAAATAACCACATTTCTATTATGGTTTGTCTTGGAATGGTGAAGTGTTGAACCATTATTTGCCCAGTGCTTTTTACAAGCTGCATTGGAGAAAACACACATGGTCGATCATATGTGCCCTATGAGGCTGTGAACCGAGGAATGATTAGACAGCTTGGTTCACAGACACAGTGTTCTGAGCCAATTCAAATGGTTCTGTACTATGCATTCCTTGTGATGACCAATCACAGTGATCACAAATGTAGCACATTTCTGTTTACATTTGAAACCCATCCCTTCCTTTTACAACGGGAAATGGAGAGGATGTAGTTATTATCAATGGTGTTTGATCAACAGCAGCAGAATAATACTGAGGGACTTTCACTCACTGTGGGATAATTTTTTAACCCTTTCACACCACTTCTCTCCTGTACAACTGATCTCCATCCTGTCTCTATATGTTACCTGTATTTTAACCCTCCACATCCCTTACCTACACATCTGTACATAATCCCTTCTTCTCCATCGTCTTACTGTATGTGACCTGTACATTAACCCCTTCATTTCCTGCCACTCTTGTATACAACTTATACATGCATATCATTGTATGTAGTGCACCATTACCAAGCTCCATGTTTTATCCACCTCATTGCTAGCAGGTTTGCAAAAAAAATGGCAAACAATTACATCGCCTTGGGATATCTACTTTCCAAAAAGGGTAATTTTGGGGTCTTCATAATGTCCTGGTATTTTTGTTTGATATGCTTTAAAGCAAAAAGGGAGGGCAACATTTTTTTTTAAATATTTTATTTAATGATCGTTATGCAATACCACCAAAAGTAAGCTCTAGCTAATAAAAAAAGATGTAGAATGTATGCAAGTACAGGGTTGCATGACTGAGTAATCAGTCATACTACCCCAGCAGCACTGAAAACTGAAAAGTAGCTTGGTAATAATGGGATATCACATGCTGATATTCTAGTGATAAAAGCTTTTTCATATTTACAGAATTATGTAAGCAAATGTTCTAGCGTTAAATAATATGCCATGCCACCCCAAATTGCCAATTCACCCTGAGATTATAAAAGGGATAAGAAGAGGGAGATTTGTTTGAAGTCCAAATCAGGAGAACAGCCTAGGGTGACAAAAATGATGCTCCATAGATACAGCGAAGTGAGTGAGTGTTATCACCCTAGGACAGAAAGTTCATCTCATCTGGAAAAGCTGGGGTGGCGATACTTATCAGAAAGGCCTGCCCTCTCCAGATCGAGTCTGCGCGCCTAGACCCCCAAGGTCGTTACATAATTCTAAAATGCAGATTTAATTCCTCCACATTTACATTGATGAATGTGTACACCCCAAATACAGGCCAGCTGGGGTTTCTTATGGAGACATTTGAGATACTGCGAAATTACTCCCTCCCCTTCACAATTGTTTTTCCCCTTCAAGAGATCGGAGATCCCTATTTCATACAACTCCTCCGCTTCAGTCACAAACTCTAGCTTCTTCTTTTAGGAAACTGATACGCTCCCACTGCATGTTTGATATCTGGAGAATTAAACATCCCACTAATAAACAGTACTCATTCTACTCTTCAGCACACAAAATGTTTTCTGGACTAGACTATTTCTTTGTTTCAGCACCGGTCTTGACCAGTGTGATATCGTCTGAACTGGGACCAATTACCTGGTCGGACCATGCCCCACTGTCTCTAGATCTGTATTTCCCCAATGCATCCCCCCAAAAATGTCATTGGCAACTAAATGAGTCCCTTTTGCATCAAGCGGATATTAAAGAGAACCTCACTAAAGTATTGACCAACTTCTTTCAGCTTAACCTGTGATCAGTGACAGGAACGTTCACTCTGTGGGAGGCTCACAAGGCCTTTTTCCATGGGCAATGCATTTCTGCGGCCTCTCGATGGAAGAAGGATAAAGGCGCTCAGAAATTGGAACTTTTGAAAAAACTGGAAATCGCAGAACAAAAACTTGTGGCCTCCCCCACAGTGACCCGTCTCTGCACAGTGTCTAACCTGAGAGAACAGCTCAAAACCCTGACCTGGTCTGCAACTGTCAAGTCCTTACTTTGGGGCAAGCAAAAATGTTATGAATATTCTAACAAGCCCCACGGATTATTAGTTAACAAACTGAACCCCTGCCCCTCTCACTCTTACACAGATTTTCTCATAAAACCCAACGGTACACCTACTCACTGCCCAGGATATGGCTAGTGTATTCTGTGACTTTTACAGTAAAATTTACAACTGCTTAACCCCCACTCAGCACCCCCCTCCCTTCCAGCAAGTGGACTTTGACTCTTTCTTAGAAGACATATCCCTGCCAAAAGTATCCCCCTCTGACTTAAAAAAATTATATGTGGATATAACCACAGAAGAAATCCTTTCCACCATAAAAGACCTTCCCAATCATAAAGCCAGGTCAGATGGACTCCCCTACTCATATTACAAATCCTTTGACCACACCTTGGCACCCCACCTGGCATATCTCTTCAATTCCCTACTCAAAGTTGAGATCCCCCATTCTGTTTTCACCCACTCTTTCATTTGAATAATCCCCAAGCCAGGCAAGGACCTATCCATCCCTGATAACTATAGACCGATAGCTCTTTTGAACTATAAATTGTTTACGAAAATCCTTCCCAACTGTCTTTCCCCCATGCTACCCAAACTGATTGGCAGAGACCAAGTGATGTTTTTCCCGGCTAGACATGCAGGGGACAACACTGGACGAACTATAGACCTTATAGATGTGATAAATAGAGTCCGGCGCCTGATGATTATTCTAAGCCTTGATGCTCAGAAGGTGTTTGACCGCTTCAGCTGTCCATATTTGTTTGCCACCCTTACCCGCTTTGGCTTGCAAGGTCCGTTTGTGCATGCATTGGAAGCCCTTTATTCTAACCCTTCCTCTCAAGTTTGGATGTCCTCTTTTCTGTCTCGGACCTTCCGGATGTCCAATGGCACTAGGCAAGGCTGCCCACTGTCCCCATTGCTTTTTATTTTGTGCCTAGAGCCCCTAGACATCTAGGACATCTGGGGGATCCCTATGAGACAGAGGGAGTACAAATTATCGTTATTTGCAGATGACATCCTGTTAACCTTAATGTACCCTTTTTGTCCCTCCCATCCCTGCATGCTCTACTCTTAAAATGTAACGGTCTAGCTGGATATAAAATAACCACCTCCAAGACAGAGGCATTACCTTTACACATTCCCCTTGAGGGACTTTCGACCCTGAAAAAAACATTTCCCTACCAATGGTGCTCTCAATCCCTAAAGTATCTTGGAATACACATCACACCAACATACTCTACTCTTTACAGCACAAATCATTCATCTTTGTTTAAAAATATTAGGGATATGCTGAGGTGATGGGGTAGCTACCCCATCTCGTTGTTGGGGAGAATAAACGTTTTAAAAATGTCTATCATGGCAAATCCAACCACTCAAATACCGCCTTAGAAGAGGAAATCGCCTCCCCCTACAACCTATCGGCTATCTTACATGCCAAAGTATCTTCTCTCCCGACACAAATAAGGCACAATCTGGTTCTAAGGGACACTATACTGGCATGGAGGGAAACAAGGAAACTGCTACGGCTCCCCTCCTCGATCTCGCCTTTTCTCCCGATCCTAGGGAACCCCATGTTCCCCCCATCAACACAATCTCCAGCGTTTAAAATTTGGGCCGCAAAAGGTCTGACAAGAGTGGCACAACTACTTAACCAAGACCTTAACTCACTTAAACCATTTTCAGATCTCAGAGAAGAGTACTCCCTGCCGCCATCGCATGGCTTCCACTACTTACAAATGAAGTCCTACCTGCAGTCATGCAAAGGGAACCACCAAACCCCCTGCGCCCCCCTCTTTCCTGGACACCTTACTTCAGAGTGGCAAATACTCTATATCCAGCATCTATGGGCAGCTAACTCTACTCCAAATCTTCAAACATTCTACACACCAATTCCACCCCTGGAGCTTAGTTCTGAACTCTGATCAAGCACCGGAACAGATTCTCTTGGGCTACAAAAAAATCTGCTCCTTGATAACAACGGAAACCTGGAGAGAGACGCAATTTAAACTGGCACACAGTGATTTTCACCCAGGATGTTCCACGCCATGGCACCTGCCCTTGGTGCTCCGCTCACAGACCAACACTTTATCACAGACTCTGGCAGTGCCCCTGCATTTCTCATTTTTGGGATAAGATCTTAACATACATTGGGAAAGTTAGCGGATACGCTGCCCCAAAAGACCTCCTCCTCTTTCTATTCAGCAGAAACCCCTCAACGTCACAATCGAACCCCGCCACAAATGCCATCCCCAGCTGGATACATCTATGCTTCCTGGCAGCAAGAAGGGCCATCATGCAATCGTGGATTCACCCAACACCGCCAAGATTAAACTAAGTAAAACAAGCACTCCTCTCCCTTCTTTACCTCAAAAAACAAGACACCATTAACATGAAATTCCTACAAACCAAAAGATTTTTTTCGAGATGGAAGAAATTCATAGAATACTCTTTCAGCCCAACAGAGATAAATAACTTCATGAACTCATTTAAACTCTCAGAGTGGTATCTAAAGGCAGAACTAACCAACTCATTAGGCAAACTCAAAATCCGGGACAATCTCTAGTATTCCATCAGACAAAAAGTGTCTTAGCATTTCCTCCCCCTTGACTTTCCCTATGAGACTAAATCGCTCCCTATTTTTTCCAAATTTGGGGTCAGGCCCCCCTAAAACCCTTCCTTCAGTACTACCTCCCCACCTCACGGTGCTAGTTATGGACACAGTGCAACAAGACAAAACAAACCAGGAGTTATCTTAAGTGCTAACTTTAGTCTTTATATGTGATCTTTGTCTCTCATCATCGGTTGTGCCTTAGCTCTTTCTATTATATGCTCAATTTTACCTATGTATAATGCCTAAACCTCTGTAATGTACTTTTATATTTCACAACTTGATCCCTAAGAGGATACTTTGTATTAACTGAAAACCCCAATAAAATATGTTTAAAAAAAAAAAAAATGTCTATCATGCCCAAACTGCTCTACCTCTTCGAAACATTACCAGTCCCGATACCCCCATCCCATCCCAGTTGAAAGTGCTCAAGAGATGGTTTCTGAATTTTATCTGGAACAATAAGGCACATTGCATAGCTAGTTCTATGATTTTCTCCCCAAAACACTATTATTTTGCCACCCACCTTAGCTTTGTAACATCCTGGTCCTCCCAGGCTGCTCCCAATAGATGGTCAGAGATAGAAATGGATTCTCTATATCCAGCCCATCTCTGCTCCATGCTCTGGGACCCCTCTCTGCTGAAGAACCCAAAACTGCGAGATTTGTGTTTGGCACCAATGATGTTTTCTTTGCAGATCTGGCAGACTTGCAATTCCAAGTTCTCTCTCTCTTCGCTTTATCCCCCATTAACTAATGTGTTATTTAATCCTAACATCCCAGACAGTTCATCACAAAGCCGGGCTTCCCCCTGGGTTAACGCCGGTCTATTTCAACTACGCCAATTAGTTCTCCAAGTCACGCGCAGACATTTGATATTTGGAGATCTCCAAGCCAAATACCATATTCCCAAACACTCCTTTTACTTCTATCTCCAGATCAAACACTACCTGTCTACACTGTCACCCTCTCCTACATTGCCCAAACCCACTAACTTTGAACACCTGGGTGATCAAGGCCCTCACCAAACATCTACCATATGTAAAATACTGCATGATGCAGACCCCCTCATTTCAGATTTACATGCATACATAAAAAAATTTAATTCAATCCTACAACAACCCATCTCCTCCATAAAATGGAGCAAAATACGGATGTCTGCTTACAAAATTTCAAGGTGCATCGCGCAGACAGCATACAAAATCCTTATGTTCTGGTATAGGACCCCTGAGGTTTTACACTATCAAAAGCAAAAATTGTCTCCTATATGCTGGCGCTGTAGAAAAGCCAAAAGGTATCCACTTTCATATATTCTGGCAAGGTGAGGTTATAGAATCTTTCTGGTCGAAGGTAATGTCTCTACTTCAGCAGGTACTAGGCCAAACACTCCCACTGGATCCGCTACATTACCTACTAGGCCTTCCTTTCCCAGACATTGGAAAATCCCTAAATAGACTTGCCGCCTACATATTACTGGCTGCTAGGAGAGCCATCCCTCTGCAATGGAGGAATACCGAACCCCCTTCTCAAACTCAACTTCTATGAACCGTTTAATAAGGTGTGGGATGTGTGGGACATCTCAGAATTTGGCACCCTTCATGTTACCGATTTATGCAGGATGGTCAAGTTATATGAAATATCTGTGTTCTGATTGTCCCTGCCTCCCTCCCCCCCCCCCCCCTCCTGTCACAGTCTCCCACCCTTTCTGCCCTGTCCATTTTATATCTGTATTTGCATCAATGTTATTTTTCTATATTTCTGAAAACTTTCAATAAAAAATACAATTACAAAAAAAAAAAAAAAAGCTACCATATCTAAGTACTAATGAGCTGCAGTATATTACAGTTTTGTATTTGGGTTTAGAATTGTTTTAATAATACATATATGCTACTATTGAACTCATTTATTATGACTATTTGTAACGTTTACAAAGCATCTTCAGGCCTCGCTGGAATGTGTTTTTAGATTACTAGCATGATTCTCTCTTAAGCTTTTTGTATTTTTGTTGGTTGTTTTACTTCTTTATTGAATGCTATTTGAACAAATAATGTGAGACCTTTGTTTACCTCAAAATGTCTAACTTTATGATTGCGACAATAGGGATACTTCAACAATCTGCAAGTGCGTGAAACTTAATGTAGGAATAGAATAAGTCTGTGTACTTTATTTGAAAGTAAAATAATTAAGCATTGGCAAGCTAGTTAGTTAGTTCTATTTTTATTGTCTATTACATTCATACAATTGGCTTGCAATACATTTCTAACAGACAAAATTTAAAATTATTTAACCACTTCCCGACCGCCGTATGCAAAATGACGGCCAGGAAGTGGCTTAGTTATCCTGACTGGAGTCATATGGCATCCTCAGGATAACAAGCCGCCGCACGCCCGGTGGGGGTGCGCATCGCGGCGATCCGTGGTGTGGGAGGTCATTCTGACCCCCTGCAATACCGATCTCGGTAAAGCGCTTCGATCTGAAGCCCTTTACCATGTGACCAGCCGTGACCAATCACGGCTGGTCACAGTGTAACACAAGAAAGCCGTTTATTGACTTTCCTGTACTCAGGTCTGCAGACCTGAGGAGTGGAGAGCCGATCGGCTGCTCTCCTGACAGGGAGGGTTTGTGCTGATGATTTATCAGCACAGCCCTCCCTCGGATCGCCACCCTAGACCACCAGGGAGCCTGCCCAGGGACCACCAGGGACGTGCCCACCCAGGACCACCAGGGAGCCGACCAGGGACCACCAGGGAGCCGATCTGGACCACCAGGGAGACCCCCCTAGACCACCAGGTAAGAGATATAGTGCCCAATGTGGATGGCACTCAGTGCCACCCTCAGATGCCACCCTAGACCACCAGGGAATGAGCCCCTATCAGTGCCCCTGTCAATGCATACCAGTGCCATATATCAGTGCCCACCATTGCCACCCATCAGTGCCACCTATCAGTGCCCAGTGCCGCCTATGAGTGCCAATCAGTGCTTTCTATGAGTGCCCATCAGTGCCGCTTAGAAGTGTCCATCAGTGCTGCATATCAGTGCCCATCAGTGCTGTATATCAGTGCCACCTATCAGTACCCGTCAGTGCTGCTTATCAGTGCTGCCTAACAGTGTTCATCATTGCTGCATATAAGTGCCTCATCATCAGTGCCACCTCATCAGTACTGCCACATCAGTGCCCATCAGTGTAGCCTCATCAGTGCCCACCAGTGATGGAGAAAATTTACTTATTTACTAAGTTTTGTGACAAAAATAGAGAATTTTTTTTTTTTTCAAAATTTTCGGTCTTTTTTTATTTGTAGTGCAAAAAATAAAAACCGCAGGGGTGATCAAATACCACCAAAAGAAAGCTCTATTTGTGGGAACAAAATGATAAAAAATCTGTTTGGGTACAGCATTGCACGACCGCGCAATTGTCATTCAAAGCGCAACAGCACTGAAAACTGAAAATTGGTCTGGTAGTAAAGTGTTCTAAGTGCATAGTATTGAAGTGGTTAAGCATTAACAATATTTTATTAGATTACAAATAGTACATTTTGAGTTTGGGTGAATTATACACTTTTCTTGCAGGAGGGATTTGAGCAATGTTTTGAAGTTCAAAAACTATACAGACAGTTTTTTCTGATGAAGCTTATGCCTTGCTAGTGAGTACTTTTGTTTTTAACAAGATACAGAGAAAAGTTTTCATTAAAATATTGAATACAGTACTTTTACAGTACTAAATACATTATTAAGTAAAAATGACAACAAATCATTATAGTTTAACTTCAGTCTAAACTTGTTTTGGATAGAGATGGGAAAGAGTTAGGCTGGGTTCACACTATTGCGAATTGGATGTGGGTTTTCCCACATCCAATTCTCATGTCAGGAGGTTGTGACCGTCTCTCTATAGAGCCGGATCACACATCTCCGGAGCGGCTCCAGTCCAATTGCATAGGAGTCTGGTGTGTCTTCTGGTCTGTTTAAGGTCTGAATTCAGCCAAAAATTCAGGCTGAAATCGGACCTAAAACGGTGAATGGGGACGCCCTGGACTCCTGCTGGGAGCTGCTCTGTGCTGCGGTGTGAACCCAGTCTTAATGTTTCTGTCAGGGCTTTCTCCCTGTGATTTTGTCTGGGCCCAAGTTTTATTGTTATTTCCAATTAGTGCTTGAAACAGTTATTGAGCCTGAAGCTGGTCATACACTGATTGAAACTTGGCCAGTTTAGCAGGGACCAGCCAAATTTTGATCAGTGTGTGGCCATCCCCATCGTTTGATTGACTTCTGATGAAGTCAGCTGCAGCTATCAGAATACAACGTCCTAACATGGAGGGTGCCCTCACCTACCTTCTTTGTGTGGATGAATTGATTCTTTTTTTTTTTCCTTTAGCCTGCTGGCTGAATGAAAATAAACTAACAAAGTTTACACAGGACCTTACTATATTGGAAGATCATAGAAGGCAGTAGAGTCACAGACGGATAGAAGCTCATTGACAAAAGCAACCAGTCAAGATCTACAGAAGTGGAATGAAAAACAACATTTACTGTCTGCATGCTATTCCAGCTCCATAATTAAATAGATGTGAAAAAACAATCCACTCTGCATATTTCATTCTCTCCTGCCCAAGCAACTCAGACAGAAACTGAACTTAAATAAATTAATCCAGCTTCATGTTCCATATAACCCTGTACTGTAACTCTTTACAACAATTAAAGTCTGAAGGAAAGAGTAAGGAACATTTTCTTACTACTGTAACATAGGGAAGCCAAGCTGAAATGGTTACAGCAAACAGTCCTTTAATTTAAATAAACAGAAAACAGGTTACCACCCAGCATGGGAAAAACAAGCAAAACACACCATCTGCTTTAGGTACCCTAAAAAAATAAATCACCTCTCACCATCAGTAGCGCTTGTCCATTAGCAGGGTTTTTTCTGTTTATATATTTTATTGAATTTTGTGGGGTTACAGAAAAAAAGAGGGGGGGGGGGATACAATGCCAATATAGAGGATACAATAATCATGTATAGAGCGGGAGGGGGGGAGAGAGAAAAGATGGGATATAGGAAAAGAGGGTGGAAGGGGGGGTAAGTAGGAGTGAAGATGACGGAGGGGTTGTCCGGGGGGGGGGGGTCCATGGATCCTTCCCTCACGGGCGCCCCTGGGGTCAGAGAACATAGAAAAAGACAACCATCAAGTACATAATAAACATAATACATAATAAACAAGTAGAACTAGTAACAATATCCTGAACTGGGTATTATTGGTGCAAATGTCCATCAAGGGTTTGGAGGGGATGGGATTTTGAAGCCATGAAGAAATGTAGGCAAGCGTAGGAATTAATCCGTGAAGGGTGGGGTGTTGGATAGACATCCGCTCCATTTGAAGGTGGCAGGGGAGGAAAGGGCAGATTGTTCCGAAGGAGTTAGACCTTTTTCAATAAAAGAGGACAATCTTTTGTTGAATTTCTCGTTGTCCCAGTCGTTTTGTAGCATGAGATCCAGTTGTTCTTGACACAGAAGAGTTTTGAGATTATGTTTAGTTTCTGATAGAGTTGGAGGGTAGAAGGAAATCCACCGCTGGAGGATGTTTCTCTGGGCACCCAACAGAGCTAGGAGGATCCAATGTCGGTGATCTTGGAATCCCGAGGGTGGGGATCACGGGGTTATAGTGAGCAATTTGGGGTCTCCGAATATAATAGATATGGGGTTTTTGTCAAGTTGGCAATCTGTAACTCCAAAAATGAAGGATTAGAGTTGGGACCAGAAGTCTGCTATGGGAGGGCATAGCCAAAGTCTACGTATAAGTGTGGATTTCGCCACTGAGCACCACGGGCAAGCTGATTTCATATGGAGAGGGTGATTTGTTGAGAACGGGAAATATGCTCTATGCATTATTTTGAATTGTGTCTCCCTCCAGACTTAATTTGTGACAAGTTTCCTTACAGAGTTATATCCATTGAGGATGTTGTCCACAGTGGCAGTTGATGGCAGATCTTTCAGCCATGACTTCATAGAGCTGTGGTGGAGCGGTTTCGTGAAGACAGAGTTTAACGGGTGGTAGAGGTCTGAGATAGTATAGTGTTGATCCCTTATGAGCTTGTCCAAAAAAGCATTTCGGAATGCTTGTCCTTGAGGGGGCAGGTTTTGCTGACAAAGGATGCTATTTGAGAGACCTGTAGGAAGTGTTGGTGGGGTAGATGGAAGGCTTCAGCAATTGAAAGGAAAGGTTTGAGGGTTCCCGTTTCCAATTGGTACAGGGATGAACTGTTGACCAGCCCCTTGTCTTTCCATTTCGAGAAGGGCTTATATTGGAGTCCTAGGGGGAACATTGGGTTTCTCTGGATGGGTAGATGTTTAGAGACATGTGGAGATAGACCTAGCTTCTTCCTGAACTCTCTCCAGGCAATTATAGTGTCTCTAAAGAGCAGATTGTGCTTGGTATGGTCCGGGACTGCTTTCAATGTGCTATGAAGTAATGCTGCTAGATTATAGGGATGATTCCAGATCATAATTGGTGTATTTTGAGGCATGGAGAATCCAGTCCAGTCCCACTCTCAGTAGGGAGGAGAGATTGTAGGCTCTGATGTTAGGGAAGCTCGCTCCCCCCTCGCTTTTCGGGAGATATAGTTTGGTTAGAGCTAGCCTAGGTTTTCCATTGCACCAGATAAAGGCTGTGGCCACCTTGTTAATCTTTTGTATGTCCTTGTGTTTCAGCAACACTGGCAAAGTCTGGAGTGGGTACAGGAGGTGTGCAAAACACACCATCTTGAATAATGTGCATCTCCCAAAAAGTGAGAGGGGGAGGTTGGCCCAGGTCTCCAATTCACCCACAATTTTGGAGATCAACGGGGGGTAGCTAAGTGAATAGAGGGATGAGGGCTCCCTCCCAATTTTGATTCCCAGGTATGTGATGGCATTACGATTGATGAGGAATGGAGAGGAGGAGAACCAGGGTCGTGACTGGGGGGTTCCCAATGGCAGCACTTCGCTTTTATTGAAATTAATTTTAAGGCCTGAGCATTTGCAAAAGTTATTGAAGGTGGACTGGATGCAATGTATATCTGTGTGGGGTGAAGAAGTGAATATGAGTATGTCGTCGGCAAAGATGGCAACTCGCAGCTCCTCTTGGCCGAAGGGGATCCCATGTAGTGGTGCGACCATGTTTAAGTATCGTGAGAGGGGTTCTATAGCCAAATTAAACAGGAGTGGGGAGAGTGGACAGCCTTGCCTTGTTCCCTTGTGGAGAGCTATGGGTTCTGAATGAAGACCAGCAGCCACCATTCTGGTCTATGGTGTTGAGTAGATGTTAAGTACTAGGTGGTCTATTTGTCCTGTGAGGCCAAATTTTTGCATCCCTAGGGAAAGCCAGTGAAAACTAACGTTGTCAAAGGCCTTCCCGGCGTCTAACGTTATAATTGCTAGGTCTTCTGTGTCATGGTGTTTGGCATATTCTAGGGTCGCTATTACTTTCCTAATGTTGGATGAAGCAAACTTTCCTTTATTGAAGCCCGCTTGAGCTGGGTGTATTATGGAGGGCATTATGTTGGCCAAACGAGAGGCCACAATTTTAGAGAGGATTTTAGAATCGATGTTTAACAGGGAGATTGGTCGGTACGCTGCTGGGTCGGTGGGGTCCTTACCCTATTTTGACTATAAGCTTTATATGAGCCTGGTGTCCTGTTGGGAGGTAAGGCCCTCTTTCCCATATACCATTATATACCGCCAGCACAGTAGGAGCAATCGTGTCTTTGGTAATTTTAAAGAACTTGGGGGAGAGGCCATCTGGACCTGGTGCCTTCCCGTTTGCAAGGTTTTTAATTGTGTCTAGGATTTCCTCCAAGGTGATCTGGGCATTGAGGGCTCGTAACCTGTCTGTGTCTATTTGTGGCAGGGTGGTGGAGTCAAGCCACCTGGTCGCTGCCTCTACATTGATGGGATCATTGGCATATAAGTTAGTGTAGAAATTTTCTAGGATTTTGATAAGTTCGGTGGGGGACGTGGCTAGTGTGCCGTCAGGATTTTTTAGCAATGTAATATGTGTGGGGTGGTATGGACCCTTGCTTAGTCTGGATAGCAGTTTTCCTGCTTTGTTGTCGTATTTGTGGTATTGGAGTTGGGAGTGGGAAGATTTCATGTGCTTCAGGTTGCTGGCCCAAACATCAAAGAGTCCTTTGGATTCCCGCCAAGTGTCCAAATTCTGAGGGGTGTGGTGGGAGTTAAGGTTAGATTGGGCTATTCTTACTTGTGCGCTGGCTTCCTGGTATCTTTTTTGTGATGTTTTCCTGTATGAAGCAACAAAGGCTATGATCCTACCTCGAAGGAATGCTTTACCAGCTTCCCAAAAGAGGTTGGGATTCGTGTCATGCACAGTGTTTGTTGTGGCATACTCAGACCATGCTTCTGCAACATATGTTTGAAGTCTGCGTTGTGAGTTAAATAGCCTGGGAATCTCCACTGGGGGGTTCCTAGGGGGGTTTGGAGGTTATCTATGTCCACCGATATAGGGGCATGATCCGAAATGACAAGGTCCTGTATTGTTGATTCTCATACGTGAGGAAGGAGCGAGGGGGTGCAGAGTAGTCAAGTCGTGCAAAGGTTCCGTGGGCTTGTGAGTGGAAAGTGTATTCCCTCTCCAGGGGGTGTAAGGCCTTGACCATATGATAAAGATGAGTGGGTTTGTCACAGGGTGGGTTAGGTGGCCTGTTGTTGGTGTGGGATCTACCCCCTTTGTTGCAGAGAGCCACATTGAAGTCCCCTCCTATTAGATGTGGGGTTTGAGGGGTATTGAGGAGTCGAGGGGCTAGGTCCCTAAAGTAGTGTTTGTCAGTTGAGTTAGGGGCGTAAATGTTTGTGATGTTTGTGATCAAATGCTTGGGGAATTTGATGTGCATAGAGATCAGTCGACCTGCTCCGTCTGTATTTTAAGAGATGAGATCATAGACAAGGTTCCTATGTAAAAGTATGTGGACCCCCGCTTTGTGACCCTCGGCCGCCGAGCCGAGGACCCTCCCTACCCAAAGTTTCTGCATTCGAGAGAAGCTATATCGGTTTTTAGTCTCTTATGGTGTCTCAGTATTTTCATTCATTTCTGTGGGGATCTTAGCCCCTTTACATTCCATGATATTACTCTCATGAAATGTGAGGGGCCGGTGGATAAGGAGGATGATTAGCTTTAATGTGAAACCAAAAGTGGAATGTGAACTGGAATAGCCTTGGTGCAGATCTGGATTCTCCATGTTGCATTTGCTTCAATGACCCCGGTGAGCAGGGTTAGAGGGGAAAGGAAGAAGGGGGGGTAAGGGTAAACCAAACATAACTAAACATAGCAGTAAGTGCATATTTGCATTTATTTTTTCATGCTGCTGTAACAAAGAAATTTCCCCACTGTGGGATGAATAAAGGTTTAACTTATCTTATCTTTTCTTAAGTGACTTCGCTTTTTTCCGCATGTCGCTCCACTGCCAGAAAATCTGCCCGCCCGCAAGCTCAGTAGAGAGAGTGCGAAGATAGGCAAACAGCCCTGACTGGTCATAAATCAGGTCAGGGTATGTGACCTAGACAGCTAGGAGTAGACCATCTTGTTGGCAGGGATGGCTGTCGGTGGAGCTTGTTATGTGATCAAAAGCTAAAATAAAATACCGAAGCTAGCGTTACATACAAAACAGGGGCAAAACTGCTGCCCAAAGAGAAACATTAATAAAACAGATATCAGTTAGTATTGCATACGATACGCAGTAGGCTGAGCTAAGCGTTGTGTGGTGGCCTACTCCATGGTGGTCTGAGGAGTCATACCGCCAAGAGTAGGGCCGGATTAGAAAGTCTACGTCTTTCACCGAACTTCCATTGTGTCCTCTGAGAAGGAGGGTAGGTTTCAGTTGTTTTGCTGAGTCCTTTCTGGGGCTCCTCTGGTCTCTTGGTCCCTGTTTGATCTTTTCATCGTAAGTTTTGGGTGCCGTATCCTTGGGCTTGAGGGCCCGTAGGAAGGATCCTGCTTTTTCTGGTGCGTGGAAGGTGTATTGTTCCCCGTCTGGGGCTTGTAATGGGAGGATTGCTGGGTATGCCAGGGTGAATCTGATGTCCCTCTTGAAAAGCTCTGAGCAGACTGATTGAAATTCCTTCCATTTGCGAGACACCTCCACTGAATAGTCTGCAAAAATTAACAATTTGTGCCCATCAATTGTGGCAAATCTGGCTTTCCTGAAGCTTTGTAGGATGTCTTGGCGCTCAGTATAATTGAGATATTTTACAATTACTGGTCAAGGTTGCTTGCGATCATTTGAGAGTGTCCGGACACGGCGGGCCCTCTCCACTATACATTTATGGCAGATGCCCAGGACCTCTGGAAGAGTGTTTGAGCATGAGTCCATCAGCATGCTGGGCCTATATGACTCTGGGAGGCCAATTATATGCAGGGTGTTCCTCCTGGACCTGTTCTCTAATTCTTCCATTTTATCACGTATTGTTGGGCTTGGGAGTATTTCTAATAGCAGCGTGCATCTGGTATTGATCATCCTCCAGTGAGGAGATCCGCTGTTCGGCCTCATTAAGCCTCTGTGTGTGTTCCCCTATCTTGCGTCTCAGCTGCGTGATACCAGCAGCTATGGCCCTGTCCACAGCCTCAGTAATGGTGGGGGATGGTATGGCTGCGATGGCCTGGGCTATTTTTTCATATGAGCCCTGTTGTTCAGAGTTTTCCATCCCCCTGGTCTCCCTGAGCTCACCTGTCCCTCTGCTGCTTGTGTGGCTGGGTTGATGGTGCTGGTGTTCTCAGTCGCAGAGGGAGCTGGCCTGGGGCTTTTTATACTGATTGTTTGCACCTGCTGATGATTTCTTGTTCCTTCTCAGACTTCTTCTGCAGCTGGGTTAATGCTTGTAGGACCCAAGTCCTTGTAGTCAGAGTTGGAGGCTCTTTCCCAACTGAGCCTCCAAATTCTGGGTCCCAAATGAGGACCAATCCTGAGAGAACTATAAACCAGTTTTCCTCTGCAAATGGACTGCCACAGAACCCCTCACCTGGATGGTTGAAAGTCCCTAATTCCTAAAAAAGTGCCCCCCTTAAAGAGACCACAGCGAAAATAGCAGGGAAAGATCTCTGCTTTCCAGGACCCATCCCTGGCATCCTGCACACAACACAAAAATGAATGACAGTTCTTTGTTGTATAACAATAGCAAAACTGAATAGCAAAACCAAACTATGATGTCCAAATGAAGCTATGCACATTGCACCCTCGATAGCCCAGAGGGCTATGCTATATTACAGTAAATGTATTTTCCTATAAATCAGATGTGTTTATTGACTCACGGAGGTATATGTGGTGTTATGCTTGGCCCACCACCAACACTGGTAGACATATAAACCTGTACGCATGCAACCAAGAGAGGTAGGTTTATACCGGAAAATCTGAGGCTCATTTATGGCAATAGTATATGGAAAAACGGGGTCCCTCACTACATTTTACATGCTCAACCAACTACTTTCAGCTGAGAAATGATTATAAGAAGAAAGTTTCTTGACCATTCTCAATTTTGATGGGAAAAGGTAACTTTCTTTAAAGGGTGAAACAATAACAATTATTAAAAGATGAGTGGCTTTTTCTACTTGTGAAATGTTGAAGCAATTATGCAACTCTGCTCCTAGTCCAAAACATTTTTTCTGTGTTATGATTTAACACTTCCATCTTCTTTGCTGTAAAACATTCCAAACACCATGGAATTAAATTATGTCCTTGACTTGCATTGATCCATGCTTCTCTTCTGCCAAGAACACTAATGATTGTCAGCACAGTATGGATCTCAGATGAGGTCAGGGCCCTGGGAGTTTATTAGACCTGTAGATTTCAGCCATGAAATGGCAACTTAAATTAATATGATTTCAAGCCCCCTCTATCAACGAACATTATAATTCCTTCTCATATTGCACAATCTGCATGCATGGAGATTTACAATCTCCATGCATGTGTACCTCAGTCTTTCTGCTAAATTACTAAGATTAATACATTCTACGTGAAAAGGCTGTATTTAATTCCATAACTTGTGCTTTGAAGGGCTATTGCTCAATCAATCAGTCTCCTTTGGCAAGTGCTCTGAATTCCCAGAAAGTATACCACTTATCTTTTCTAAAGTGATAATTGTTGTTGTTGCTTTTTGCATTCTGATTCAAGAAACAATTATTTTCATTAGGAGAATATATGTAATTCAGAAAATATTTCCCATGTGTTGATCTGGTCCTTGTAGAACTATCCTTTTTAAAATAGCCTTCTTTACAATTTTAAGTACTTTCAACATTTTAACTAGGAATGAGCTGAATGACCCCCTGTTCAGTTCGCACCAGAGCTTTCGAACATCTGGAAAGTTCGGAACCGAATAACGAACCCCATTGAAGTCTATGGGATCCGAAAGCGAAAAATCAAAAGTGCCTATTTTGAAGGCTTTTTTTCAAGTAATTGGGCATACAATGGCTATGGGGGTCCGGGTACTGCCCTGGGGGACATGTTTTGTAAACAACGTCAGTTTTAAATGAGCAGTGATTTATTGATGCTAAAAGTGAAAGCATGATAATGAAAAATTTGTTTCAATATAGTGCCTGGGGGGCCCCCTTAGTCTACCTGTAAAGTGGCACATCTGTACTGTGTATAGAATCTGTTGCAGCAATAATTGTATTTATAAAGACCAAAAAATGACATTTTCCCTGCAAGCTTCCTTTATTTTGTAAGCAATGGTTTGGGGAGCCAGTCTGTATGATGAGGCCACAATGTAGTACACTGGGAACAAGATTTGAGATTTTTTGTATAGATTCAGGTGTCTCTTCCACAGACTTTGGATAAAAGTAACGGGTGTGGAAAAATTGGGCTTTAGGTGTCAGTGGCACCTTCACACTGTAACCCTATAAGAGGCACTCTTGATAAAAGCAAGAATTGGCCTTGGTGTCAAACATTGCAATGATATGCACCTGTGAAACAGGTGCTGAAAAATTGTTTTTTGATTGTTGGTGATGCCTTCACACCGAAACCCTATAGAGGTACTCTAGATGAAAGCAAGAATTGGCCTTGCTGTCAAAAGTTACAATGGTATGCACCTGTCAAACAGGTGCAGAAAATTTGGTCCTTCGGTGTTGGTAGTGCCTTCACACCATAACCATATACAGGTATTCTTGATGAAAAAAAGAATTGGCCTCGCTGTAAAAAAAAATTAATTTGATGCACCTGTCAAACATTTGCGGAAAAATTGGTCTTTGGGTGTCGGTGACGCCTTCACACCATAACCCTATAGAGGTACTCTTGATGAAAGTAAGAACTGGCCTTTGCAATTGCAATGATATGCACCTGTCAAACAGGTGCAGAAAAATTGGTCTTTGGGTGTTAATTGCGTCCATGAAGCCTACACCAAATACATTCTTCCACATGAAATCAATGCCCATAACGCTGGGTAGCCTAGAAATCCTGCGGAGATTCCACAAACCAAATACAATTAATCAGTGACATTGGCATCAGAGGCTTCATAGCTGCTGGTAATCCAGGACTAATTCATTTTGATAAAAGACAGATGGTCCACTGAATGCCCATTCGGAAAGCACACTGGATGCAGGGCAACCCAGCAGCTCAATAGCATACTGGACAAGTTCTGGCCAGTGGTCTATTCTCATGACCCAGTAAGCCAGTGGATCATCAACTGGAAAGTACTCCATCTCTGTTTTCGCCCCTAGATAATCATCCACCATGTGATGCAGATGCTGCCGATGGGATGTGGAAGCTGACAGCCCTGGACAGGAGGACTAAAAAAATTGTGAAATGCATCACTTAGGCAGCCTCCTTCACCTCCGCTCCTCTCTTGACCAACAGAAGCCTCAAAACTACGTTTTCCACGACACTGTAACCTACCAGAGTCGGGAAAACGTTTGATAAAATCCTTTAAAGCAGAAACTTTTTTCCATGTCATTGTTGCTGATCTCCTACCTTCTCCAACTATGCCATCCATCTTCTGCTGAGCTCCGTAGTTCTTCTGTAGTAGCCTCCTGAACTTGCTGAAAAAAGTGATTTCCTGTTTGCATCTGGCAGTTCTCTGTCCTGTATCCCCAGCCAATGGTCTTGTACCCGCCTTCCTGTAGTTTTCTAACAGCCAGCAGACATTTCTATTTCCACCTGCTGGGCTGTAGTGGGCGGAGGGGGTCTCACAGCCCCCGGTCTGTGCCACCCATAGAGGTGGTTTCCTCCCCGCTCCTCCTCCTCCTCTCTGCCATCATGGCAAACCCGCCCCATCTGTCCACCATCTCTCATCAATGATAGTATAGAGATATCCTGCTATGACATGCCTGGTATTCCTGGAATGACTGGCATGCTTGCTATGTGAACACCGCTCTGTAACCTCCTCCTCTCATAGCCGCATCGGAACAGTGTGCTCAATGCGGCTATGACAGGAGAAAGCTACAGAGCGATGTTCACATAGCAAGCATGCCAGACATTCCAGGAATACCAGGCATGTCAGAGCAGGAGATCTCTGCGCTATCATTGATGAGAGATGGTGGCCGGGTGCCAGGGGTGGCGGTCACTGCACTGATGGGCACCAATAAGTAGCACTGGTGGGCACGGCGTCACCGCACTGATGGGCACTGATAAGAGCCACTGGTGTGACCACACTGATGGGCACTGATAAGTAGCACTGGTGTGACCGCACTGATGGGCACTGATAAGCGGCACTGTTGTGACTGCACTGATGGGCACTGATAAGCAGCATTGGTGGGCACGGTGTGACCGTACTGATGGACACTGATAAGCGGTACTGGTGGGCATGGTGTGACCGCACTGATGGGCACTGATAAGCAGCACTGGTGTGACCGCACTGATGGACACTGATAAATGGCACTAATGGGCATAGTGTTACTGCACTGATATGCAGAACTGGTGAGACCGCGATGATGGGCACTGATGAGTGGCACTGGTGAGACCGCACTGATAAGCGACACTGGTGGGCACTGGTGTGACCACACTGATAAGTGGCATTGATGGGCACTGATAAGCTGCACTGATGAGGCATGACTGCTGGGCATTGATGAGGCTGCACTGTTTACTGACACATACACTTCCATATATCTGTAGGAGGGGTTTCCACCATCCCTGCAAAGTTTCATTTTTATGTCTTATTTTCAGTATGATGTGTATTATATGTAATGTTACATATCACAGAGGCTGGTATTGTGGTAATATTGAAGTGTATTGAGATTTCCATACATTAGAGGGTTCCACTATTATTGTGTTATTGATTATTAGGTTAGTGCTGCACTTTTCTTTTCCTTATGATGACATTCACTTGTACCACATGCTGATATAAAACATCACGACTCTTTCTGTGGTGCTTCTAGGGATGTTCTCGCATACAACATACCAGCACTGATTGCTGCTAGAAAGATCTCAAATCTGCAGCAGAGTGCAGTGTATATAATATATCATTATGGAATGTGTGTACAATTCACTAATGATTACATAAAACATGTAAGGACAATATGTTTATCTCCTTGTGGCTGGAGATGAGAGAACAGACATGTTGTATGTTACTGAGTAATGGGCCTGGCTGCAGAATGAGGGGCGTGATTCATGTTGAAGTGGGCTTGTTCACATTTACATTTACCTCCCACATTCATTGAAATGTGCAAAGCATGATGGGAGATATAGTTTGAGAAAAGTTTAAACAGAGAGAAGAGGATACAATGTAATCACTATTCTAACAGAGCCTGCCTGGAAAAATACATGCTGCATCTTTTGAATTAGAGAGACCACTTCCTGTAAATTAAATTGGACATATATCTTCAAAGGTAAAGAATATCACAAATGTAATAACTGTTTAGTGTTTAGTGTAGGGGGGTTTACTAATGGGGATTTTTTGCCAAACCCGGAATTCTGCTTTAACCACTAGAGATCCGCGCTATAGACGAAAGACGTCTACAGCGCGGATCTGAATATCCGGGTGGACGTCCATGGACGTCCGCCCCTTTACACGCCCCCTGCGCTTACTCACAGGCGTCAGCGGTGCGCGCGCGCGGCCGCCGCACGCTGCGTGGGCGTGCCCGTGGGTCGGGCGGACTCGATGTCCACTCCTGACCCGCGATCGCCTGCAAAGCTGTAGAACGGCGAACCGCCAATGTAAACACGGCGGTTCCCCGTTCTGTGAGAGGGGGACAAGCAGATCTACTGATCCCTGTCACTGGGATCAGTTAGATCTGTTATGTCCCTGCCAACCCCGCCCCCCCCCCCACAGTTAGAACACACCCAGGGAACATTGTTAACCCCTTCACTGCCCCCTGCAGGTTAACCCCTTCACTGCCAATGACATTTATACAGTAATCAGTGGACATTTAAATTTCTGATCGCTGTATAAATGTCATTGGCCCCAAAAATGTTTCAAAAATGTCCGACATGTCCCCCCCAATATCAAAGTCCCGATAAAAACCGCAGATCGCCGCCATTACTGGTAAAAAAACAAATAATAATAAAAACGCCATAAATCAATTCCCATAGTTTGTAGACACGATAACTTGCGCAAACCAATCAATAAACGCCGATTGCGATTTTTTTTTTACCAAAAATATGTAGAAGAATATAAATCGGCCAAAACTGATGAATATATATTTTTTTTTGGATATTTATTAGAGCAAAAAGAAAAAAATATTGTTCTTTTTTCAAAATCGCCACTCTTGGTTTTGTTTATAGTGCAAAAAATAAAAACCGCAGAGGTGATCAAATACCACCAAAAGAAAGCTCTATTTGTGGGGAAAAAAGGACATCAATTTTATTTGGGTACAACGTCGCATGACCGTGCAATTGTCATTCAAAATGCGATAGCGCTGAAACCTGAAAATTGGTCTGGGCAGGAGGGGGGTTTAAGTGCCCAGTAAGGAAGTGGTTAAGGTGTCCTCAAGAGATATCATCTTCTGCGCTTTACATAGAAACATAGAAAAGTGACGGCAGAAAAAGACTGAGTAGTCCATCGAGTCTGCCCCTTTTTATTTATTTATTTTTTTTAAATGTTTTATTTATTTCTTTTTTTTACATTAACCTTGTTGTCTGACTATAGATTTATGTTAATCCCAAGCATGTTTGAAGCCATTTACTGTTGACTGTCTCACAACTTCTGTTGGTAGTTTATTCCAATCATCAACCACTCTTTCAGTAAAATAATACTTTCTAAGATTAGTTTTGAACTTCCCTCCAGTTACTTTGAGGTCATGTCCCCGTGTTCTTGATTTTGGTTTCATATTGAAAAAACTTCCCTCCTGAACCTTATTCACCCCCTTGATGTATTTAAAGGTTTCAATCATGGGGGGCGTGGCTTGGACATGGCAGAGTAGAGACGCTTGTTACTTGGGCTACTGCAAGCTACCCAGCAAATATCCCCTTTGAGGCGGCTCTTTTAACCCGGGATGAGCTCTGCTAAATGGAGAAAGGCAAGGAACTGTCGGGGCACCCCCTTGAGACCAAAGATCCAACACTACTTTACTAGGCTGCAGTCATCGGGCCCTCGGACCCGCAAATCAGCAACACGTGGCATGGCCTTCGACATGGCGGCAGCCCCTTCTTCCCCGGCCTCATCCGCCTCAGACAGCTTTACGGACTTACCAGATGCTCTCCGCTCGCAAAGCATGGGACCATCTGAGGGGAAGAGCGGATCCAGCTCCGGAGACCCGGATCTCCGTGCCCTCATACAGGCCCTACCAACAAAGGCAGATATCGAAGCCCTCTTTCTCCGTTTGGAGGAAACCCACCGCAAGGATCTGCAGGAGGTACGAACGGAGGTACATCAACTTGCAGACCGAATGACTGCTGGTGAGACCGCTCTTGGCACCTTGGAGGCTCGGGTGTCCCAGCTGGAGGCTGCGGGGACATCCCAGGCTGCTCAGACTGTCGCCCTATGCCTCCATTTGGAGGACCTGGAGGACCGGAGCCGCCGGCACAACTTGCGGCTCCGGGGGCTACCGGAGGCGACGGGTCCTGAAAACCTCCGTGATACAATTCTGGCAATCTTCAGGGGGCTGCTGGCGCCCACACCACCGGCTAATTTGGAGTTGGACCAGGTCCATAGGGCCCTGGGACCTCGCCCCACAGATCCTGACAGACCACGGGACGTTATCTGCCGCGTGCATCGATACACTCACAAGGAACAGATCCTGTGGAGGGCCTGGGAGAGGGGGACGTTGGATTTCGACGGGGCTGATATTAAGATCTTTCCTGATATCTCCAGGGCAACTCTACAACGCCGCGCTTTGCTACGGCCACTACCACTACTGGAGAAGATTCGCCAGCTCGGCTGCACCTACAGATGGGGTTTCCCCCTATCTCTCACGGTTCGGAAGAACTCAGCAGCTTTTGTGCTTCACCACCCCGCGGATCTACCGGCCCTGTTTTCTTTCCTGGGCATGGACGCGATGGAGATACTGGATTGGCTGCAAGTATTGCCTCCTAGGCGCTTTGGAGTCCCCATGAGCACGGGGGGACTCCCACCCAGGCAGTTGTGATCCCTCCGCGCTCCACAGACCCAGAGTCTTAAGCTGGATCGGCAGCCTCCCATATGACTATGATTATCTCTGGTGGATGGCGAGGTAAGAACAGAACCTACGGAACTTGTTACTATGAACACTTATGCTGGGGACATTTTGCATGGCTGTCTCGGCTGCCTGTGATATGTTTGCTTCCTGGGGGCCCTGGGAGGTTGAGCTGACTGATGGCTGCTCCAGCGGGAACTACATACTGTATCTACCTCTCCCCCCCGGACAGGCTACTGCAGGACCCGTTGATGAAGAGGTGAGATGGAGGGACGGTGAGTCTTGGGGGAAGGTGCAGCTAAGCTCTGGGTGCACCCGAAAGGGGATCGGTTCGAGGAGCAATGAGCCTTAGAGTACTGCCTGACTGTATTTTTGGAGACTGTGAGCGGTTGGCCGAGACTTCTCCCTTGCACGGAGACAAGACTGTATGATTATCGCTGGCCTTGGCCTACCACTCAGAACTGAAGATTGTCTCACAACCGCTGTACCTTTGGTCGTGAGTTGTATTGGCTACGGTACAGAACTGCCAGGTGAGGACCTCCCGGGAGACCCGGTGAGACTTACATGGCAGCTGCTACTTGGCTCCCCCCCACACTACCGGTCCTACTTTGTCATTTCCCCCGGGAGGTCTGAAGCTTACATACTAGGGGTCATACCCACCTGGGACATTACTGATCACCACCCTTAGCATATCCCCCCTCCCCGCCCTGGTGTTACCTCCCGTCTATCTTCCTGTTCACAGGTTCATTTTGTTTGTTTGCATATGTTTTGTCTGCACAGGTTTGGTCTCCCTGTTTCTCTTGTTCTGGTGACTGCGGTACTGGCCAGGTGAATCGCTTAGCTGGGAGTGCTCACCTAAGTCCTCTGGTAGTCTCCCTCGTCCTGCTTAAGCAAGGCCTTGTTATTTTATGCAATACCAATCTGGACACTATTATGACTTGTTGTACACAGTTAATGCTGATGGTGCAATGTATGGGACTGCATGGTGCTATGGGGGGGTGCACGGGGCCCTTCCTCCTCTTTTTTGGGGGGACGGTCCCGTCCGCACCTGCGGTCTTCAGTTAATTGCCTTGCCTCTTCCTTCCAAGTTAATTTAAATATGCCTCACATGTTGTATTTTCTTCTTGCACATCTGATTGCTGGGGAGCTGAAGGAGCTCTCTTCCCGCTGTTTCCTGACACTTCCCCCCCTTAGGCCTGTATTCCATGACGGAGCCGTATCCGCAGTGAATGCCCAATAAGACGATAGTCTTCTATCTCTGGCCTTAGAGACCAGGGATACCCCTCCTCTCCCTACTTTGATATCGCTTTCATCACTACCAGTCCACCCTCCTTCCTTCCGTAGCCTTCCTTCCCTTCCCTCCCTTTTTTTTTCTCCTCTTCCCCCCCCACTACCTTTCTCATCGCTGACCCACAAGATGGATTCCGTGACCATCCTGTCCCTTAATGCTAAGGGATTGAACATCCCCGAAAAGAGTCATACTCTCCTTCAGGACCTAAAGCGCTCCCACTCTGATGTGACTTTCATACAAGAGACCCACTTCAGGGCGGACAAACTACCATATTTACAAAGCAGATCTTTCCCCTTTGCTTACCATGCATCCAAAAAATCGGCGAAATCTAAGGGAGTGTCAATTCTGATCTCCAGCCGTGTCCCATGGCTGTTTCAGGATATAAGGGCGGATGAAGAAGGCAGGTATCTGTTTGTGAAAGGGCAAATTGGCAGCATTGGGGTGACGCTGGCCGCGATATACTCACCAAACACGCACCAGGACACCTTCCTTGGTCGTTTCCTTTCTGAGCTAGGAAATTTTGCCGAGGGAAAACTGATAATAGGTGGAGATTTTAATCTCCCCCTTGACCCAAAAGTTGATACTTCTACTGGAATGTCGGCGGTTCCCCCTGGAACTCGAAGGCGTGCTCTACAAACCCTACATAGACACCAGCTAGCAGATGTATGGCGTATATTCCACCCTGACGAACGCGACTACACCTTTTTCTCGGTCCCTCATCAGTCTTACTCTCGCATCAACCTCTTTCTGGTCCCCCACCAGCATCTGGCAGATGTCGGGAAGGTCTCCATAGGCAGCATTACATGGTCGGACCACTCTCCCATTCTGATGCAGTATAGACTCACAGACTCTTCTCCTCATAGGGAGTGGCGGTGGCGATTGAATGAAAGCCTACTCCAAGACTCTGACGTACTCTCAGATGTGACTAGGGAACTTACATCTTACTTTCAAACTAACGACACCCCAGATAGCGACCCCAGTCTGATCTGAGAAGTGCATAAAGCGGTCATCAGGGGAGTCCTGATTAAGCACAGTGCACGCATAAAACGGGTAAGAGAAGCCAAACTTGGCAAATTGTTGACCGATATAAAAGCGTTAGAGCTGCGCCATAAGCAAACGGCGGACAATGCTACGGGGAAAGACCTATCTTATCTGAGACGTCAGGTGAGAGATCTACTTCAGTTTCGGGCAAAGGCGGCGCTACAAACCTATAGGAGAATTCAGTATGAATCTGGGGACAAATGCGGTAAAATCCTCGCCAGGGCCCTGAGGGAGCAGAGGCTGGCAGCCTATGTGCCCCAGGTACTAGGACCGGCTGGACAAAATATCTCACTACCCAAACAGATAGCCCAAACATTTAGGGACTACTACTCCCGGTTATATAACCTACCAAGCGTTGCCCAGGCTCACCTGCAGACAGAGGACTACCTAGCCTCGGCCCACCTCCCCAGACTGACTTCCACTCAGAGAGAGGAGCTGGAAGCTCCGGTGTCGGTGTTGGAAGTGCATACAGCGATCAAGTCTACTAAATCTGGGAAGGCACCGGGCCCGGATGGCCTCACTGCCCTCTACTACAAGACCTTCTCAGACATTCTGGGACCTCATATGGCCAAAACCTTTAACGCCATAGGAGATACTTCCTCTTTCACTCCGGCCACCTTATTAGCACATATATCGGTCATACCTAAGGAGGGGAAAGATCCGCTCCTATGTGGAAGTTACAGACCTATCCCCCTCCTCAATGTGGACTTAAAAGTTTTTACCAAAATAATAGCCACCCGTCTTCAACGCTTCCTCCCTAATCTTGTCCACCTGGACCAGGTGGGGTTCGTCCTGACTCAGGAAGCACGAGATAACACCACCAAAGTCCTGAACCTGGTGTATCTGGCAAACCAGACTAAGACTCCCTGTGTATTCCTAAGTGCGGACGCCGAAAAGGCGTTCAATAGGGTTAACTGGGATTTCATGCTTAAAACCTTTCAGCACTTTGGAATTGGTGATAAAATGAGGCAATGGATCGCTGGGGTCTATACCAAACCATCGGCCTCAGTAAAGGTCAACGGGGTTTACTCTGACCTGTTTCCCATCTTAAATGGGACACGTCAAGGATGCCCCCTATCACCCCTATTGTATGCACTTACACTAGAACCCTTCCTGAATAAAGTTCGATGGAATGTCGACATCCAGGGCCTCCGCCTGGGAGATACCCAATATAAGGTATCCGCCTATGCGGACAACATGCTGTTTTCCATTACGAACCCCACAATCTCCCTTCCGAATCTCCTTACGGAACTTGATCACTATGGGGCCCTGTCAAACCTTAAAATTAATTATTCAAAGTCAGAGGTGATGGGGTGGGCATAAACCACATCCAACTACGCAATCTACAATTGAATTTTAACTTCAAATGGACCTCCACTGCTTTAAAGTATCTTGGGACTTTAATCCCCTCCTCACTAGTGGACGTATATAAATTAAACTTCCCACCCTTACTACCCACCGTTCGAAACCTCCTTAACAAATGGCACCAAGGTATACGCTCCTGGTTTGGCAGATGTAACATTGTTAAAATGAGCATTCTTCCTAAATTCTTATATTTATTTCAGGCCCTCCCTATCAAAATTCCACTAGGTTATTTCAAACAAGTGGCCAGTCTCATCATTAAATTTATTTGGGCGAATAAGCGACCTAGGCTTAGGGCACGCCTTTTGACTCTCCCGAAACTATATGGCGGTATTGCAATACCAGATATTCTTAAATATCATCAGGCCGCACTTTACACGGGTCATTGATTGGTGTAGACATGTAGAGCAGAAACTGTGGACTCAGATAGAGCAACATCAATTCAGTGATATCCCACTCAGTAGGGCGGGTTGGTGTTTTAGGGACCTTCCCCAGCTGCTCAAGGCACATTCCATCATAGGACCCACACTTAGGACATGCCACAGTATGTGTAAAAATTTCCACCATCAAATCGCCCCTCTACCCTATACTCGGGAATCCAGAGTTCTTACCGGGAATGGGTAGAGGTCCATTCCAGTCCCTGAGGGAAGGGGGGTGCTTCCAAGTGTCCCATTTCCTTGTCTCGGGCAAGTGGCCTTCCCTTAGGACCCTAACCCAGCAGGATGGGAGATTCGACCTGGACTTTTGGAGGGCCACACAAGTCCATCATTTCCTCTGGCGGCTGGGGTCTTCAGCGGAGCACAATAGAGATTTTGAGTCCCATTGCATGGAGACTCACACTGTGACACACACCTTGTCGGTACTATATGCCTTGCTAAACACGCCATCCGCAGGGTTTAAACTCCCTGAACTAACAAAATGGGAAATTATCTTAGGGCGCACATTTACACCCGAGCAAATGGAACAAATTGTAAGGTTCACCTTAAAGTCCTCGATCTGCACGCGTATACAAGAATGCAACTTTAAGTTACTTACCAGTTGGTATCATACGCCATCTCTCTTGCATCGCCTCTTCCCAGAAGCATCCGACCGATGCTGGAGATGTAATAGGGAAAGGGGGACGCTGCTGCATATTTTTTGGAGCTGTTCCAGGTTAGAAACTTTCTGGAAAGAAGTACAGAGAATCACACAAAAATTTACAGATCGCCCAGTCCCGGCAGACCCGGCCTTTTTTCTGCTTCATTGCACTGAAATGCCCGGTATTGTATACAAAAAATCAGTCCTGCGTCACCTACTTAATGCTGCCAAGTATTGCATCACAAAGAGTTGGAAGCGTACGGACCCACCTTCTATACAAATGTGGCTTAAGAAAATTGAGGAAATGTATAAGATGGAAGACCTAGTTCTTTCCTCCCAGAACAAGCATGACCAATATAAAAAAACATGGCAAATATGGAACATGTTTTTCTACTCAGAGGAGGGCAAATTCTTACTAGATGATCCCGTTTAACAAGAAATCTACTGGTCAGACATGAGTCAGCGGGGAGTTTGGCTCCCCTTACTAACCCCCCCTTATTACCCCCAACCTCCTTCCCATCCCCTCTTCTCCCCCCTTCTCCCTCCCTTTTTTTTTCTCCCTCTCCCCCCCCCCTCCCCCTCTCTCTCTTTTTCTCCTTCTCCCTGATTTGGAAGGGGAGGGAGAAAAGAGGGAAAGAAAGAAAGGGAAAAAGAGAGACTAAGCAACTTAGGCATCCTTTCACGAGTGTACGAGTTGAGGTCTTGTGTTTCTCGTTCTCTTTCCACAGATGTCTGGGCATCGGGAAATGCGGTTCTGCGCTCTCGGCGCTCCGTCTTGACATAACATTGTTATCATTAATAATAGCACCTTCTACCTGTTATCTTTTAAGTATCTGAAATGTAATATGACTGATTCTTTGTCTGCTGTCTTGATAAATAAAGAATTTGAAAAAAAATAAATAAATAAAGGTTTCAATCATGTCTCCTCTCTCCTTTCTTTCCTCCAGACTGTACATATTAAGTTCCTGAAGTTGCTCTTGATATGTTTTATCTCCCAGACCTTAAACCATTTTTGTTACTGTGGGGACAGGAGGAGTTCTGAGACTTTGCCCTTATAACGGTGGTCAAGGAGGGTTGCCAACCAATAGTGATCCTTTTCCTTTATGCCACATATTCTTTGGTCCTTTCACAGGCTTTGAAGCATGAGGGAGCCCATGCACCGCAAATTTGCAGAGGCATGAGAAGCAGACTCCTCTGGGTCACTCAGGATAACAGTATATGGAACTGCCTCCTCCCTGCCATATACTACTCCCAAGTGCTCTAGGGATGGAAAGCCATCTCTTACTGTTTGACATATCTCTTCCTCTGCTTCAATGCCTCCAAAATTGCCAGAATCCTCTTCCTCTCTGTCTTCTTGTGTGTTCTGTGGCATAGGAACAATGGTGTCTGCATAAAGTGGGCTTGAGAAGAAAGGAAGTCCTCCTTTTCCTCCTGCTGCTCTGCCTCAAGTGCCCTGTCCATAATGCCATGCAGAGTCTGTTCCAGCAGGAACACAACAGGGATAGTGTCACTGATGCATGCATAGGTGTGCACAGACTATTGCATTAGGGTGTGCACCCCAAAGCTCAAACACACATGCATGTGTATACTACGTGAACCCTCATCATATACCGTCCCTCCTCCGTCAAGGTATATGACAATAGG
>BLSH010019778.1:69100-95057 GCA_018402905.1 Glandirana rugosa
TATATATATATATATATATATATATATATATATATATATATATATATATATATATCATATGTGTACGTACACACAAACTCGAAACCCCACGTGTGGGATTACGTTATCAGACACGTGTGGATACGTACGTAGTCACTGTGATAGGGACAACACAAGGACGACCTTGTCTGAGACGTACCGTAATACCTGTCCCGTGAACTCCGTCTCGTCGTCCTCCTTTTCCTCCTGAAGGAAAGAAGAGTTCGGGTGAAATACGTCTGTGGTAACAAGGATACGGTGTCTTGTGTGTTCTTCTGTCTCTCCTTCTCCTAAGACCGTTAAAACCTCCGTAACTTCGTCTCCTTCTCTATACAGTTTATATATATATATATATATATATATATATATATATATATATATATATATATATATATGGCTGTAGACAGTGTCAGTAGAGCACTGGGCATGTCAATAGGACAGAGATTGGTGTCAGTAAGTTATTTTTATTTGATTTTTATTTATTTTTTACAATTTTTTTGTCTTTTTATTATTTTTTTTTTTAAAATCTCTTTATTGCTTTTAACAGTGAAAAAGACATACACACATCCAGCTAGCCAACTCGCGCAGGAGAGACCGCCTGTTATACAACCCACAAGAAAAAACAGAGAGAAAAAAAAAACAAAAAAAAAACATTATTTTAAGTCTTGGTAAGGAACTAGTGTGCTCTGAGATACAGTATATGAGCAAATCCGCAGGTACACAGCCTATAATGCACGGGTACATGAACATATATAGTCTGGGGGGAAGTCCCCTCCATCCCCCTCTCGGCTCCAATACCAATGACAAGTGCCATGCCACTATGCTGTGTCATCTCTTTCCAACCATTTGGTCCATATTTTGTCAAACTTACGTAGACAACCTCTGTTATTATAAGTGGCCTTATAGAGAGGCAGCTGCGAATTAACCAGCTGTCTCCAATAAGCCACTGTTGGGGCCGAAGGCTTCCTCCAATGAAGCACTATCGTCTTCCTGGCGTAGTAAAGCAGGAGACCTATTAATGTCCTACCAGCATTTGTGTTTGTCAGACCCTCTACCAGCCCCAGCAGACATATCTGGGGTGTGGGGGAGAGCGTGATCCCAGAGACCACACTGACCGTTCCAACCACCCAGCTCCAGAAAGGCTGCAACACCGGGCATGTCCAGAAAATGTGAAAGAAATCTCCCTCAGCCCCCTGACAACGCCAGCACTGTGATGAAACCTCAGAATTTAGTCGATGCACCCTAGAAGGGGTAAAATAAGCCCTATGAAGGATTTTGAATTGAATTAGCCGGTCCCTGAGGGACACCAGCTGTTTGAATGGTGCATCCCACATATCTGACCAGTCGTCATCATCCATCTCTGGAATATCTGTCAACCATTTTTGTCTGAGTGCGGCGAGGTCAGGCAGTGCAACCATTGTCAAGTGGGAGTATAACTCAGAAGTGGGTTTTTTGAGAGAGTCCGACCGGAGTAGGGCCTCCAAATCCGAACACTCCAAGATTATAGGCTGACGGGAGAATTGACTGTGAAAAGCATGAGCTAAAAAAATAAAAAGGAGGGATACCAAATTTAGCTCGAAGAGAATAGAAGGGAAGAATGCCTCCGTTCTCCGTTATGTCCGGTATGGATCATATCTTGAATTTGGCCCAAACCTGTGGTTCTGGAAGTGCATAAAAGTGGGATAAAAGAGGATTATTCCAGAGAGGAGTATGAGGAGAGACTACATTTGGGCTCCTGGACTCCAGACGCAGCCCATAGTTCCAAGCCCTGAGTGTGGTCAGCATTGACGGGGTGAGAGGGTACGGGGCTCCCGAACCCCGGTGCAGTAATAACTTCAGCGCCTCAAGTGAGCCCAGAATGGCCGCCTCGAGCATCGTACATAAATTGGAGACATCAGGTTGTAACCACCAATGGGCAGTCACCAGCTGTGCAGCTATATAATATTTTTGACTGTCTGACAGAGCCAGTCCCCCATGCAGTTTGGGCCGCATCAAGGTGGCTAGTTTGTAACTTGGGGCTTGATTTCCCCAGAGGAAAGAGGAGATTACACTATTTAATTGCGTAAAGAAGGTCTTTGTAATCCACCGAGGAGAATGACGAAATAGATAATTGAACCGGGGAAGCAGTTTCATTTTCAATATATTTATTCTACCCAGTAGTGACAATGGCAGCTTGCTCCACACCCTCAACCGTTCCTTCATCTCTTGCAGGACCGGCGCCAGATTAAGCGCAAAATAATCAGTCGCCTTTCTCGAGACAATCACTCCTAGATAACGAAACATTTCTACCCACTGTAATGGGAGATCTGGTGGGGCATGGGAGATAGCGGCTTGATCTATTGGGAATAGAACTGATTTATGCCAATTTACTTTTAGACCGGTGACCCTGGAAAAAGTATTTAGCACCTGAAGCGTGCCCTGTAATGACGGACCTGCATCCTGTAAAAACAGCAAGAGGTCATCAGCATACAGGGCTACCTGCTCCTCCACCCAGCCCACCCTCAGTCCACGGATATCGGGAGACACACGCAAAGCCTCCGCTATAGGCTCCATGGCCAGGGCAAAGAGGGTCGGAGAAAGAGGGCAGCCCTGCCTAGTGCCACGAGACAGCCTCAGAGGAGCCGAAAGAGCACCCCCAAGTCTGATCGAAGCCATAGGCTGTGTATATATGACCTTGATCCATTGAATAAACCTCAGCGGAAGCCCCATCCTGCGTAAGACCTCCCACAGAAAAGGCCACTCGACCGCGTCGAACGCCTTTTCGATATCGAGTGAAGCTACGACCCTGGTGCCTGCATTCAAGTGTTGAGCGTGAATGTTTGTGAAAAGCCTGCGAATATTAATGTCTGTAGATCTGTGAGGAATGAAAGGTCCATGTCAATAAGTGAATTTATTACCTGACTTAGTCTTGAGTTCAATAACTTGGTCAGAATCTTCATGTCGCAGTTTAGTAGCGCTATGGGCCAGTATGACGTGCACTGTGTCGGGTCCTTGGGGGGTTTATGGATCAAAGTAATGTACGCATTCTGCATGGAAGGGGGCAGCAAATCATCTGCCAAATACTGCGTATATAACGTCGCCAACTTAGCCGCTAAAAGGGGACAGTGGGCCTTGTAAAATTCAATAGGGATACCGTCCGGACCTGGGGATCTGCCAGAAGGGAAGGACATGATAATACCACTCACCTCCTCTGCAGTGAGGGGACGCACCAGAAACTCTCTCTCTCTATCTGACAGCCAACCCAAGGCCAGTGGGTCAAGGAGAGCATGAAGCTGGGAAGGTTCAAAGTCCGGAGGGATAGTAGTCGTGTACAGTCGAGTGTAGAAAAGAAAAAACTCATTGAGTATTTCTTCATGATCAGTTACTCTCGTACCGTCTGAGGTGCAAAGTTCGGGTATCAAAGTGGAGGGCCTGTCGTTTTGGGCAAGCATGGCAAGAAACTTACCATTTCTATCTCCCTGATCAAAAAAGGTTTGCTTGCTATCCTGTATATCCAACCTAGTAATCTCAGACATGTGTATGTTCAGATCTCTCTTGGCAGCCTGTAGGCTGTTGAAATTTTCAGGGTCGGCCGAGGTAGCATATAAAACAGTCTTCTCCTCTATGCCCCTCTGCAGTGCGGTGGTCTCACTTCGCTGCTCTGCCCGAACCGCTGCCGCAAGTGACATGTAGTGTCCTCTAACACCCCCTGGTGTTTCCTCTAAAGCTTTGGGATGGGATATCCATTTCGCACCTAACCTCCACATGGACGTGTTATACCTTTCCCCTGATTTCTGCAGCCCCAGGATCCTGAGATTGTTGCGACGAAGGCTATTCTCCGTATCCACCGCCTTATCCTGCAACACCCTCACCTGTCTCTGGAGAGCGTGGAGCTCCGTGGAGTCCGTGTGAACCAATTCCTCCACCTGAGCAATCCGATCCTCTGCCTCTGTCAATCGTGAGCAGAATTTGTCCAAATCGTTACGGATAAGTCCAATATCTGGGGAGACATAATCTATTTTTGCTGTAAGTGTCTCTTTGCAAGCAGTTATGGTCGCTAGTAAGTCGGCAGATGTGGGCTCACCTGCCGAGGTCTTAGGGGTGGGCGTCTGTGTGCCCTTTGACATGTTGCGTTTTTGAGAATTGACAGGTGTGGAGGTACCCGCGGCTTCAGCACCAGGAGTTGTTGCCAGGGGGCTGGAGCGAAGCTTGTCAGAGAACATATGCAAAAATTAGAGCAGGGTAACAAGGGTCCAGAAGTCTGGATAGGCAGAGTCAGTGCAGCTCAACAGGTCCCAATAAGTCAGTCCGCAGGGCCTCGTCTTCTCCCAGCCACTCAGCACTCAGCCACACGGGGGTACCGGATGAAGAAAAAAAAAAAAAACCCAACCAAATTGACAGTTCACCCCCAAAAACAGGCCCCAAGACAGCCACAGGCCACTTAACACTAGGGAGTACCCTATGCCCCCAGGAACAAATAGTGGATGGCACAATCAGTTTAATATTAAAGGCAGGAGAGGCTCCTCACTTGTCCCAGGATCTCTGTGGAAGAACCGGAGCATCTGGTGCAGGGCTCTATGCAGGGAGGGGGGAGCAAGGTCCCAGATCTCAATGTCAGTCAGTCCCAGTCACAGCCAGGGGCAGGCTAGCTCCAGTCAGGGCACTCAGGCCGCGTGTAAAGCGAACCATGGGTGTAGCAAGATGGCGGCGGTAGGCCACGCCGCGTGTAGCCCAGCAGATCCCGGAGGCTCCCCTTCTCACCATCCACCAGCCAGCGCTATGAGATCGAGGAGCACAGTCCCCCACTGGACCAAGGGAGCGGCAGCAGCACCTCAAGGAGCCTCGAGCGACCGGAAAGGAGGGGGCGATAGCAGCCGCGGGACAGGCCAGAGGCAGCGCACCAGGCCCGAATCCAGCAGACTCGCCAATCCCGGCAGGCCGCTCCGAAATGGCACAGATGGTCGGTGCAGGATGATGTCCCAAGCAGGTAGGTACAAGATGGGCTGATTTTAGCAGTCAGGCGCACGGATGGATGAGGATGTTTAGTCAGGATTGCAGGAGCTCTTCCCTATGTGTCCGGCTCGGCTCACATCCAGTCACGCCCATCGTCTTTTTATTATTTTTTACCTTATTAGTTTTTATTATTTTTTTACAATTTCTTTAGGAGCCCTGAAGTTTTGGTGAAATGTCAGGGGTCTAAACAGACCCCCGATGTCTCGCTTTTGAGACACAGAAAGGGACTGAGGACAGAAATTCCCCCAATCCCTTTCTCTGCAGACAGGCAGCATGGGGAATCTGCATAGTACAGGGTGATTAGGGTGTGCCCAGGCACACCTGGCATCCTATGTGCGCACGCCTATGGATGCATACATTGTCACGGCTCACCATCCTTGTGGCCTCCTCAGATGGTGACAGTACAGTGCATGCATCCTTTATGAGCAGCCATTGGTGTGGGAAAAAAAGCTGAGCCTACTTGAGCCTGTCGTTGTGCCATACTTACACAGGTACTCTGCTGCATGTACAGCCGCTGCAGCATTGCCAAAGTCAAGTTCCACCTGGTGGGCATGTCACAAATCAGGCGGTTTACGGGGAGGTGGAATTCCCAATGAATTTCAGCCAACCAAGCACTGGCTGTGTATGACCGCCTGAAATGGCTACTCTTCTGGCCTACTTTAGCAGATCTTCCAACCCTGGGTACCTTTGTAGGAAATGCTGCATCACCAAATTGAGGACATGCACCAGGCATGGCACACGTGTGAACTTTCCCTGTCTAAGAGTGGACAGGAGGTTTGTGCTTTTATCACACACCACCACTCCTGGCTCCAGCTGGCGTGGCGTGAACCACCTCTGGGCCTGTCCCTGCAGAGCTGCAAGAATCTCTGCTCCGGAGTGGTTCCTGTCCCCTAGAAACACCAGCTGAAGCTCTGCATGGCACCTTTTAGCCTGACTTATTGAATAGCCCTTTGAACGCTTAGGAGGTACTTAAGGTTCATAGGACAATTCAGCAGAGTAAGGCATGAAGGAGGAGGAAGAGGGGGTAGAGCTGACAAATCTCGCATCATCACCAGCTGTATGAAGACGTGGGGGCAAACAAGCTACAGCACTGAGCCCTGTCCTGCATCCTTCTGAGTTGCAAGTAGCGTTACCCAGTGTGCTGTGAACAAAATATATTGCCCCTGCCCCTGGACCACGCGTCAGCAGTAATGTGAACTTTGCGGCTGACTGCCTTGCCCAACGATGCCACAACATTGCCTTCCACGTGGTGGTAGAGAGATGGAATGGCCTTACTTGAAAAGAAGTAGCGACTGGGAACCTGCCATTGTGGTACAGCACATTCTGCAAATTCACAGAAGGGGGCAGAATCCACCAGGCGGAAAGGCAGAAGTTGTAGAACCAGCAGCTTTGACAAGCTTGCATTTAGATACTGGGCATGTGGGTGGCAGGGACTGTATTTTTTTTCTGCGGCAGCAAATAGGGTAGAGATATTTGCTGGCTATAGTCTACAGCTGGTGGTATGCTGCTGGCAGATGGGCTCCTAGGACCTGGGACACCCTGCGCTATACCATCATCCCTGTCAATGTAGGCTGCTGAGAAGTCATGAGGTATAGCAGGGGCAGACTGAGGTGAGTAAGGAGGAGGGGAGACAGATTTGTGCCCTTTTTGTGTGACTTTTAGGTGCTCTTACCAACGGGCTGAGTGGTGGGAGGTTAAATGCCTTGTCAAGCATGTGGTACACAAATGGCTGGTGTTTTTGCAACGTTTGATGTGCTTGAGACAAAGTTTGCAAATAGCAATGGTGCGATCCGCTGCACATGTACTAAAAAATTACCAGACAGCTGAGCTGAGAGAAGTGGGCCGGGAGAAAACAGCTCCACAATGTTATGGCATAGGGGGGCTGCTCTCTAATCTTTCATGATGGCTGCCTCGTTGGGGTTGTGCCTCACCCTCACTTTTCTCCTCTACACTATCTAACACCCAAGTCATGTCAGTGACCTCATCATCATCATCTCCTCCATCCTCATTACCACTGGAGACAACTTGGCAATACACTGCGTCTGCGGATGCCAATTTGTGTACCAGATTTGTGTACCAGTGTTCTCCCCTTTCTGTGGGCTCATGTTCCTGCCTTCCTCAAATTCAGAACCAACATCTGAATCGAGTAATGACTGTGCATCGTCAATGCTGTGTTCAAATAACTCAGCTGACTCCTCCGTGGCTGATGCTGGAGCTATGGCAGGAATAGATGTGGACAAGGAGGCAGGTTTAGCCACTCTGGTAGCTGCAGTGGATTGCACACTAGTTTCTGCTTGCGTGATGGAGGATGAGGATGGTTTAGTAAGCCAGTCTACCACCTCCTCTGCATGCTGTGGCTGAATTGCATGGGCAACATCCCTAAACAGAGGAAATGATGCCCTGCCTGAGGACTGACCACGTTCACCTTTGCCTGTGGACACATACGCTGCTGGCCCCCTTACAGTGCCATGGGAACATCTGCCTCTTTTCAGACATTATTGGGAGTGAGGGGGCGGTGCTTATTAACAAAGTGTAACAAACATGTGGAAATGTGTACGTGAATGCACTTTAATCAGTAAAAAAGTGGTGTTTGGTGCACTTTAAGTTGAGTACTCACTACACAGACACACTCCACACATACACTATAATATACTGCGTCAAACGTGTAGTAACGCACAGAACTATGAAGCGTGAAACTAGCAGTAATGCACACAACTATATAGCGTTAAACTTGCAGTAACGCAATGAAATATATAGCGTTAAACATTCAGTAATGCACAGACATATATGGTGTTAAACTTGCAGTAACACACACAACTATATAATGTTAAATGATGGGGGTCCTCCTCGCATATATAGCGTTAAACTTGCAGTAATGCATTAAATATATGGCGTTAAACT
The DNA here is from genome assembly GCA_018402905.1 of Glandirana rugosa. NCBI lineage: Eukaryota > Metazoa > Chordata > Amphibia > Anura > Ranidae > Glandirana > Glandirana rugosa. The sequence goes on from BLSH010019778.1 coordinate 77,012, forward strand.
TGCAGTAACGCACAGAACTATATGCCATTAAACTTGCACTAATGCACAGAACTATATGATGTTAAACTAGCAGTAACGCACAGAACTATATGGCGTTAAACTTGAAGTAACGCACACAGCTATATAGCGATAACCTTGCAGTAACACACAGAACTATATGGCTTTAAACTTGCAGTAACGCACACAACTATTTGGCTTTAAACTTGCAGTAACACACAGAACTACTGTATATAGCGTTAAATGTGCAATAAAGCAAAGAAATGTACGGTGTTAAACGGTCACTACACTGACATTATCTGAATTGTCCCTACATGCACACTAAAGATGTAAAGATGAATAGTGGTCAATACACTACAATCACACTATCTGAACTGTCTGTAATCTTGATATACACTAATGTAAAGATGAATGACTCGTCACTACACTACACTGACACTCTCTGATCTGCCCCTACTCTAGCTGCACACTAATGCAAAGATGAATGCTGGTCATCACTACACTCACACTATCCCTAGATTGACACTAAACAAATATTCTACACCGACAATAGAATCACAATAGCACACTATAGCACACTAACTGTCTAGTAGCACTGAACAGAGCCCTGTTCTATCTCTCTCCACGCCAAAATCACACTGAAAATGGCTGCTATTGAAAGAATACTTTTATCGTGTGGACTAAGAGCAATGTGCCATGAGTCATCATGACAGTGTCCAATCATGGCTCTGACAGTGCTTTGTGCCCTGATTGGGTGAAGCTTTCACTGCTTCAACCAATCAGGGATTTCAATGCACTGTGCGGTGGTGCAGCGCCTTGTGGTTGCTCAGTGGGCCGAACAAATGGTCAAACAACCCGATAATTTGGTTGTTCAGCCAATGTTCAGCCCAAACTCATGCTTGGGTGAACTGTTCGCCCATCCCTAACTGTAACCAATTTCCATCACCTACAGTCAGGACCACAGCAGCAACTTGTTGGACCTAATGCAAAGAAGTACTGTCGAAAAAAAGTGAAAAGGGGTTTTTACTGAACAGCCATTGCCAACTATGAGAATAAAACGTAAAACAACTTATTTTGGTCTATAAATACATAGCACAAAGCATGTGTGCTTGAAAAAATATAAACTAGCCTTAAAATCAGCACCCCTACCCCAATTGTGTTGAAATAGAGTTTAAAAAGCACCAATACCCTTCCCCTTCATGCCCCTGCATTGCCTCCCACCTCCTTCAACCATGGTCACCACTCTGGGTTAACTTATGTCTAGTCTCACTGGAGTTGGGCCTTAAAGTGCACATGTGCCCCCTGACTATGGACATTAAATGATTTACCAAGCTATAAAAGACGCTTTAAACAAGCCCTTACTCAACTCTCTAGCTTATTTTTTGAGAAGTTATTAATTCCTAAAGATCCTTATGGTGTGCCGCCAAGAATCTGCTTTAAAAAAAAAAGCTAAAATTTCAATGCCTTGTGCACTTTGAAAAATGTCTTATCCACAATGCTTATAGATACATAGATACATAAGGGATTTTAATTCTTCTTCAGAATATGCACATACTTTAATGTGCATGATCTCAACACAGGCTCATTTTAATGTTCCTTTGTAAACATGCAAACCCTTCCAGGGTTGTGATTAATTGTATCAAGCCTGTGCTGTACAGTTTTATGGCAGATTGCTGGCTGGCTTCTGTTTGAGCACAAATCAACTGGGATTGTGGTGTAACATCAGTGACCAAAAATGGCCATGACCATGTATTGTTTACAAACAAAAGCTGGCCATGAATTTGTCATCTTGCAGCAGTAGTGCGGTGAGGATACATTACTGGATAATGGTTGCTGGGCAAAATGGGATAATAAGGAGTGCTAATAAACCCTGTATTCATTCTCCTGGGGGATGTCTGAGGCCTCCTTTATTTTAAAGGGAGATTCCATATTGTGATATCCTAGATCCTGTTGGTGGCTGGCCGTGGGAATGAGGCTCTTTGTCTTCTTTAGGGATGGGCAAATGGTTCAGCCCGAGCATAAGTTCGGCCCAACTTTCGCTGTTCGGACGTTCAGCGAACAGCCAAACAAACGGGACATTCGACCATTTGTTTGGCCCCCGAACCAACCAAAATGCAATGTGGCACTGGACAATGCATTGCAAGCCCTGATTGACTGAATCAGTGAAAGCTTCAGCCAATCATGGCACAGAGCACTGTTAGAGTCATGCTGACTGTCATCATGACTTTATCAAATTATGGCTCATTCCCGCCCCACAGTATAAAAGTATTCTTTCAATGGCAGCCATTTTCAGTGTGATTTCGGCTGGAGAGAGATAGAACAGGGCTCTGTTCAGTGCTATTAGTTAGTTAGTGTGCTATACTGTGCTATTGTGCTTCAATTATCAGTATAGAATATTAGTTTAGTGTCAGTCTAGGGATAGTGTGAGTGTAGTGAGGAGGACCATCATTCAGCTTTACATAGTGTGCAGCTAATGTAGGGACAGCTCCGATAGTTTCAGTGTAGTGTAGTGAGACAGTGTCACTAATCTTTACATTAATGTATAGCTAGAGTAGGGACAGTTCAGATAGCGTCAGTGTAGTGACGGTTGAACACCATCTATTTGATTGCGTTACTGCAAGTTCAATGCCATTCACTTCTATGTGCGTTACTGCCAGTTTAACGACATTTACTTCTGTGTGCATTACTGCAAGTTTAATACCATATGGTTTTGTGTGCGTTATTGCCAGTTTAACGCCATATCGTTTGGTGCATTAATGCCAGTTTAACGCCATATAGTTCTGTGTGCATTACTGCAAGCTTAACGCCATATAGTTTTGTGTGCGTTAATAATGTCTGGGAGGACAACAAGGAGAGGCAGATGTTCCCTTGTCTTTGTAAGGGGACCAGCAACAAATGTGTCCACTGGCAAAGGTGGACGTGGTGGTCAGTCCTCATGCAGGGCATCATTTCCTCTGTTTAGTGAGTTTGCCTGTGCTATCCAGCCACAGCATGCAGAGGAGGTGGTGGACTGGCTTACTAAACCTTCCTCATCCTCCTCATCCTCTGTCACACAAGCAGAGGCAAGTGTGCAGTCCCCTGCAGTTGCCAGAGTGGATAAACCTGCCTCCTTGTCCACATCTATTCCTGGCATAGCCCCAACATCAGCCATGGAGGAGTGAGCTGAGTTATTTGATCACAGCATCAGCCACTTGCTCATTCATCATGCCCAGCCATTACTGGATTCAGATGTTGGTTCTGAGGTTGAGGATGACAGGAGCATGAGCCTAGAGAGAGGAGAGAACACTGGTAGACAAATTGGCATCCATGTTCCCAAAGCTGCAGCGTATTGCCAAGTTGACTCCAGTGGTAATGATGAAGATGGAGGAGATGGAGATGATGATGATGAGGTCACTGATGTGATTTGGGTGACAGATAGAGCAGAGGAGGAAACTGAAGGTGAGGCGGCACAACCCCAAGGAAGCAGACATCAAGAAAGAGTAGAGAGCAGCCACCCTATTCCAACACATTCTGCAACTGTTATCTCCCGGCCCACTTCCCAAAGCTCAGCTGTCTAGGCCTTTTTCAGCACATCTGTAGCAGATCGCACTGTTGCTAGCTGCAAACTGTGTCTCAGGCACATCAAACATGGCAAAAACACCAACCATTTGGGTACCGCATGCTTAACAAGGCATTTAATGTCCAACCACTCAGCCGGTTGGCAAGAGCACCTAAAAGCCACACAAAAGGGGCACAGATCTGTCCCTCCTCCTTACCCACTTCAGTCTGCCCCTGCTATACCGAGTCATTACCTCTCAGCAGCCACCACTGACATGGATGATGGTATAGCACAGGGTGTCCCAGGTCCTAGCAGCACATCTGCCAGCAGCACACCACCAGCTGTTGACTGTAGCCAGAAAATTTGTCTGCCCCATCTGCTGCAGCAGAAAATAAAATACAGTCCCTGTCACCCACATGCCCAGCTTCTAAATGCAAGCTTGTCAAAGCTGTTGGCCCTCCAACTTCTGCCTTTCAGCCTGGTGGATTCTGCCCCTTCCGTGAATTTGCACAATTTGCTTTACCACAATGGCAGGTTCCCAGTCGCTACTACTTTTCACGTAAGGCCGTTCCATCTCTCTACCATCACGTGGAAGGGAATGTTCTCACATCATTGGGCAAGGCAGTCAGCCGTAAAATCCACCTTACTGCTAACACGTGGTCCAGCAAGCATGGGCAGGGACAATATATTTCATTCACAGCACACTGGGTAACGCTGCTTGCAACTAGGAAGGATGCAAGACAGGGCTCAGTGCTGCAGCTTGTTGTGCCCCCACATCTCCATACAGCTGGTGGTGATGATGCCAGACCTGTGAGCTCTACCCCCTCCTCTTCCTCCTCTGCCACCTCCATGCCCTCCTCCGCAGAATTGTCCAATGAACATCAGGTACCCCCTAAGCGTTCAAAGGTCTATTCCATGAGTCAGGCTAAAAGGTGTCATTCAGAGCTTCAGCTGGTGTGTCTAGGGGACAGGAACCACACTGGAGCAGAGATTCTTGCAGCTCTGCAGGGACAGGTCCAGAGGTGGTTCACACCACGCCAGCTTGAGCCAGGAATGGTGGTGGGCAATAATGGCTCAAACCTCCTGTCCACCCTTAGACAGGGAAAGTTGACACATGTGCCATGCCTGGCACATGTCCTCAATTTGGTGGTGCAGCCTTTCTCTAAATACGTACCCAGCCATTTCAAGTGGTCATACACAGCCAGTGCTTGGTTGGTTGAAATTCAGCGGGACATGCCCACCAGGTGGAACTTGACTTTGGCAATGCTGAAGCGGTTATACATGCAGCAGCGGTCCATCAATGAGTACCTGTGCGAGTACGGCACGACGACAGGCTCGGACCACCTCTGATTTTTTTCCCCAAGCCAATGGCTGATCATTAAGGATGCATGCTCTGTACTGTCACCAATTGAGGAGGCCATAAGGATGGTGAGCCGTGACAGTGCATGCATTAGTGACACAATCCCTGTTGTGTTCCTGCTGGAGCAGACTCTGCATGGCATCATGAACTGGGCACTGGAGGCAGAGCAGCAGGAGGAAGATGAGGACTTCCTTTCCTCTCAAGACCCACTTTATCCAGACACCATCAGGAGGAAAGAGGGGACAAGGATGAGGAGGAGGATTCTGGCACTTTCGCAGGCTTCGAAGAAGAGTAAGACATGTGCCAATCGGTAAATGATGGCTTTCCAACCCCAGGACCCTTGGTAGTAGTACGTGGCTGGGAGGAGGAAGTTCAAGATGCTGTCATCCTGAGTAACCCCAAGGAGTCTGCTTCTCAAGCCTCTGCAAATTTGAGGTGCATAAGCAACCTCATGCTTCAAAGCCTGCGAAAGGACCCAAGAATATGTGGCATAAAGGAAAATGATCAATACTGGTTGGCAACCCTCCTTGACAACCCCTATACGGGGAAGGTCTCAGAACTCATCCAACCCCCTCAGATTTTATTCAACATTTTTCCTGACTCCAGTAGGTTACAGTGTTGTGGAAAATGTAGTTTTGAGTCTTCTATTGGTTAAGAGAGGAGCGTTGGAGAAGGTGTCTGCCTAAGTCATGCATTTCATAATTTTTTTTTTAGTCCTCGCCACCGAGGGCTGTCAGCTTCCACATCCCATCGGCAGCGTCTGCATCACATGGTGGACGATTACCTCAGGGCCAAAACAGAGATGGAGAGCTTTCCAGTTGACGATCCACTGGCTTACTGGGTTATGAGAATAGACCACTGGCCACAACTTGCCCAGTATGCTATTGAGTTGTTGGGCTGCATCCAGCCTGCTTTCAGAATAGACATTCAGTGCTGCAGGAGGTTTTGCTACTGATCATAGAACGCGTCTGTCCACAGACTCCGTGGACTGTTGACTTTTATAAAAAATGAATCGGTCCTGGATTACCAGCTATGATGCTCCTGATGCTGATGTCACTGATTTTTTTTTTTTTTGGGATGTGGAATCTCTGCAGGACTTCAAGGCTGCCTAGCCTTGAATGTGTTCAATCATTTCATCTGGAAGAATGTTTTTGGTATAGGTTTCATGGGCACAATTAACACCCAAAGACCAATTTTTCAGCACCTGTTTGACAGGTGCATATCATTGCATTTTTTTGCCTTCATCAAGAGCACTTCTATAGGGTTACGGTGGGAAGGCACCACCAACACCCAATGACCAATTTTTTTGCACCTGTTTGACAGGTGCATGCCATTGCAATTTTTTACAACAATGCCATTTCTTTCTTTCATCAAGAGTACTCCTATAGGGTTATTGTGGGAAGGTGCCACTGACAGTCAAAGACCAATTTTTCTGCACCCGCTACTTCTATCCAAAGTGACTCCAGAATTTATCCAACAAATCTCTAATTTTGTTCCCAGTGCACTACATTGTGGCCTCATCATACACACTGGCTCCCCATCTGTTGCTGAGCAAAATAAAGTCAGCTTGCAGGGAAAATGTAATTTTTGTTTGGCTTTATAAATGCAATTATTGCTGCAGCAGATTCTAGACATGGTACAGATCTGCCACTTTACAGGTAGACTAAGGTGACCCCCAGGCACTATATTGGAAGGATTTTTTAATTGTAATGCTTTCACCATAAAAATTAAAAAAATCACTGCTCCTTTGAAAATGATGTTTTTCACAAACTTTATTTTCATTGATACATGTCCCACAGGGCAGGACCCAGACCCCCTATAACCATTGTGTGCCCAATTACTTGCATATAAGCTTTCAAAATGGGCACTTTTGAATCTTGAAGTTCGGGTCCCATTGACTTTAATGGGGTTCGTTTTTCAGGTCCGAAAGTTCTGGTGCGAACCAAGCAGGGGTCCGTTCTCCCCATCCCCTAGTCTTCTTAACATACAGACCAGGTGACTTGCAAGGGTGGGGAGGCTTTTTTGCCCTTCCTTGCAAAGTACCCCCAATGTTGAAAGGTTTGTGGCCTGGTCTGGTTCAGGAAGGGGGGGCCTTACATTTGCTGCTCTCCCTTTCCTTGCCACCCAGGCTGCATGCCTGTATAAGGAATTGATTTACATTTTAAGAGGCATCAAAGCTTTTTATTAAGGGACAGTAAACAGTAGAAAATATTTATTATGTCATCCAGCAATGTAGCTCAGCATCAATCACGATGACATGCCACATCCACAACCCATGGTCTGACAAAGTTGCCCCCCACCTACCAGGATGACCCATTGCCTGACAATGTTGTTCTTCAACACTACACTGGCTTACAAATAGAACCAGGAATCTGGCTGACATTTAGCAATAGTCGCTCTGCTGGACAACATCATCGGGCAGCATGCTGTCTTAGAGGTGGACAATCATTGTCAGGTGGCAGGAAAGCATAATGATGTCAATGACAATGGATTTAAATTGGGGGACATTATTTTCATTTTTGATGAGTTCTTATTAGAGACTTTTTTATGGTGGGTGTGTTTATTTACATTGTAATTTTTTTTCGGGAATTCTTATTTATCACATACTCATTCACCTTTGGTGAGCAGAATATATGGGTGCCCCTTTAATCTAAAGGGGGCCTTCAGGCTCCTATAAGTCCTACCTCACAAACCCCCCCAGCAATGGGACAAGGTGCCTTGGGGCCTTTACTTGGCCACCCAGCCTGAATGCTTGGATAAGGGTCTAGTAACTGCTCCATAACTTCATGTGTAGCTTTACGGCATCCCCAAAGCAAGGCATTTAAAGGAATTGTGCGTTTAACCGCTTGCCATCCGTACACTGTCAAATGACGGTGGAGCAGTGCGGCTCTCGTGGTGGGCGGATATTACATGAATTCGGCCCTTTAAGCCGGGATTTTGCGCGATCAGGCACGCGCACCCTGGCTCTGTCAGTGGCGGCGTGTCCCCAGGACACCGATGAGGGTTAACAGCCATTGGTCACCCATCACTGACCATGGCCTGTCACCCATCACCCATCACTGACCGTGGCCTGTCACCCATCACTGACCGTGGCTTGTCACCCATAACTGACCGCGGCCTGTCACCCAGTGACCGTGGCATGTCACCCATTAGTGACCGTGGCGTGTCATCCGTCACCCATCTGTGACTGTGGCATGTCACCCGTCGGTGACCATAGCCAGTCACCCGTGGCCTGTCAGCCGTCAGTGACCACTGCCAGTTACCCATCACCCATCAGTGACCGTGACCAGTCACCCATCAGTGACCACCACCAGACACCCATCACCCATCAGTGACCACCCCCAGACACTCGTCACCCAGCAGTGACCACCGGCAGACACCCGGCACCCATGAGTGACCACCGCCAGTCACCCATCAGTGAACACCACCAGACACCCATCACTCATCAATGACCACCGCCAGACACCCGTCACCCATCAGTGACCACCAACAGACACCCGTCACCCATCAGTGACCACTGCCAGACACCCTTCACTCATCAGTCACCCATCATTGGCCATCGCCAATCACCTGTCAGTGACCGTCATCACCTATCACTAAACATTACCTGTAAAAGTCTCACATATGTGGTATCACCACACGCAGGATGAGTAGCAGAATGTATTTTGGTGTGTCATTTTTGCTATGTACATGCTATGTGTTGGAAATATCATATAAATGGACAACTTTGTTTAAAAATAAAAGCGTTTTCATTGTTTTCCCACATTTTACAAAAAATACTGGAAAAAAATGACATGTTCAAAAGACTCATTATGCCTCATAGATTATACATTGGGGTATTTGCTTTCCAAAATGGGGTCATTTTGTGGGCAATTCCCTTGTCCTGGTGCTCCAGGGCCTTCAAAAATGTGATAGGTCGTCATGACATTAGATGTGTAATTTATGGCCCTAGAATACCTGATGGTGCTCCCTGCATGTTGGGCCTCTGTATGTGGCCAGACTGTGAAAAAGTCTCAGACATGTGATATCGCCATAATCTTCATTTTGCAAAGAATTGTGGGAAAAAATTACAACTTCAAAGAACTCACCATGTAACTTACTGAATACTTTGGAGTGTCTACTTTCCAAAAGGGGGTCATTTGGGGGGTATTTGTACTTTCCTGGCTTGTTAGTGTCTCTCCTGGCTTGTTAGTGTTAGTGAAATTAGATAGACCGTCAGTATATCAGGTGTGACCAGGTGTGATCAATTTTCAATGATTGGCACCATAGCTTGTAGACTCTATAACTTACACAAGGACCAAATAATATGCACCAATTTGGGTTATTTTTACCAAAGATATGTAGCAGTATACATTTTGTCCAAAAATTATGAAGAAAAATTACTAATTTACAAAATGTTATGACAAACAAAGAAAAAGGCATTTTTTCACAAAATTGTTTTTTTTATTTATAGCACAAAAAAATAAAAAAAAAACTCTCTAGTGATTAAATACCACCAAACTCTATTTGTGTGCAAAAAATGGACCCAAATTTCATATAGGTACCGTGTTGCATGACTGAGTAATTGTCATTCAAAGTGTGATAGCACTGAAAGTTGAAAAATGGCCTGGGCAGGAAGGGGGTTTTTGTGCCCAGTATTGAGGAGGTGAACAGATATAAAGTACTATTGACCTAATACAGTCATAAAAGGCTCGCTTACAATTTAGGTGGCAGTGTCATACAGGGTATGCATGAACAGTAGTGGCGATACAGCACCAAAAATATGAGGAGCATCCAGCATATCAATGTGTCAGAGACAGAATAAACATCTGGGTTTACAACAGATAACCAGTTAACAACACTGCATCATATCCACTGTAGATCATACCAGCAGGCATAAAGGACAGCACCAGCATTTATATTGCAATATGGTCCAAGTCACGATATATAAATTAGGAGAGAAGGAAGGGGAGGGGGTTGGGGAGAGGAAAGGATCAAGGAGTATAATAAGAGCAGTACAGTATTAATGGAGGATCGCAAGGCAGATACAGTAGGGGTAGAAGGTGATTTCCAGTTTAAAAGTATTTCTCTCCTAGGTAAGAATGAGGCATAGAAAATGAATAACCTTTACCGTTCAACCTGAACAACAGCTCTCTTGAACGTAAAACCAGCTAGCTTAATGCGTGACCAATTTTGACTTTTGTTATAGCTCATAACAGCCGCAAAATGAACCATAGCCAAAGCCTGGAAATTTCCCTCTTTAAGGCTAAGTTCACACTGGAACCCGCAGCGGCTCCAAGCAGGGGTCCGGTGCGTGCTGGTTCACAGTTTCAGGTCTGATTGCAGCCCGAATTTTGGGCTTAATTTGGACCTGAAATGGATCAAAAGATGCACAGCATCTTTGTGCAATTTGCACTGGACCTGCTGCAGAGATATGTGAACCGGCTCCATAGAGAGCCGGTCACAATCTCCTGCTATGTGAATTGGATGCAGTGAAACCCACATCCAATCTGCATAGGTGTGAACCCAGCCTAATTTTAATTTACATTAGGAAGACCAGCAATCCCCCGTGACTATTTTTCTTATCTGACACATATCTTGGTAGCCCCTCCACTAGCACCTCCTTCAGACATTTGAGATACCGCAATTCTTTTACTGGATTTCAGTTGTTTGGTGTGTTTGTTGTTATGTTGTAGCTGAGTGGTACTCCATGAACGTATGTCTTTTTTTGCATGAAAACTGTTTGTGTGGTTCTGTTCTGCTCAAAAACCAATAAACAAATTTGACAAGAAGAAAATGAATAACTTTAGGAATCTAGCCACCTTCAAGTTCTCAGTACCACCTAATAAAAATATTATGGGATCCAACCCCAGATGTATTAATAGTTTAAACCACAGCTTTCCAATATGGGTTTAGAAGTGGGCAAATGTAGATACCAGCAAAACATCCAGTTAGGAAATTGGTGTTTTGCCCTGAGTGCATTGAAGTCTAATAGTTTCCCATTGGTTATGTTTCAGGGTGGTGATGCCGCAGCTAGCCCAAAGGTGTGGCTCTGGTATTTGTTTGAAATGAGAAAAGTTGGGAATGCCCCATAAGGGAGTGTGAGGAGACAAGGTGCCGGGGGCATAATATTTTTCCCTGGCTTGGTGCCACGCGAGCTGTGTGGTACTCATTAGAGCCATGATGGCAGAATGCCATTGAGGACCTCTAAAAGCCATGTTACTAAGTGTGACATATTACCCCAGATCAGTTACTTCCAAATTCACTGCTGGATTATGTGTAGGCTGGGAGAATCACCAGTGCACAGTAACCAATACTGAAGACCAGTACTATAGGGGAACGTTAGAGAGCATTAGGTCACCCTAGGAAAGGGAGAGCTGCAAGGTGTTACAAGCAATTGACACCACTGAGTTGATCAAAAAAGGATCTAGGTATAGGAACAGGTGTATTCCGAAAAAAGTACAAAAACTTTGGTAAGTAAATCATTTTAATTAGTTAGACCCTCACCCATAAAAGTCATTGAGAGGAACTTCCACAGGATGCAATGCTGTGAGAATTGTTTAGAGAGACAGGTTCAGATCAAAATAGGTGGAAGTATCACTCCCAGTTTTGACACCCAGATACTTAAAATCATTTACCCACTGAAGGGACATATTGGTGTCATTCTTGGAGTAGGATAGTGCAAGTGGAAATAATAGGGATTTGTCCCAGTTAATCTGAATCCCTGAGAATGAGCTAAACTGATGCAGAATCTGTAGAGTCACCTGTAGGAAGGTGGTTGTGTCACAAAGATGTAATAAAGTGTTGTCTGCATATAATGATAGTTTTTCTAATATAGGGTCAACCGTAATTCCCTTCACTGTGGTCACCTCTCTAATAATCATGGCCAACGGCTCTAAAGCCAGGGCAAACAGTCCAGGTGACAGCCCTTTCACATTCCCCTGTGAAGAGGGAAAGGGGTTTGACAGATTGTTGTTGGTACAAACACGAGGCAGAATACAGAAATCGTAAACCAAGAAATAAACAAAGGACCAAATCCAAACTTAGCTAGGACAGCACAGTGGTAGTTTTACTACATAGAGTAAAAGGCTTTTTCAGCTTCCAGAGAAGCTAGCACCCCTGGGCTGCCTGGGGAAGCCATGGACATATGGGTATAAAGCCTAGTGGATGTTGATGTCTGTTTCTCTATCAAGCATGAACCTAGATTTATCCACACGGACCAAAGCATATATGACAGTGTTGAGGCGAGTAGCTAAAACTTTCACCAAAAATTTGGCATCAATGTTCAACAGGGTTATTGGCAGTGGCACCCATCCATTAGGGGCGCATGGGCGCTGCCCCCCCATTCATGCATCCGACCCCCTGATCTACATGCAGGGCGCTGGACTTTGGATTTCAATGGGAGGGTGTTTTTCTTTTGAAGCAAGTGATTAGAGCCAGAGGCTCTAATTGGCTTCAAAAAAGTTGAATATGAATGATTTATATTCGCTATCTCCACACTGATCCTCCTCCCAGCCAATCAGGAAGCATGTATTGAGATCCGTCACTCGATTGGCTGAAATTACAGGTAATCGCATTGGATGCCTCGTTGGAGGAGGGAGGAGCTGCATGGCGGAAGCCACCATGATGCAGAAGAGGAGGAGAGGGCACAGGAGCCACTGCCCTCCACCCTTAGGAGCCCGTAACCTGTCCACTGCCTGTCGCCGTAGGAGCCCACAAACCACCTGCTACCCATAGGAGCCTGCAACCCGCCCACCACCTGTAGGAATATAGATAGGATAAGTGCCGGGCTTGATGGGGGGTGCCACTGGCCGACTGGGTGGGGGTGGTTGTTTGCCGCCCCCCCCAAAAAAAAACACCAGCCGCCACTGGTTATTGGTAGATAGGAGGAACAAAGTTCAGGTGAATTGCCTGGCATGAGGAGTACAACAACCACTGCCTTCTTCATGGAGGTAGATAAACAACCTTCATCCAATGAAAGCAGTAACATTGATTGGAATTTTGTGGCCAGGTCCCCCATATAATTCCTATAAAACTCTGCAGGTAGGCTGTCCGGACCAGGGATCTTCCCTGACTGGAGGGCAGAGATTGCCATCTGTACCTCCTTGAGCGTGATTGGGGCATCCAAGCTGTCTCTAAAAGTTGTCATGAGGGCAGGAAGGCCAATGGGGACAGGTACCCCTGCTCTGGAGCTATAGAGAGATTTTTAAGCAAAGTGAGTATTGATTTCCATGGGGGGAGTAAGGAGAGTGCCATCATTATATCACCAAAATAGATTGTTCCCTGGTTAACCAGGCTAAAGTCGGCAATAGATGGTTAGAATCTCAGGCAGTTTAGCAGGGACTCACCGAGATTCGAACCATGTATGGGAAGGTTGATTGAGGATGTCGAATTTTAGGATACGATTATTGCTAGTGGTTATAGACAGATGCTATTGCTGCTAGAAATAATCACTGTGTTCTCTTGGCAGGGATGGCTCCCTGTGCCCTCCAGCCTGAAGAACACAATGGCTCCATGGGAGGGATTCCTCCATCAACACTGACTTAGTTGATATGGAATCAAGTAATTTTCCTGTGGTTGCAGGAAATAAAAAGGCACCATCTATGGCCTGCCTCACGCTTTTCCATTCTTTTTGCCCTGCCTAAAAATGATTTGAGTCTGGTAAAGAATATGTTTTAAATGGCCATAGATCAGAGAGGAAGAAGTTCCCTATGTAGTAATTGTAAGCAGTCATAGGTGGATGAATCTTTGGTCTGAGTATACATTTTTTTCAGAGCTTGTAACCTCATGTTCTGCCCTGGTAAGATCAGCTCAGGTCTCTCTTTTTACTTCCCCCTATAATAGCTTGATATTGACCCCTGTATAGGCTTTAAAAGCATCCCATGCAATATTGGCGGTTGTAGCAGTAGCGTTAGGGTTTCAGTACTCAAGAAAAAAGAATATTGGGAGGAGGGCCTCAAAAAAAGGGGCCCTCAAATATTGGACAACATGTGTCCGGTATCTCATCCTAACTAGTAATATACACAAAAAATTTACCCTAACAAACTAATTGTAAAGGACTATAACGGTACCCCAAGGTTAGTAAAAAATGTCAAAATTATCTATTGTTTCATGATAAAAATATTCACATATGTACATATCAAAAAGCATACGAGGCATGCACCTATTGCACACAAAAAAAACAGTAGCTTCAGGTGTACTCTCCTGCCCCCTTGCCCTTCATAAGGGCCTTCAATATAGGAGCCAGATCAGCAGTCACCTTTTTCTACGTTGTTCTGCTGAATGACAGGATGAGAGCCGATCCATCTATACAACAATAGATCCTCATTATCTAGTGTAAACCACGTGACCCTATGCAGGGTAAATGTTCACTTTGGACGTACATGCAATATGCAATGTTGTGGGAAATTTAGGATCGGGTGGGCTTGTGCCTCAATATAGGTCTGGTGTTACAATACTGTATGTGGTTTCTCCCTGTTACTGTTACAAAATATATATAGTAACTTTGATCAAGGTTGACAGTTATCGATATTGGGGAGTAGGGGTGTATATTGTATATACAGGGACCACACACCTAGACGTAACCCCTTAGCTTCCTAATATTACCAACCCACTATGCATTTATATGGTCAATATGGCTATGTACCTCACCATTTCATAGGACATCATGACCTTTTTTCAGATATACAGTTCCAAACACATAGGAATTTGTGAATACTTTACCATGAGGTGGATTGTCCTTTGGCATTGCACGGGTGACAATAACCAGTTGTAGGAGGACCACCATACCTGTTTTTACTCTGTATACAAACCGTGTGGTATGTAATAATAGTTGACTACTGAATATATTGATTGCTTAAATAAGAGACTGCAACTTTTGCCTGTATTATTCCATACTCTAGTGTTCTTGCTGAAACCTTTCCTGAAGAAGCGGGTTATCTCCTGCGAAACGCAAACTGCATCAAAATAAACTACAGCAACTCACTGTGCTCTACAACAATGGAGCCAACTAGAGTCTATTGAAAGGAGTATTAGATTGTTTTTGCATAAAAAAATGTGTTTTTTTGTGTGTAATCTGTGTATGTCTCTTATGCTTTTTGAATTGTACTTTTTGAATTGTACCGTGAATATTTTTATCATGTAGCAATAAATCATTTTGACATTTTTTACTAACAATGGGGTACCATTATAGTCCTTTATAATTAGTTTGTTAGAGCCCATTTTTTGTGTACATTCCAATGCTCAAGCATAACACCTTTATATTCCAGCCTCTTGTCAGATATTCAGTACCTGGATAATCTCCATAATCGATTTGTGCAATCTACAGAAAGTTGCAATGGAATCAGTGCATGGTTTGAGACGCCCCTGGGCAGGATGGAAATGCCACTGACCCATGGGAGGATAGGGCCACCTGCATACACTAACCCAATCCAATTCCTCTGAGAGGAGAGGTGACATGTAAATGCTCTAGTCGTAGTGTGTTTCCACCTCCAAATGTCTGTAAGGTGGTAAAAGTCTGCCCATACTGAGAGCTTAGAGGGTGTAACATCTGAGGACAGGCTATCCACCCCAGTGTCAGGGGTTAAATTAAAATCTTATAAAGAAACAATATTATCTATAACAGAAGCTGTAATCAAGGAAATCACCTTATATAGGAGTGCAATGGAAGCTGGCAGGGGAAGGTAAAGACCCATGATCCCAGTCTCCATACACTCCATCACAGTATGTAGGATAATATAGTGACCATTCAGGTCTATCACAAGGTAAGGTCCTGTAGCTGAAAAGACAGGAATTTATGTATTAGAATACTCACACCACTGGAATAGTTGGAGTGTATAGAATGATAATGATGCCCCTCCTGGAAGAGACAAATATAAGAAATTGGATTATCATAGACCTATTTACAGGGGAATTTGTGCCTCTTTTATTCCATGTAACAATATTATATGAAGACCTAGTTTGTTTGAACATC
Organism: Glandirana rugosa; assembly: GCA_018402905.1. NCBI lineage: Eukaryota > Metazoa > Chordata > Amphibia > Anura > Ranidae > Glandirana > Glandirana rugosa. The sequence continues at coordinate 92,858 of BLSH010019778.1, forward strand.
TGTAGCACAACTGGTAAGTACAAAGTTCCAGATGGAGCTGGAGCTGAAACATGACAAATACATTAAGATAGCTGTAGAGTGTATCCATATATGCACCTTACCAAAATAATTGCAAGGCTGCCTCAAAATGTAAAACAAACCAGGTAAAACACCAAACAATTCCCATCTCTGCCTCCCTATCTATGATTTGTATATTTTTCATTTTGAAATTTAAGATGCATGAAATCCACTCAGATTTTTTTTTTCATTTGTACATGTTCCTCATTGCAGTACCCAGCTACCCATACCCTTTTTTAACAATAGTTTGGAAATTAGCCTTGAAAAAGCTCAGACAAATTAGCAAGATTAATCTTTTATAGACTTCATAAGGTTTATCACTTTGTTTGGGGTTCAAACTCACCAGTGAATTTGCCAAACATACTGCAAATCAAACTTTGCTTGGTTCACATCTTTAGTTAGCAGGCGTGTAAACTAAGTCCTGTCAACAGGATAACAGATGAGGTGTGAACACAAAATAGAGAGGAACTCATGGGAAGATTCCCTTTAATTGTATAACTGAAATGACTAAGACTTAAGAAAGTTAGAATGCCAACATCTTGGTGCATTTAGCTACAGTTTATAAAAAGAGCATCTATGCCACCAGTAAATAAAGCTTGTTTACTGTCATTGTTTATACGTTGTACATAAAGCTAGTGGAAGCATATACGTACCAGTTGATATTCTATCTTACATTATGGACAGGTGAAAAAGAAAGAGAGATTGGGGTTGATTTACTAAAGCTTGAAAGTGCAAAATGTGGTGCAGCTCCACACAGAAACCAATCAGCTTCAAGGTTTTATTGTCAAAGCTTGATTAAACAAGCTGGGGTTAGAAGTTGATTGGCTAGCATGCAAAGCTGCACCAGTTTTTGCCCTCTCCAGCTTTAGTAAATCAACCCCTTTGTGTCTATCTGGGATGCAAGCATCCAAAAGACTATTTTAAATTAGGGCATATGATGTAAAAAATGAAGGGTAACATCAGAAAATGGAATACTTATGTTTTACAACACGAAAAATGAAGGGTTTAGTATATATGGAAGTACAATGTTGTACCATGTTAAAGGATTACTCTAATTCTTTCTATACAATATTTGATGATTTGATGGTTGCCATGGCAATGAAGCAAGGATAGTTTGAGGAGGAGAGCTACATTTGACAGGCACAAATGTCATTCACCATCTTTAAATATCACTGTAAGTGGCATCACACTCTAAGCTAATTTAGAAAAGCAGATGCATTACCATACAGCCATAAGGGATGGGCTTAGACAGCAAAAGGGTGCAGTTAATTGATAAGGTGAGGCCGGGGTTAACAAGACCCTTCACAATAATGTTCATAAGAACATTTTTGCCTTGTCTTCCTATTTCTTTGCAGTATATTATTTTCTCCAACACTGCAGATAATTAGCATTAATGTGTAGTGTAATATGATGTTTTAAGTATATTGACTTACAGCTCTAAATTGCTAGTACTAGCTAAAAAAACAGGTTTCCTAAAATTATGGTATTGGCAATTATCATTGTTATCACAAGGTAAGACTGTTTTTCAAACACTGTAGTGTTGTAACGTGTTAACAGCCTTCATTTTCTCATCTACATTGGAAGAATGAATTATGACTAGAGTTGAGCGAACCCGGACTGTAAAGTTCGGGTCCGTACCGAACTTTGGGGTGTCCGGGACCCGGACCCGGACTTTTTTTTCAGGTCCGGTGTTCTGGTAATTTTAATGAAAAATCTTAAAAATGCTGTAAAAAAGCCCAGGAAGGTCCTAGAGGTCTGCAAAAGGAAGGAAAATGTGGGTAAGGGTGGGACAAGTGCCCTACAAAGAAATGGGGACAGGGAAATAACTTTAAATATTTTTTAAAAAATAAAAACATAAAAATGCAAAAATGGAGATCATCTTCAAAATGGGTCTGAAAAGTATTAATTAACATTAGAGGCCATAGAACTGTTCTAAAATCATCTTCAAACTGTGTCCAAAAAGTATAAATAAGCCCGGAGTACCCATATCACTGTTCTGCAAAATGTGTGTATCACTTTAAATCAAACGTCAATCATTGCACATCTTTTATTCAGACTTCTTTTTAAAATGTGTGTATCACTTTAAATGAAACCGTCAAACATTGCACATCTCTTCTGCACAATTATTTCAAGTGTGTCTTCA
>BLSH010019778.1:119985-138243 GCA_018402905.1 Glandirana rugosa
AGTGACAAGACGTTTGTAGACGTTTCACACACACTTTGATATCGTCTCGCTTTGGTATAGGGACAAGAAGAGATACGACATCAAAGTGTGTGTGAAAGGTCTACAAACGTCTTGTCACTATACTATAGTGACAAGACGTTGGTTTCGCTCTGCTATAGTTTCACACACACTTTGCAGATGTTTGCAGAACAGTGATATGATATCACTGTTCTGCAAACATCTGCAAAATGTGTGTGAAAATATAGCAGAGCGAAACCATATACCTGTTCTTCTCTATGCTGTAGTTTCACACACAGCTTCCAGAGGTTTGCAGAACAGATGTTCAGTTATTCCCGGTTTCTGTTAAAGTTACACACAGACTTTCCAGAGGTTTGCAGAACAGATGTTCAGTTATTCCCGGTTTCTGTTAAAGTGACACACAGACTTTCCAGAGGTTTGCAGAACAGATGTTCAATTACTCCCGGTTTCTGTTAAAGTGACACACAGACTTTCCAGAGGTTTGCAGAACAGATGTTCACTTATTCCCGGTTTCATTTAAAGTGACACACAGACTTTCCAGATGTTTGCAGAACAGATGTTCAGTTATTCTCTGTTTCATTTAAAGTGACACACAGACTTTCCAGGTGTTTGCAGAACAGATGTTCACTTATTCCCGGTTTCATTTAAAGTGACACACAGACTTTGCAGAGGTTTGCAGAACAGATGTTCATTTATTCCCGGTTTCTGTTAAAGTGACACACAGACTTTCCAGAGGTTTGCAGAACAGATGTTCAGTTATTCCCGGTTTCTGTTAAAGTGACACACAGACTTTCCAGAGGTTTGCAGGACAGATGTTCAGTTATTCCCGGTTTCTGTTAAAGTGACACACAGACTTTCCAGAGGTTTGCAGAACAGATGTTCACTTATTCCCGGTTTCATTTAAAGTGACACACAGACTTTCCAGATGTTTGCAGAACAGATGTTCAGTTATTCCCGGTTTCTGTTAAAGTGACACACAGACTTTCCAGAGGTTTGCAGAACAAATGTTCAGTTATTCCCGGTTTCTGTTAAAGTGACACACAGACTTTCCAGGTGTTTGCAGAACAGATGTTCAGTTATTCCCGTTTCATTTAAAGTGACACACACAGTTTCCAGATGTTTGCAGAACAGTGATATGGGATCTCCCGGCTTATTTATACTTTTTTGACATAGTTTGAAGATTATTTTAGAACAGTTATATGGCTTCTACCGTTATTTAATACTTTTCAGACCCAGTTTGAAGATGGTCCACATCCACCTCCATTTTTTATTTTTTTATGTTTTTATTTTTTTAAAAATGCTTTTAGTTATTTTCCTGTCCCTATTTCTTTGTAGGGCACTTGTCCCACCCTTACCCCCATTTCCTTCCTTTTGCAGATCTCTAGGACTTTCCAGGGCTTTCTTACAGCCATTTTTGTTCCTAAAAGTTCGGGTCCCCATTGATTTCAATGGGGTTCGGGGTCCGGGACAAAGTTTGGGTTCTGTCTGGACCCGAACCCGGACTTTGTCCCAAAGTTCAGCCGAACCAGCAGAACCCAGAGTTCTAGAAGTTCGCTCAACTCTACCAGTGAGGCTTAACACGGGTGAGGTCCCAGCTACAATGGGTTGAACTGGAGCATCCGATAGTATTTGGTTTTTTCTTTAGGACCATTGTGTGTCCATATGTTGTGGGCATTTTGGGGAGGGGGAGGGTTCCAAAACTGGTATTATTCCCCATTCTTTAAGTAGTTTCAATCCTGATTCCAAGCTTCTGATCGTGTGGGATTTACCTTGTCATTTAATTGTTATTTTTGTAGGAAATCCCCATTGGTGGGGAATGCTATGGTTCTGAAGCGCTTTCATTATAGTTGAGAGGTTTCTTCTATTTTGTAAAGTCGCTTTCGAGAGGTCAGCGTAGATTTTCATCCCAATATAGGGTTCTGGTAGTGAAGAGGGGTTTTTTGCGGCTAGCATGACTTTTTCTTTTGCATGATAGAAATGAACTCTTGCCAGGACGTCCCTCGGGACCGAGGCTGGTAGGAAGTCCAGTTTTGGAATCCTGTGGGCTCTGTCGATAGCCAGTTCTAGATCGGAAAGTGATGGGCTTAATGCTTTCATCGGTTGTTGTACATAAGGTACAAGTGCGTCAGAAGCTATTGCCTCAGGTATTCCTCGGCGTTTGAGATTATTCCGCCTGGAGCGATCCTCTAGGTCGGCTGTTTTGAGGCGTAGTTGTTGCAATTCTGAGTCTTGTTAAATAAGGAGCTGCGCTAAGGATAAAATCAATACACAAATGTCTTTAGACATAGTCCATAATCCAAAAGGATGATGTTGATATTGTTAATCTGGAATCCTGAATACCTGAATATCCAAATTGGAGGCTTACCCCATAAAAATTGGTTAAACGCCTGAAATCAAATCCTGGATATCACTCCCGTCCCAAGCTTTCAATGCAGTGCGTCCCCCTCACATCCAGCGATCATATGTAAGGATGAGTGAAAAAACACTATATGGTGAAGTACATCTAGATTCTGTCACTGGTGCACCCTCCACCTACACCACAATCTCTAGTGTGTACAGACAGGAACCACCACCAGGAGAACTGAAGGCTTACCAACACTCCAACCAAAACGTATATGTGGCAGTGTTAGGGGTCCCTCTGCTGTTCAGGATAACAGAAAGCCCAATCCTCCTGAATACTAGCTCTCAGATGAATGCAATCCTCATGTGTTCAAGATGACATAGAACAGAGAAAGACCAACATTGAGCAGTACCGTTTGATAGTTTAATGAATCAAAATAAAAGGCTACTCACATAGCATACTCTTATGCACACAGTGATTTTATGCTATGTGAGTAGCCTTTTATTTTGAGTAGTCTTTCTCTGTTCTATGTCATCTTGAACACATGAGGATTGCATTCATCTGAGAGCTAGTATTCAGGAGGATTGGGCGTTCTGTTATCCTGAACAGCAGAGGGACCCCTAACACTGCCACATATACGTTTTGGTCGGAGTGCTGGTAAGCCTTCAGTTCTCCTGGTGGTGGCTCCTGTCTGTACACACTAGCGATTGTGGTGTAGGTGGAGGGTGCACCAGTGACAGAATCTAGATGTACTTCACCATATAGTGTTTTTTCACTCATCCTTACATATGATCGCTGGATGTGAGGGGGACGCACTGCATTGACAGCCTGGGACCGGAGTGATATCCAGGATTTGATTTCAGGCGTTTAACCAATTTTTATGGGGTAAGCCTCCAATTTGGATATTCAGGATTCCAGATTAACAATATCAACATCATCCTTTTGGATCATGGACTATGTCTAAAGACATTTGTGTATTGATTTTATCCTTAGCACAGCTCCTTATTTAACATAGACGTTTATACTGGAACCTAGTATTTTGAGTTGCTGCTACAGTTACGTTGGGGTTAGCGCTGTGCTTTTTTTGAATTCCGAGTCTTGGTCTGTGAGGGCGTCCACCATGTTATTATGGGCTGTACACATTTCACTGACCTTAGTTTCTATGTGTGAAATTCTGGTCTCGTGTTTCTGAATGGATTTTTTGATAGGTGCGAGGGCTGTGTACATATCTGAATGAAGAGATTGTCAGAGAGAGATCAACATAGTCTTTAAAGAAACCTCTGTAATAAGTTGTTCTGAAGCTGATATTTTCTCTATGTGCGAAGGAATGAGGGTTGGTGGGTCGAATGTTTCTGCGAACGGATCTTCAATTTGTTCTTTGAACTAATCTACGAGCAGATCCGCATTCGGATTGTGTTCCGAGTCTTCCATACGAGGCCTGGACTTTAGCGGGCTTCTGGTCGTGGGCGACATGGGCAGGGAGGAGTCGCCTGGGTCTCCCTCATACAGGGGGAAGGTCAGTCTGTGGTCGGTACATGTCTCACCTGTGTTTTGTGAGCCTTGTGGTGCTCTTCGTCCCGGGCCAGCGTCATCTTGGATAGGATCAGGGCCTGATGCTGGGAAGAAATCTGTGAGTTTCTGCAGCCGATCGGCGTTCTTTCTTTGGCGAGACATCATACTAGGTAAAGGGTGGTCTCAGGAACACACTGTGGAGTGGATGCTATCAGTTTTGTCGCTTTGGTAGTCGGTTTATGGCTGGGATCTCAGGAGCCTCAAAGAAGAGCGGCCATCTAGGTTGCTGGCCAGACACGCCCCCCCCGCATAGAGCCATATTAGTGTTCTAAAATCATCTTCACAGTGTGTGGGAAAAGCCTGTTTCAGCTGCATAGAGCCATATTAGTGTTCTAAAATCATCTTCACAGTGTGTGGGAAAAGCCTGTTTCAGCCACATAGAGCCATATTAGTGTTCTAAAATCATCTTCGCAGTGTGTGGGAAAAGCCTGTTTCAGCCATGCAGTCTATGCGGCTGAAACAGGCAAAGCAACAGCTGGAGGCTTTCCCTGTACAACTTGGAAATTATTTTAGAATCTAAAATCATCTCCTTGTTCTATAGGGAGAGGTTCCTACTGTTGCTTAAAGGGACAGATTATAGTTTATTGCACAAAATTAAAAAGTGCATCCACATTGCTGGTTTAAAAAAAAAATTCCAAAAATAAAAAAAACAGTGTTTGCTACCTCCTCCTCCTCCACCGCCACTTTCACCGCCTCCTCAACCTCCAACTCCACATCCACCTCCATTTTTGATTTTTTATGTGATTTTAGCTTAAAAATTATTTTAAGTTATTTCCCTATCCCCATTTCTTTGTAGGGCACTTGTCCGACCCTTACCCCCATTTTCCTTCCTTTTGCAGACCTCTAGGACTTTCTAGGACTTTGTTACAGCCATTTTTGTGCCTAAAAGTTCGGGTCCCCATTGATTTCAATGGGGTTCGGGGTCCGGGTCAAAGTTCGGGTCAAGTCCGGACCCGAACCCAGACTTTGTCCCGAAGTTCGGCCGAACCTGCAGAACCCGAACTTCCAGAAGTTCAATCAACTCTAATTACCTTACCAACTTCCTCCTCCGTACAAGGGGCATTCAGATCAGTCAATTGGGATTCAGTTAGGGAGGGAATAGGCAGATCCCCAAGCCAGGCAAGTGAATCAGGGGAAATCTGGGTGTTAGTGTGGGCCATCAGGGAACTGTAGTACTTATGAAAAATGTTAATAATATCTGTTGGGTGAGTTACCACCTGGCCTTTCCCATCTCTAAGTTTATATACATGTGTAGGTTTTATGGAGTTGTTCAATTTCCGTGTGAACATTGAGGTGTAGGAATTGCTGTGTAAAATGAATTTAGCTTTGGAGCCCCTGAAAGCTTTCTCCGTCTTGTAAGAAAGCAGTGAGTCCAATTCCTTTCTTTTAGAAAGCATAAGTTCCGAAGTGGAGGGGATAAGAGAACTCTGGTAGTTTCTATATAGATTATCAATCTCCTGTGTAAGGGTGAGAATAAATGACCATCTAGCTTTGTTGGCATCTGAGGCCAGCTTGATAAGGTGTCCCCTTAGGACTGCCTTGTGTGCCGTCCATATAGTGGAAATTTGGACGTCAGAGGTGGTATTAATGCGAAAGTAATCCGTGATGTGACTCCTAATCATATCCTGTATTCCAGGATCTGTTACTAGGGTTTCGTTAATTCTCCAGGAATACAAACCATGGGATAATCCTACTAAAGAAGTGGTAAAGTACACCATCTGACCGTCTGACCAAGGGCAGCTGTGTATGGAGGCCTTTCTGGAATTCGCTAAAATTACCGGGGTGCAAAAAAGGTAGTCTAGTCTGGCATATGTGTCGTGGGGGTGAGAGTAATGGATGTAGTCCCTAGTCCCCACATTCAAGGCCCTCCATGAGTCCATTAATTGGAGTGCATTGAGGTTTTTGAGCATTGCCTTGAAAAAGGACCCCGAACCGGGAGAAAGGTGACTTCTGTCCAGCTGTGGGGAGGCTACCATATTAAAGTCCCCCCCTAGAACCATATGGGGTGACTGAAAATCCCCCAGCTTCTCAAAAAAGGAGGTGAAAAAAGAGGCATACACATTTGCAATTGTGAGTTCCCTGCCAGACAGACTACCCTTTAAAATAATATACCTGCTGTCACTATCTCTGTAAATATGCTGGACCTGGAAGGGTAGAGACTGGTGTATGAAGACATCGACTCCCCTAACCTTGCCCGAGGCCAATGTGAAGAATGACCGGTTATAAGCCCTATGAAAATATGTAGGGTGGTTTGTGTTGGAAAAATGTGTCTCCTGAAGGAGAATTATTTTAGCACCTAAGTGCTTATAGTGTAGGAATGCTTTCCTCCTTTTATTGGGCGAATTAAAGCCCGGCACATTATGCGATATGCATGTAATAGCCATATATGAGGCGCATAGCTTTGTACCACAGGAGGGTTATCGGGAAAGTGATATTGTTGAGCATAAGGCCAAGGTGGGCAGGAAGTCGCCGTCTCCCACATCTAAAAATCAACCACAATCCAATAGTATAGACTATAGGCAATTGTAAAGTTAGTGAGATACTATTTAGAATTATAGGTACCGTTCCCCAAAAATAACATGACCAACCGAATAGAAACATAAAAAAAATGAAAAAAAGAGCAGAACATATTAAGGATAACTTGCTATCGGGATCAGAGACTATAAAGGTCCCTGATCTGTAAAACCAGAAGGTGAGATCCGAGGATCTCCAACTCGGTGTACCCAAGATGTGCAGGGGGCACTCCGAGAGGTGTCCTCTGAGCGAGTCGGGAAGACCGGGTGAGGGGGTCATGATCACCAAAGGAAACCGAGGGTATGGGCCTATTAAATAATGTCATATCTTCCCACACCATAGCTACGAAGGGGTCATGTCCACAACTTAAACCCATTCACTTGGGTGCTAGTCGCCTCCCATTAGTCTGACCGGGGGGGTAACAGAACGGAAACCCTGGGGGTCCCATCCAGGGAAAGTCATTGTCACTTTACGGAGTCTCTGTGACAGCATGGGACCCCCGGCGAGAAAGCCCGATCACTCAGGGAGTCAGCATTGGTAAACGGGAGGGGAGTAGTAAATTGTCTGTGGCATCGTTCCAGTTGACCCGGGATTACACAGTATATGCAGGCAAAAGTCCAAGGGAGAGGCATCAGGCTTTACTACATTCCATACCCTGGGTCTGAGACGAACTTGTGCCTGTCACGACAGGGAGTATAGGGTAAACATCGTAGAGAGGTATCCGGGGATTAACACTGTAAAGGGCAATAATCTACAACATCTGTGGGTAGTGATAAGGTATCTCAAGCTTGCCCATGACGTTCATGTTGTCCAGCATCACGGTGGGTTCTGCGGCGGTCACGTCTAGGAGGCAAGGTGCTCCATAGGGGAGAGATCCTGGGGGAATGGCGGGGATCGTTGAGCTTGCTCTTCTTCCAAGAGGCCCAACTTTAGAAGTATGTCCTTCAGAAAGCGTGGTGGCAATATAGGTGGAACCGTTATGAGGAATAATCAACTTAAAGGGAAAACCCCAGCGATATCTGAAGCGAGCTGCAGCTAATGCTCTAGTGATGTCTTTAAACTTCCTCCTCTCTCTAAAGTTGCCTGTGATATATCTGGGTAGCTATGAAAGGCAACTCCATCCAGGGTAATGCTCGGGGTACTCCTGGCGGTCCTCAGAATCTCTTCTTTGGTCAGAAAATCTTTCAAACACAGGACAATGTCCCTAGGGGGTTTGTCTGGGGGAGGCTTTGCTCTGAGAGAACTATGTACCCTGTGGCACGTGAATGAGGTGGCCGCCATGTCTGGTAGCAGGCTCTTGAAGAGTTTGATTGTGTACAGGATCAGATCCATAACCGATTCCGGAACCCCCCTTATGCGCAGATTATTACCCCTGTTCCGGTTGTCGAGATCTTCGACATGCGACTGCAGTTGCGTAAAGGCATTAGAGAGGGCCTCAGGTTCCCTATATAGATCATTATAAGCGATGGCTAGCTCGTCGTGCTTCGATTCCAGCTTGTCAGTGCGAGATCCCAGTGAGGCTATCTCTTGGGAGAGAGTGGTGGTAGATTTATGCAGCTCGCTCTGAAACTTTGAAATAAGCTTGGAGCAAAGGCCTTCTAGACTATGGTCTAAGTCCTCTTTCGTGAGGGGAGAGCACTCACTGTCCATCCGTGCTGATTGCGGCTCCTGCATCTGCTGAGGTGTGGTGTAGGCCGCCGAACGCGAGGCCTTTGTATTGGAGCCATTTCCCGCCATCTTGCTCTGCTCGCGTGCTCTGAGCAGGTAGTGAGTAAGGGAGCTCTGAGCACCTCCGCGTTGCTTTTTTCCGGAGTTCGGCATACACAACCCGCCGTGTGAGATAGAAGTTATCGCGTGGGGTGCCGGAGAGATCTCTCGGTACCGTGATCGTGGCCGTTTCCCTGGCTTGGTCCGGAGCTCTCGCTAAGTGCATCTGCTCTCCACCATGTCGCCCGTGCGCCCCGAAGGCATAAATTTTTGCCCTTAGAAATCCTGAAGACCGTGATTGGTTTTCGGGGTCCTGTACGCAGTTTGGCTCACAAAAAGTCTCACACATGGGGTATCCCCATATTCAGGAGAAGTATCAGAATGTATTTTGGGGTGTAATTCCACACATACCCGTGGCATGTGTGACCAATATATCATTTCAGTGACAACTTTGTGTAATTTTTTTGTCATTTTTCAATCACTTATTACAAAAAAATAAAATATTCCATGGACTCATCATGCCTCTCAGAAAATAGCTTAGGGTGTCTACTTTCCAAAATTGGGTCATTTTGGGGGGTTATGAACTGTCCTGGTATTTTATGCCCAACATCACCCACTCTTCTAACCACTTGAACCACCAAGTCTTTTCTGACACTTTTTGTTTAATTTACATGAAAAAATACTTTTTTTTGCTAGAAAATTACTTTGAACCCCCAAACATTATATGTTTTTTTAAAGCAGAGTCCCTATGGATTAAAATAGTGGGTGTTACAATTTTTTTTTCACTAAGTATTTGCGCAGCTACAATTTTTTTTTTCACAAAGTATTTGCACAGCTATTTTTCAAACCCAATTTTTGGGGGAAAAAAAAACACTTTTTTGAATTTTAATGCACAAAAACGCACTATTTTGGCAAAATGTTTGGTGAAGTATAAAAGATGATCTCATGCCGAGTGCATAGACACCAAACATGACATGCTTTAAAAATGACGCATACCCGCGAATCGACGACAAAATATATACATTTTTCAAAGCCTTTAAAAGTCTTTACAGGTTACCACTTTAGATCTGCAGAGGAGGTCAACTGCTAGAATTACTGCCCTCAATCTGATGTTCACGGTGATACCTCACATGCATGGTGAAATTGTTGTTTACATACGACACTAGACTGACGCTTGCATCCACCTTTGCGCACGTGCACAGGGGGGCAGGGGTGCATTTTTTTAATTATTCATTTTGTTTTTTATTTTATTTTTACACTGTCCCTTACATCTTTTTTTTATCACAGGGATTTTAAATATCCCCTATGATAAAAACAGGTATTTTCGCATTTATTTTTTTTAAAATTTGGGGTCTACTAGACTCTAGATCTTTCCCCAGCCTTTAAAGCATCTGACCACAAATCAGTGTGATAAGATGCTTCCCCAATTTATCAATGGCGCTGTTTATATCCGGCGAAAGTCACAAAATGCTCGTAGCCTCCGGTTTCTTAGGCCATAGAGATGATTGGAGCCATTCTAGTCTTTGATCAGCTCTATGGTCAGCTGGCGGAACCACCAACTGCATTCTCGTGTTCCCCAGTTGGACAGGAGAGCCTGAGAAGACCAGCAACATACTAGTATGTCGCTGGTCCTTGTTGGGCATATATTGTATGTTCTTTTTTTTCATGCAGCCTGTGGGTTAAATGAAAAAAATAATCAATCGGTGGGTATGCCCACCATTAGAAAACCTTGCTTCATCCACCCACTCCTAATGGTGGGCATTTTTAAAAAATATACCGGAGCATAGGGGCAATCCGCCCCAATTTCCACCCACTGTCCCTATGCTTCGGTATATTTGCTATTTTTTTAACTGTGGTGGTGAAATCACCACCTACAGTGCTGGAGTCGTTGCTTTATGAATGATGGGAGCAAACGCTTTTGCTGCCAGTGCTGCAGCTGAATGGCGTACCTGAAAAGGAATAAACAATTAATAAAACAGTAACATAAAAAATGACATACCTGCTAAGAAGAAAAAATTATAAAACACATTAACAATAAAACATTACAGTTGAGCAGTAACATAAAAAAAAAAAATTACATACCTGCAAAGAAAACATGATAAAAACAGTAACAAAATATTATAGGTATGCATAAAAATATTAACAATAGAGAGAGAATAGAGAGAGATTAGAGAGAAAACAAGAGAGAGAGAGAAAAGAAATGTACAACTGTTTTTGGCTTTTTTATTTTATTTTTTTTTTTTGTTTTTACATTTTTTTTATAAATTTTTTTGTTATTGCTTTTTTTTTTGTAACTAAAAACTAACTGGTTCCAGGTTTGGGTCTCTCAAAATGCACTGGCATCTTTGGAGACCCTATGTAAGTGTGCCTATCACTGTGTCTGATGTACCCTACGCTAATAATTCACTAATGTGTGGTAGCGTACAAAACAGTCTCCGATGCAGAGACCAGGCTGGTCAGGACAAGTGTAACAATAAGTGCTGGTGTCACGCCTGTATCCGCATCATCTGCAGACATGACATCTCTTTTGGGGTGTTCTGTGGCCTTGGGTATCACAGAGGACTAGTGGAAAGTGCCTCCCATTCAGACAGCTAACTGCATTCACATTATGAAGTGGGGGTGCAGCACCATCTGGAAACAGAAGGGCTGTGACAATCTCTTCCATGAATTTGAGGAAGGATCCCGTCCGTCCTGACGCTCTGTATAAGACATGAGCATTCAGCAAAGCCAATTGAAAAAGGTATATAGACACTTTTTTGTACCAGCGTCTAGCTTTACAGGTAATTAGGTACGGTGCCAGTAACTGGTCGTTGAGGTCCACCCCTCCCATATTTAGGTTATATAACACCAGCTTAGTATTGTCTCTGTAATATATGCAGAGTATTGCTCTCTCAAACATTGCATTGCACTTTTCTTCCTAAACTTTTACCTCACAGAAACTAGAGGAGAGACTCTATTGGTTACTGCTGTAGCTAAGACGGAAGCCCACCCCTAACAACAAAGGCAAGGAAGGACATGAAATAATAGCAGCCCAGGAGAGCTGTGATTGGGTGGTCAGACCGTTTTTGGAGAAGGGAGGAGAGAGAGAGAGAGACAGGGGAAAGGGGCCATCTTGCTTGTCTCCTGTGCCATCTGCTAGAGCCTGGGATTCTGTCAGTGACTCTCCCAAAGGGAGGTGCAGATTTGAGAGTGGAGTTTGCTGTGTGTTATTCTGCCTTTTTATGCCTGACCTCTGAAGGTGTGCTAACAGTGCAGGAAGATTGAGAGAAGGATTTCAGTACTGCAGCAATCGTCATCATCATCCTCCTGTTGAAAGATTATGTGGCCTGTGTTGCTTCCATCACCATCTAGTCAGCTGAGACAGTGACCAATGGTGAGAGATCCTCTACTATCCTTGTGTGAGAGGATCTTGCTTAATCCTGCTAGATCCTATTTACCACTAATGCAGCTTTATCTATAGGAGGATCACCACATCTGTTAATCTATGTTACCCTGTGACACTTTGTGAAGATACCCCTTTCATCCTGTGGATTATAAGTATTGCTTCACAAAAGGCTGAGTACTCAACACAGGATTTCAAGGGCCCAAATGCTGACAGACTCTGGCCCTGATTTACTATAACTCCCAAATCTACTCCAGCAGTGCCTTAAAATAACTCCCAATTAAAGGCAATTAAGACTTCAACTCTCACAAACTGGGAGGAAATCTACACATCAGAGCTCTATTTGCCTGGGAAGATGCCTCTCAGATCACATGTGCTGCACACTGGATGTCAACTGGGTTCGAACTTGTGACTTCAAAATTCCTCCATTTAATGCTTGTATGTATTGTAAGTTCATTGCCATATAAAGAACATTACCACCCCCTCTCTCTAATTTTAACAGCCTTAGCCCTAGGGGACATGTATCAATAGAAAAAAAAGTTTTTAAATCAATCGTTTTTTTCAGGTGCGGTGGTTTAATAATGGTTGAAGTGAAAAAAAAAACACGAAATATTCCATTAAATATCATGCTTGGGGGGAGGGGGGTCCCCTTAGTATGGATCTCTGTGATGTGTGGAACAGTGCCACCACAAAATGACATTTGTAAAGGAAAACTTGTCATTTAAAATCGCTTGCGGCTGTAATGTATTGCTGGTTCCCAGCAATATAGATAAAGATCATTGAAAAAGCATTGCGTTGGGGGTCTCCCCCAGTCCATACCAGGCCCTTCGGGTCTGGTATGGATTTTAAGGGAAACCCCACGCCAAACTTTTAAAAAATGGTGTTGGGGTCCCCCCAAAATCCAAACCAGACCCTTATCCGAGCACACAGCCCTGGCATGGCAGGGAGGGTGGGGACAAGTGAGCGTGCCCCCTCCGAACCTTATCAGGCCATATGCCCTCAACATCAGGAGGGTGCTTTGGGGTCTGGTTTGGGTTTTGGGGGACCCCAACACCATTTTTTAAAAAATTTGGCATGGGGTTCCTGAAGGGCTTAGTACGGACTTTGCGGGGAACCCCTAACCAAAATTTGTGTTTAATTTTGAAGTGGAGTTCAAATGTGTTCAAGTGTGTTTAATTTTGAAGTGGATCTTAAAATCTATGCCAGACCCTTATCCGAGTGTGCATGCGCTGTATATAGTCTACACAGCGGTGTAGTGGTTAGCACTGTCGCCTGGCAACAAAAGGGTTCCTGGTTCAAATCCCAACCATAACACTACCAGCCTGGAGTTTGCATGCTCTCCCTGTGTCTGTGTGGGATTACTCCGGTTTCCTCCCACACTCCAAAGACATGCTTGTAGGTAAATTAGATCCTGTTTAAATTGGCCCTAGTATATGTATGAATGTGAGTTAGGGACCTTAGATTGTAAGCTCCTTGAGGGTAGGGACAGATGTGAATGTACAATATATATGTAAAGAGCTGCATAAATTGACAGCGCTATATAAGTACCTGAAATAAATAAATACACTGAATGCAGTGTATTATATATACCATACTGTACATATATATTACTACACTGACTGTATACTACATGCCACTGCCTAACCTTTTGCTATCTCCGCAAATGTTTTCACTATATTCGGCTGCTGTGTAAGTGGCCTTATATAGTGTGGGCGTAGACTCAGACCCACTGAACAATGATTGGCCAAAGGCACCCTGCCTTTGGCCAATCATGGCTCATGCTGTGATTGGCCATGCATGCGTGCTCACCAATGCATCTGTGCTCACCCATCCATCCATGCTCAGTCATCCCCATCTATGGCTTATTCACCCCCATTTGTGCTCATTTATGCCTCATTCATGCTCATCCATACCACATCAGTTCTCATCCATGACACATCCATGCCACTACAGCACGCATCAGTGCCACTACAGTGCCCATCAGTGCCACCTCAGTGCCTCACAATAATGTAATAGGTAGTCAAATTAGATTTGAAAAGTATTAGAACGCCTGATGGTGCACCCTGCATGTTGGGCCTCTGTATGTGGCCAGGCTGTGTAAAAGTGTCACACATGTAGTATCGCCGTACTCGGGACAAGTAGTAGAATATATTTTAGGGTGAAATTTTGCTAGGTACATGTTGTGTGTTAGAAATATTGCCTCATAGAATATACGTTGGGGACGAGTAGCATAATATATTTTTGGGTGTCATTTTTGCTATGTACATGCTGTGTGTTAGAAATATTGTATAAATGGACAACCTTGTGTAAAAAAAAATTGCGTTTTCATTTTCTTTCCACATTTTCCATAAACTTGTGGAAAAAATGAGCTGTTCAAAAGACTCATTATGCCTCATAGAATATAGGTTGGGGTGTTTACTTTCCAAAATGGGGTCATTTTTTGGGCGTTTCCATTGCCCTGGTGCTCCAGGACCTTCAAAAGTGCAAGAGGTAGTCAGGAAATTATATGTGTAATTTATGTGCTTAGAACGCCTGATGGTGCTCCCTGCATATTGGGCCTCTGTATGTGGCCAGGATGTGTAAAAGTGTCACACATGTGGTATCACCATACTCGGGATGAGCAGCAGAATATATTTTAGGGTGTCATTTTTCCTATGTACATGCTGTGTGTTAGAAATATTGTATAAATTAACAACCTTGTGTAAAAAAAAATGCGTTTTCATTTTCTTTCCACATTTTCCAAAAACTTGTGGAAAAAATGAACCGTTCAAAAGACTCGTTATGCCTCATAGAATATAAGTTGGGGTGTTTACTTTCCAAAATGGGGTCATTTTTGGGGCGTTTCCATTGCCCTGGTGCTCCAGGACCTTCAAAAGTGCAAGAGGTAGTTAGGAAATTATATGTGTCATTTATGCTCCTAGAATGCCTGATGGCGCTCCCTACATGTTGGGCCTCTGTATGTGGCCAGGCTGTGTAAAAGACTCACACATGTGGTATTGCCATACTCAGGAGTAGTAGTGGAATGTATTTTGGGGTGTAATTTGTGGTATGCATATGCTGGGTGTGAGAAATAACCCGTTAACATATGACAATTTTGGAAAAAAAAAATCTTCATTTTGCAAAGAATTGTGGGAAAAAAATTACAACTTCAAAAAATTCACCATAGCCCTTACTAAGTGCCTTGGGATGTTTACTTTCCAAGAAGGGGTCATTTGGGGGGTATTTGTACTTTCCTGGCTTGTTAGGGTCTCAGGAAATGAGATAGGCCGTCAGTACATCAGGTGTGATCAATATTCAGTGATTGGCACCATAGCTTGTAGATTCTATAACTTTCACAAAGGCCAAATAATATACACTAATTTTTTTTTTTACCAAAGATATGTAGCAGCATACATTTTGGCCAAAATTTATGAAGAAAAATGACTAATTTGCAAAATTTTATAACAGAAACAAAGAAAAATGTATTTTTTTACTTGATGGCGCTCCCTGCATGTTAGGCCTCTGTATGTGGCCAGGCTGTGTAAAAGTCTCACACATGTGGTATCACCATACTCAGGAGGAGTAGCAGAATGTGTTTTGGGGTGTAATTGGTGGTATGCATATGCTGGGTGTGAGAAATAACCTGTTAATATGACAATTTTGTGGAAAAAAAAACTGAAAAAAAAAATCTTCATTTTGCAAAGAATTGTGGGAAAAATTGACAACTTCAAAAAACTCGCCATGCCTCTTACTAAATACGTTGGACTGTCTACTTTCCAAAAAGGGGTCATTTGGGGGGTATTTGTACTTTTCTGTCTTGTTAGGGCCTCAAGAAATTAGATAGGCCGTCAGTGCATCAGGTGTGATCAATTTTCAGTGATTGGCACCATAGATTGTAGACTCTATAACTTTGACAAAGACCAAATAATATACACTAATTTGGGTTATTTTTACCAAAGGCATATAGTAGTATAAATTTTGGCCAAAATTTATGAAGAAAAATTACTAATTTGCAAAAAGTTATAACAGAAATAAAGAAAAATGCATTTTTTTTACAAAATTTTCGGTATTTTTCCATTTATTGCTCAAAAAATAAACACCCCAATGGTGATTAAATACCACCAAAAGAAAGCTCTATTTGTGTGAAAAAAAGGACGAAAATTTCATATGGGTACAGTGTAGTATGACTGAGTAATTGTCATTCAAAATGTGAGAGCACTGAAAGCTGAAAATTGGTCTGGTTAGGAAGGGGGTTTAAGTGCCCAGTGGTCAAGTGGTTAAAATCCATCCCTGAGCCAAAGGGCTTGGTATGGATTGGGGGGACAATACATTATAGCCGCAAGCAAGTTGAAATTACATTTTTGATCAATGTAGGGGAGGATGTGGGAGCTATATGTGGTGTGGGTGGGGTTCATTGATTTGTTTATTTGGCGTCCCCACACAATTGCTTCCAGCCCATGTGCACACAGCACTTCCTGTTTACAGCCACATTACACTTCCTGCTAATGTACATCTGTAAGGTCCGTGCAAATATAAATGAGAAGATGACTTATCAGTGCTGGTTTACACTAGTGCGATGCGGGAACCCTGCAAATTCAATGCGGGTTCCCGCATCGCACCCGACTTAGACAGTTCACACTGCCATATGCAAACTGTTGGGTGTGTCAATAGAAAGCTAATGACACCCCCAAATCAGTTTGCAGATCGCACAGCAAACTACAAATTCGGACAGGAATTGGATTTCATGGATGTGAACATCCATGAGATCTGACTCTGCTGTGTAACAAAAAGGGGTCCTGTGTGAGTTTGGTCAGGATGTGATGCATACTATTTGTATGGTTGAATTTGCATATCACAGATCGCATGTGATTTGCACTGCAGTGCGAATTACATCCGATCTCGGACACCGCAGCAGTGTGAACCGGCCCTAAGGAAGGTAATCCACTTCCCCAAAACCACCACCTCCCAAAACAAATTAAAAAAGTAAGTTACAAAATAGAACAACAACTAGCAAAATCAATTTCATTTTATATTGCCACCAGAAACACAAGTTTGTACATATTTACTGGCATTAAAGTATTTACAATATATACACATTTAGCAAAACAGTTAGCAATTGGGTTTGAAGGGCCCTGCTCATAGAATCTTACAATCTAAAATTGGCCTAAACCTTACAGTGGACACACCTTTACTTTCGCCGTGCATAACCGCCCACACATTTCATAAAATGACTAAACACCCACATGACATTATTAGCTGCAAAATTACAGAAAGATAATTAACAGTCATTCTAACTAAGCATCACAACATATTAAAAAAGGCACACATTCAAACAATAACACCCACCCATTCTACACACATACATTGGGGAGTATTTTCTCCTAGAAGAATGCATGGTAAGACAAACAATACACACCCTAATCGGACAGCATGGTCAAATCAAGCCACTTTTGATGGTCAAAATGCACAATAATTTCCGCAAACAGCTCTAGTAAGGCATTTGTCATTAGCAAAATATCATACCTTCTCCCACAAAGACCACAACAGCAAACCTGACCTCTCATCAGGCCAAACCAACACCCTCTACTGAAGTCCCTTATATAAGCTAGCACAATGACACACGCCCAATAGAAGTACACGCCCACCAGTATCTTTCAATCTGTCTTTTCACATTTATTTCACCTGAGAGGCTTCAATACCTAATACTATTTGCTGTGTTAACCCTTGGCTATGTCCATCAGATCAGTATAACTCCAGGACAAAATTCTAAGTCAGTGGTTCTCAACCATGTCCTCAAGTACCCCCAACAGGTCATGTTTTCAGGCTCTCTATTATTTTGCACAAGTGATTTGATCAGTTTCACCGCCTTAGTAATTACCACAGCTGTTTCACCTGAGGGAAATCCTGAAAGCATGGCCTGTTGGGGCGCCTTGAGGACTGAAGTTGAGAAACACTGATCCAAGCAACAGTTTTCTAACCAGATGTACCTGTGCAGTGTAAACCCTACAATTTGAAATGTCCAAGTCCCTGTCTGCAAAGAGCTTCCAATTTAAAGTCCCAAAATAACTTGCTTACATTACAGACTATTTGGACAAGAGACTAATAAAATGCCAGCCTGTCTTTGGTGAGAAACCCAACCAGGGGTTTATTATAAACTTCAACACAAGCATTAGCATATCCGGGATGTGAAACAACAACCTTTTGGGTGCCAGGTGGATTTGCTAGCCACTTAGCTAGTGAGCAGTGAGCACATGTCTATGGTGTGAACCAGCCCTAAGTCCATAGCCATGCTCAGTATCACAAGTAGAGTTGAGCGAACCTCTGAAAGTTCGGGTTCTGCTGGTCCGGCCGAACTTCGGGACAAAGTCCGGGTCCGGGTCCGGACGGAACCCGAACGATCGCACGGACAACGAACGGCACGCTAGCAAGCCCAAGGCAGGCCTGGGCCTGGGCCTGAAACAGGGCTTCAAGCCGGCCTGGTCGTCTTGGGCTTGAAAGTCTCCAAGCGAGTTGAGATGAACACTATGACTCGTACCGATACCTGAATCCCGACCAAGTGTGGTATCTGTACACGAGTGACGAGTGATCGATTCACCGATCGTTTAGGTGGACCGTGGGTTTTCCAACAACAAAGTGTAGGGCCTATACGATTACGAACACAACTTCAAATATTATTTGGGGACCAACCCAAAGAGTGGTTTCTGTCCGACCGTAAAATAATCAGAGAACAGGTTTATCAGACATT
>BLSH010019778.1:155538-165772 GCA_018402905.1 Glandirana rugosa
CAATCTGATCGTTGAGCACGATCGTAGCGATCGTTGTTTTAAGCAGAGTTTGATCTGCAACTCAAAGCAGCGGTATGTGAAATCTCTAATTTCTGCTATCTGTCCTCAGAGCAACAGCACAGACAGCAGTAGTAAAGTAATCTATCTCAGGATGCAGGATCAGGTCTTAAAATGTCTCAAATCTCTCCCTCACGCAGTCAGCTACCTTTCCCTACACTAACCCAAGGAGCATGTGACTGCAGCACTGTGACTCCAGCTTATAAAGAGGCTGGGTCACATGATGCACTGGCCAATCACAGCCATGCCATTAGTAGGCATGGCTGTGATGGCTTCTAAGGGCAAACCAGTGAAACACTTGTTGATTGGCTGCCCTGCAGCTTCTCAACACGTGGAGTAAAATAGCAGAACCCCGGACCGAACCCGAACGATTTTTGAAATGTCCGGGTCCGGGTCCGTGCCACGGACACCCGAAAGTTCGGTACGGACCCGAACGTTACAATCCTGGTTCGCTCAACACTACTCCTGAATCAATGAGTGACTCATGAGCTCTGTGAGCCAACATATAACTCCTGAATCAATGAGTGACTCGTGAGCTCTGTGAGCCAACATATAACTCCTGAATCAATGAGTGACTCGTGAGTTGTGTGAGCCAACATATAACTCCTGAATCAATGAGTGACTCGTGAGTTGTGTGAGCCAACATATAACTCCTGAGTTTAACTGACTCATCAGAGCACATTAGATTCATGAGTTGTGTGAGCCAGCAGCATGGCTCCTAAGTTTATGAATGACTCATCAGAGCACATTAGATTCATGAGCTGCTGTGAGAAGTCTCTGAATGAGGCTCTGTTCACAATTGGTGTGATTATGTGGTAAACCCTGCAAATCCACTGCGTTCCCGCATCGCACCTGATTCGCAGGCAGTTCACACACTGCCTTATGCGAACCGCTGGGAGTGCCAATACAAAGTTAATGCCACCCTGAAATACTCTTGGTCTGTTATGTACAATGCAACCTATGGTTCAAGAAAGGAATTACAATAAAAAAATTAAAAAAATTAATGACACCCCATATCAGTTCGCATATCGCAGTGCAAACTGTCAATTCAGACTGGAATCAGAACGCATGAGTGTGAAAACCCATGTAATCTGATTCTGGTGCAGACCAAAAAAAGGGTCCTGCACAACTTTGGTCCGAATGTGATGCGAATTCAGCCATATGGATCTGTATGGCTGAATTTGCATTGCATAGACATGTGATTTGCACAGCAGTGCTTCAGTTTCAGGATCCATTTAAAATTTATTTTTTAATGGTTTTTGTATAATTCAAGGTATTGGGTTTTTTTTCTTCTTTTTTTCTGTATTGCAGAGAACAGCTATTGCAGCAAAATAAAGTTATTTAACATCTAATATGTTGACTTTACTGACTGAGTGTATCGCAGGACTGAAGTTCATGAGTCTTAATTTTAGCTTCGAGGAAATGAGTCGTGAGTCGATTCAGTGATTCCAATCATTTCACTGAACTGATTCAAATGATTCGAATCACTAAAAAGAATCACTCTGCCCAAGTCTATTACACAGGCATGACCAGGTGAGGGAGGGCGTCCGAGCCAGGGGTGGGGTCCCCACACACCTGGCCAGGATCGCTCCACCCAATTGTCAGCCAAGATGGAAAAACATATCACTCCTACCCAAGTGCACCAAATGGGTCACAAACAGCATGGGGCGGTGGTGTAACATCGATGAGCAGATCTGCCGATCCATCCCGCCCCATCCCCCCATCCACTGAAAACAGGGAAGGAGGGAAGAAAGGGGGAAGGGGAGATCACCGAGAGCGCATCGCAGCTCCCGATAAGACAAATGCCAGCTGTGCCAACCCAATGAACACACAATGATGTAACCACACCATACCCGAAAGGGTGTCCAAGCAGCACTGTGGGACTGCCAGGACTGCCAGGAAGCAGCATACAAAATTAGATCTAACAGCATTATAGTTATTGCTAAGTGTCCAAATAATATCCTCCATCCCTGGTACATATACTGGAGAAAAGTAAAGCAAATGGGACCGGAGGAGGCACGGAGCTTGCGGGAGGTAGCGGGTGAGTGATCGGGAGTCCGAGCTGATTTGTGTCTGGCTGTAAGGTTCTCTCTGGTGCGGAGAGATTTTTATTTATTTTAATAACATTTAATTTTGTTTTACTTTTTTCATGTAACTTTAGTGCTATTGCAGTGGGGCCAACAAGCCAACCATGCTTGAGTAGCTGCACCCTCAGTTCCAGTAGTCGAGGAATGACAGCTATGAACTGTAAGTGATTCAATCTTTGTTGCTTCCAGGTTCGTTAGTCATAGAGATGTGACAGTTGTTCTGTGATCTCTTCTGTATTTAATTACTAGATATACTAAACATTTACTGCACCCCCCCAATACTTAACTGAGCCACTTCTCTCTGCAGCTTTGTCCACAAGTGTTTTAGCTGTCCAAGACACTCCTGCTGATTGGCTGAGACACAGCAGTGGTGCCTTTGGCTCCCACGGCTGTGAATCAAAATTAGTCAGCCAATCAGGGGAGACAGAGGTCGGGGCTCCGTGTCTGAATGGATACACGGAATCCTGACTTTGTTCGGTGCCCCCATAGAAAGCTGCAGACTGAGGGAGCACTTGACAGGAGGGAGGGGCCAGGAGAGCAGAAGAGGGACCCAAGAAGAGGAGGATGTGGGCTGCTCTGTGCAAATCCAACTGCACAGAGGAGGTAAGTATAACATGTGTTTTAAAAAAAATGAGCCTTTACAACCACTTTAAATATAAATTTTAATGCCTATCTGTTTTATAAGTGTAAACCAAGAAATTTTGGTAAGCCGCAATACATCACTTAATTGTTCTTGGGCTTAATTACACTATAAAATTATGATTAAGATGTTTCTAAGAAAAAAAAAGATTTGATTACATAATCAACATATGTGGATCTCCTTCTGTCACTAAGGCATCTGTCTTGTGGTAGCTACCAAACAAGCTTAGAGGCTGTCATTGACCATGCCTAAGCAGCCGACAATGAAACTCTTATGAGGATGGAAAATGGTGGTTGACAGGGCTTATTACCAAAGACAGTAAATTCCAGCTGTAACATCAAAGTGAAAGAAATTAAAATTAATTTGAAACAACTGCTATCTGTGTAATGTAAAAACAAATTTTAATCTATCTGTAGATATGTTCCCCTTATATTTATCTATAGTCACCAGGAGAGGAAGTAAACAGAATCTCACCAAGAAAGACAAAAACAGAAAAGCACTTTCTTAAAAGAGAAGTACGGGAAAGATTTTTTTTACTTGAATCATACTTACCTCTGTCCCCCACCGCCTCTAACACTGAGAACTGAGCGATAAAACATTGCTGATCGCTCGGTTCTCACAGCTCCATGAGAAGAGAGCTGGTGACTGTCAGTCACCGGCTCTCTGCTCTGCACACCCTTGCTCACTGGAGCACTGGGCTGTGGAGGGGATGGGAGCAGTGGGCTCAGGCTCTCAGCAGCTTGCTAAGCCAGGTGCTGATCCAATCTTTCCTGAGCCTGGACTGGCTCTGTAATGTCAGCTGACAGCAGGCTTCAGCCCGCTGTCAGCTGAAAATGGGTGACATGAGTGCACTCCTGTGATCCACAGGAGAAGTACAACCAAGTGAGCTTTGGCTGTAGTTCTCCTTTAAGCTGAGCAGGGAAGGGATAGAACCTCTATCAAATATTAATTGATGTCTAGGCTCCCTTTGGACTATTTCCCTCACTTCCTGCGTGGTCACCAGAATAGGCCGAGGGGTAATCTTCTCAAAATAGGCACATACAGCAATAAACCCCTTGGTTCCTATCAGATGTAGTAGTCAACATAGGCATTTTGGGGTCTATAAATGTCCCCCTTTTTCAGGGCTAGAAAGCTTTGAGTGTTACTAGTGACTCAAAGCAATTCAGGCTTTAGAATTACCCCTTTGCTGCCCTGAGGACAGGAAATTTTCATAGCCCCCCAAACACACTTGATTTCCTTTGTTGACTGCTACATTTAATAAAGCCTATCCTGCCTCCTCCTAAGAAACACACTTCTTATCTTCTCAATCAGCTCATCCCCCACAGTTATTGCCCTTTTTGTATCATTTAACCCTCCCTCCTAGATTGTAAGCTCTAACGAGCAGGGCCCTCTGATTCCTCCTGTATTGAATTGTATTGTAATTGTACTGTCTGCCCTAATATTGTAAAGCGCTGCACAAACTGTTTGCGCTATATAAATCCTTTATAATAATAATAAAGACTATTCTGGACACTTACTAGTGGGTTAGATCTTCCATCATTTCTTATCGTCAAAGATTTTAAGAAGTACCACCTGTAAGGCCCGTGTAAGAGTGGGGCACTGCCAACTAAACCCATGAACTAAGCCCACATAGGAATATTAGGACTCATTCCCACCAAATCCTCTACCCAAGGGCCCATAGCTTCTCTTTTATACTATTACACAACTAATGAGCCCCTGACAGAGGTTTTGAACCTTACTCACCCTATTCTAGTAAGGAACATTTCTGTGGGAGTTCTACTCATTGTATACACAGTATCTCACAAAAGTGAGTACACCCCTCACATTTTTGTAAATATTTTATTATATCTTTTCATGTGACAACTGAAGAAATGATGCTTTGCTACAATGTAAAGTAGTGAGTGTACAGCTTGTATAACAGTGTAAATGTGCTGTCCCCTCAAAATAACTCAACACACAGCCATTCATTTCGAAACCGCTGGCAACAAAAGTGAGTAAACCCCTAAGTGAAAATGTCCAAATTGGGCCCATACTATCAATATTTTGCGTGGCCACCATTATTTTCCAGCACTGCCTTATCCCTCTTGGGTATGACATTCACCAGAGCTTTACAGGTTGCCACTGGCGTCCTCTTCCACTCCTCAATGATGACATCAGGGAGCTGGTGGATGTTAGAGAGCTTGCGCTCCTCCACCTTCCATTTGAGGATGCCCCACAGATGCTCAATAGGGTTTAGGTCTGGAGACATGCTTGGCCAGTCCATCACCTTTACCCTCAGCTTCTTTTGCAAGGCATTGGTCATCTTGAAGGTGTGTTTGGGGTCATGATCATGTTGAAATACTGCCCTGCGGCCCCATCTTCGAAGGGAGGGGATCATGCTTTGCTTCAGTTGGTCACAGTACATGTTGGCATTCATAGTTCCCTCAATGAACTGTAGCTCCCCAGTGCTGGCAGCACTCATGCAGCCCCAGACCATGACACTCCCACCACTATGCTTGACTGTAGGCAAGACACACTTGTCTTTGTACTCCTCACCTGGTTACCGCCACACACGCTTAACACCATCTGAGCCAAATACGTTTATCTTGGTCTCATCAGACAACAGGACATGGTTCCAGTAATCCATGTCTTTAGTCTGCTTGTCTTCATCAAACTGTTTGCAGGCTTTCTTGTGCATCATCTTTAGAAGAGGCTTCCTTCTATTAATAAAGCCATGCAGACCAATTTGATGCTGTGCGTGTTGTATGGTCTGAACACTGACAGGCTGACACCCCACCCCTTCAACCTCTGCAGCTATGCTGGCAGCACTCATACATCTATTTCCCAAAGACAACCTCTGGATATGATGCTGAGCACCTGCACTCAACTTCTTTAGTCGACCAAGGCAAGGCCTGTTCTGAGTGGAAACCTGTCCTGTTAAACCACTGTATGGTCTTGGCTACTGGGCTGCGGCTCAGTTTTAGGGTCTTGGTAATCTGCTTATAGCCTAGGCCATCTTTATGTAGAGCAACAATTCTTTTTTCAGATCCTCAGAGAGTTCTTTGCCAAGAGGTGCCATGTTGAACTTCCAGTGACCAGTATGAGAGAGTGAGAGCGATGACACCAAATTTAACACACCTGCTCCCCATTCACACCTGAGACCTTGTAACACTAACTAGTTACATGACACCGGGGAGGGAAAATGGCTGAAAATGGCCAACTTGGACATTTTCACTTAGGGGCGTACTTTTGTTGCCAGCGCTTTAGACATTAAGGGCTGTGTGATGAGTTATTTTGAGGGGACAGCAAATTTACACTGTTATCCAAGCTGTACACTCAATACTTTACATTGTAGCAAAGTGTAATTTGTTGTCACATGAAAATATATAATAAAATACAAAAATGTGAGGGGTGTACTCACTTTTGTGAGATACTGTAATTAAACAGCAATCACATCATGAGCCAATGTAATTACTAGAAGTCACTGAATAATGTGCATTGCTTTTATAGCAAGATTCCACAAAATAAAGTCATTATAATTCTCATCACTCTTCCACCAGCATCAACTATTGGAGTTGTGTTCACCTGTGGGGATTTTTCATTGTAGCGTGAATTGTCCATTTCAAGACCTTACTCAATATCTATTAAAAAGCTTTTTCCATTAGCCAAGTGAAAGGTTTTTTTTTCAAAAAAACATTGTGCTGCACATACAAATAGCTCCCAGTTTATTGTTGAAGTTCTACTTGTCATAGCTGTACATTGCCCGCCAAATGTGTTTTACCAAAGATGACTGAAATGCTGTGTCATAAAATACCCTTTTGACATCTGTTGATGTTAAGAGCTGAAACAGACTGTGCTGAGCAGTAATAGGATTGAAGCATGCTATAATGCTCAGCTATCTTGGCAAGAACAGAAAGTATGGAAGCCGTGAGAAGCAGTTATTTGAAAGCCAGCCAATTTTTTTCCTCTGCCATGCAAATGGAGACAACTGTAGTACAGCATTACAGAGCTAAAACAATATAACAGATTTATGCCTTACTGCCTGAAAGTTAGTTAAGCTAGGATAAGCCATGTCTATCATTTGAGAAAAGACTGATATCATAATAAAATATTTAATACCCTAGGAATGGCCTAGAATTGTATGCCTTCAAAGACTAGCAACTAAATTCAAAGAAACTTTTATTGGAGCCAAATTTGGCACTGAATCTATATATATGAAAAGTAGAAAACAAGAGTTATCTTTTACTGTGTACAGTTTATAAAGTAATTTCTTTCTATACAAAAGCATAGAAAGCAGAGCAGTCTATGAAAGTGCTGAGCCCTATGGTTGCTCATCCACTGCAAAGGGTCTCCTCCAGCCTACAAACATATAGTGTTTAGTGTTGAGCGAACCCGGACTGTAAAGTTCGGGTCCGTACCGAACTTTGGGGGGTCCGGGGTTCGGGTCCGGGGTTCTGGTAATTTTACTAAAAGTTCTGAAAATTGCTGTAAAAAAGTCCAGGAAAGTCCTAGAGGTCTGCAAAAGGAAGGAAATGGGGGTAAGGGTGGGACAAGTGCCCTACAAAGAAATTGGGCCAGGGAAATAACTTATATAAAATAAAAACTTAAAAAAATCAAAAATGGAGGTGGATGTGGACCATCTTCAAACTGTGTCTGAAAAGTATTAATTAACGGTAGAAGCCATATAACTGTTCTAAAATCATCTTCAAACTGTGTCAAAAAAGTATATATAAGCCGGGAGAACCCATATCACTGTTCTGCAAACATCTGGAAACTGTGTGTAACACTTTAAATAAAACCAGGACAAACAGAACTACTGTTTTGCAAACATCTGGAAACTGTGTGTAACACTTTAAATAAAACCGGGCGAACCCATATCACTGTTCTGCAAACATCTGGAAACTGTGTGTGACACTTTAAATAAAACCCGGGACAAACAGAACTACTGTTCTGCAAACATCTGGAAACTGTGTGTAACACTTTAAATAAAACCGGGACAAACAGAACTACTGTTCTGCAAACATCTGGAAACTGTGTGTAACACTTTAACTAAAACCGGGACAAATAGAACTACTGTTCTGCAAACATCTGGAAACTGTGTGTAACACTTTAAATAAAACCGGGACAAACAGAACTACTGTTCTGCAAACATCTGGAAACTGTGTGTAACAATTAAAATAAAACCGGGACAAACAGTACTACTGTTCTGCAAACATCTGGAAACTGTGTGTGACACTTTAAATAAAGCCGGGACAAACAGAACTACTGTTCTGCAAACATCTGGAAACTGTGTGTGAAACTGTAGCATAGAGAAGAACAGGGATATGGTTTCGCTATGCTATAGTTTCACATAGAGTTTTTAGATGATTTTAGAACAGTGATATGATATGTGAAACTATAGCAGAGCGAAACTATATCCCTGTTCTTCTCTATGCTACAGTTTCACACACAGTTTCCAGATGTTTGCAGAACAGTAGTTCTGTTTGTCCCGGTTTTATTTAAAGTGTCATGCACAGTTTCCAGATGTTTGCAGAACAGTAGTTCTGTTTGTCCCGGTTTTATTTAAAGTGTTACACACAGTTTCCAGATGTTTGCAGAACAGTAGTTCTGTTTTTCCCGGTTTTATTTAAAGTGTCACACACAGTTTCCAGATGTTTGCAGAACAGTGATATGGGTTCGCCCGGTTTTATTTAAAGTGTCACACACAGTTTCCAGATGTTTACAGAACAGTAGTTCTGTTTGTCCCGGTTTTATTTAAAGTGTCACACACAGTTTCCAGATGTTTGCAGAACAGTAATATGGGTTCGCCCGGTTTTATTTAAAGTGTCACACACAGTTTACAGATGTTTGCAGAACAGTGATATGGGTTCGCCCGGTTTTATTTAAAGTGTCACACACAGTTTCCAGATGTTTGCAGAACAGTAGTTCAGTTTGTCCCGGTTTTAGTTAAAGTGTTACACACAGTTTCCAGATGTTTGCAGAACAGTTGTATGGTTTCTCCCGGGTTTTATTTAAAGTGTTACACACAGTTTCCAGATGTTTGCAGAACAGTAGTATGGTTTCTCCCGGTTTTATTTAAAGTGTTACACACAGTTTCCAGATGTTTGCAGAACAGTGATATGGGTTCTCCCGGCTTATTTATACTTTTTTGACACAGTTTGAAGATGATTTTAGAACAGTGATATGGCTTCTACCGTTAAATAATACTTTTCAGACACAGTTTGAAGATGGTCCACATCCACCTCCATTTTTGATTTTTTTATGTTTTTATTTTTTTTTAAATGATTTTAGTTATTTCCCTGTTCCCATTTCTTTGTAGGGCACTTGTCCCACCCTTACCCCCATTTCCTTCCTTTTGCAGACCTCTAGGACTTTTTTACAGCCATTTTTGTGCCTAAAAGTTCGGGTCCCCATTGATTGCAATGGGGTTCGGGGTCCGGGACAAAGTTCGGGTTCTGTCCGGACCCGAACCCGGACTTTGACCCGAAGTTCGGCCGAACCAGCAGAACCGGGACTTCACGAAGTTCGCTCAACTCTAATAGTGTTTTGTACAACAAACCAAAAACATCTTACCATAGTGGATTAGTGAGTGCAAAACTTCGTACACTTATAGGACTGGAGTGGAAACAGTCATTTTTTATCTCCAGATGTTAGCATAAGTTGCAATATGGGGCACCAGTATAAATTGTTATGCTACAGTACTAAGATAGTTAGAAAATATTCTATATAAGAGAAGAGTGCATAGACATTAGAATCCTGTAGTGGAAAATATGTAGGCTACATATTTATTGTATTGCCTACATTTATTATAAAAAAAACAGACACCTTGGAGTTATTAATAGAGTTGAGTGAACTTCTAGAAGTCCGGGTTCTGCTGGTTCGGCAGAACTTCGGGACAAAGTCCGGGTTCGGGTCCGGACAGAACCCGAACTTTGTCCCGGACCCCGAACCCCATTGAAATCAATGGAGACCCAGACTTTTAGGTACAAAAAGTGCTGTAAAATAGTCCTGGAAGGTCCTAGAGGTCTGCAAAAGGAAGGAAATGTGGGTAAGGGTGGGACAAGTGACCTACAAAGAAATGGGGACAGGGAAATAACTTTAAATATTTTTTAAAAAATAAAAACATAAAAAATGCAAAAATGGAGATCATCTTCAAAATGGGTCTGAAAAGTATTAATTAACATTAGAGGCCATAGAACTGTTCTAAAATCATCTTCAAACTGTATCAAAAAAGTAGAAATAAGCCGGGAGTACCTATATCACTGTTCTGCAAAATGTGTGTATCACTTTAAATCAAACCGGAAATCAGTGCACATCTCTTCTGCACAAGTATTTCAAGTCTGTGTGTTCACACTTATTTTCTACACGTTACTAACTGCCAAACTAAATTTCACTGTGTGTCTGAACTTTATGAACACGTCTTCTCTACACGTGACTAAAGGCCAAACTAAATTTCACTATGTGTGTAAAA
>BLSH010019778.1:192297-216830 GCA_018402905.1 Glandirana rugosa
CTTACGAAGTTTTTGTGTGATTTGTTTCCATAATCGGTCACATAGGGTCGTCCTTTATTTAAATTTTCTCGATTAGTTTCTGGTCCTACCGAATTACGGCTGTATTTCCGTGTGTATTTTAGTTTTTTCTTCCGGAAACTTTTTATGTTCCGCCTCCCCAGAGTCAGTCTAAAAGTATAGATATTTTGTGCGTTATTCCTTACGTTTCAACGTTAGTCTCGTCGATTCTAACTTGTACTTTCTGTGTATCGACTTCTCTCGTTTTCCTTAGGGTTCTTTAAGAAATTCATATATTTACCATTCTCTCCCTCCAGTCTAGTATAACCGGGTCATTCCTTACTGCGCCCATTGGACCAATGTCTCCTACAATCTTAGCTGCTCTGATTGCAACTTTGCATTCCTTATTGCGTGTTTTATAGATATGAAAATCTGACTGAGACCCCTCCGCCTTGTATTTTTCAAAGGCCTTCTTTTTTGATTTTATGTGTGCCTTTATGTCGGCATTAAGCCATCCTGGTCTTTGATTAGCTCTTTTAAATTTATTTCCTGCTGGGATACACTGGCTAATACCTTTGTTTAGTGTGTTTTTGAAGCATTCCCATTTTTTCTCCGTATTCATTGTCCCTAGAGTTTTATCCCAGTTAACATCTTCCAGCAATGAGCGTAGTTTCTGGAAGTTGGCTGTTTTAAAATTCAGTGTCTTCGTATTCCCCTTAGGTTTCCTAGATGTGTAATTTATACTAAAACTAATTGACCTGTGATCGCTATTACCTAGATTGCCCATTACTTCCACGTCTGTGATCAGGTCTGTGTTATTGGTAATCAGAAGGTCCAATAATGCTTTTTCTCTTGTTGGTGCATTTACCATCTGACCCATGAAATTATCCTGCAGGACATTTAGGAACTGGCGAGCCTTAGCTGAACGTGCAGTACCTTCCGCCCAGTCAATATCTGGGTAATTAAAATCCCCCATTATAATAACATTTCCCATCCTTGCCGCTATTCCAACTTGTGATAGGAGGTCCGCCTCCCCCTCCTCCCTCTGATTAGGGGGTCTATTTCCAGAGAGACATGTTGGAAAAGTGTTCTTGTTCACTATCAGAATGACCAATGTTCATTTAACACAAAGTACGACCCAGACGAAGATGTTACTGAAAATTATTTTGATAAGCACAAAATAATTATCACAAGCAGGATAACAAATGATTTTTTATACGTTTTTTTAAGACATATAAACAGAAATATCTATGATAGTGATAACCAAATAGAAGTATGCAGTGTTTAACAATATACATATTATTTATTGGACTATAAATAAAGAATTATGATTCATAGTTTTTTTTTTTTTTACTCAATATAATTATTATTAGTAGTATTATAGTTACTATGATTAAATGTTTTCTTTTTTATGGGAATGGATTTTCTTTACAATTAGATTCTAATTAATTTATTTACAAATATTAAGAATAACAATGATGTCCTTTGTTATTATTATTAGTAGTATTATAACTGTATTTTTTGTTTTTAGCTAGCATGCAAATTGCCTGTAGCAATTGGGGAAGTTGAACAAGGAATGTGCACCTATTAGTTTACCACATCAGCTACCCTCCCAAAGTTGATGTTAATGGAATACACATCTCAGTAGAAAAAAGAATTTGCATTGTCCACACTTTTGTCTACATTAAGCAGGGTGTTCTCAAATGTTACCACTAAAGTGTAAACATGATACATGAGTCCTAATTCTTTCTGAGGTTTGCAATTCATATCCCTCCTTAGTGCTAGCTGGGTAATCCTACCTGGTCTTATCTCTTTCACATATCTTCCCTCTGATGTAGAAGTCAATGAGCAGAAAAGGCAGTAGATAATTACAAGATCATGTACTGCCTGTGTCTATCACTTACCTCCTACATTACAGGGCATGGTGCGTAAGAGACAATAGGCACAGTACAGCCTTTTGGCTAAGATCAAGTGTAGTATCTGTTTTTATCAGTTTTCGGAGGGGAGAATGTGAGTAGGGGCGCTGGTGAATATCCCTTTTGATGTAATTGGTAAGGAATAGTGATGGTGGTGGGAGGGGCTTTTTCCTCCTGGGTTGAATCTGGCCTTGCAAAAGGCTTGTCCCCAGTTGTAGACAAGGCTCTCCCTAAGCTCTCTAAATTCTGATGGCTCCCGGTAGGGGTGGGGCTACATTTGTCTGGTCAAATTCTTTTATTTGTGTGTTTTTTCATGTTTGTCTTTTTTTTTTTGCATGGTACACTTTATTCACAGTTTGATTAGTAGGGTGTAGGTCCTCGAACCTGCCCTGAAAGTTTTGGGAGGGGGTGGATATGGCCTTCTGGCTTAGTTCACCCTCTCTCATGGGGTCACACTTTGGGGGAGCCCCACCTAGTACTTGGGACCTCCCAGAGAACGGGTTCTGCCTGGTTTAAGCTGGGAGGACCAGTGAGTACTTCAGTCCCTGTCAGGAGCCTTACACCCTGGGGGATCAGGGTAAGGGCCCTTCCTCTTTGGAGGAGGTCCATGTGTACACCCCTGTGCACTTTTTGTGTTCTTACATTTTGTGTGTGCACTTTTTTTTGCACCGGGTATTAGCCTGAGTGTGTTTCACCACGGGCTTTAAAAAAAAATTGAGGCAGTAAATGAATCTCTGCCTGCCCTTTGAAGTGTGCTTCTTGGGGTAGCAGCATCTCTGTGGCACAGAAATAACAATTTGAACCTCTATATAAAATTTTGACCATTCAACTCATTAAGCAGAGAATTACAATGTTGTAAGTGGTAACCATCATTCATTTTTTTCTCACTTTCTTTTGTCTTGGCATATTATGAAAACAGTAATTATAACATTGCATTCACAACTACAGTAACAATGTGGCATTGCTTACTAATTGCCCATGTGGCACAGCTGTTTATATTTGGTAATCAGCTAACTCATACCATCTGCAGGTATTTGCAAATGAATATTTATACTAGCTAGAAAATAACTGAATCTTTACTTAAATTGTTCAGTGGTAAATATTAAAAATAAACGTCTCCACAAATGCAAAAAGATCTATATTCCCGGAGACAAAATAAACAACTCTGAACAAAATAGGACCAGTTGGCGCTGGCAACTAATTAGGCCAGCTATTAATGGGAAGAAGACTAATTAAAACCGTGTCTAGAGCCTGTCATGCATGTAACTAACCTTGAAATAGTAAATTTATGGCTTTATCTACTAATTAGTCTTCTCATGCTACTGTTACTAATAATCTGTCTACCATCCAAAGCATTTGTCCTTCTGTCTAAGCAATGTTTACAGATGGCTGCAGCTACATAAAAAATATCCTGTCTTTTTTACCGAAAATGTAAAGTTAGCTATACACAGTATATTTTTGATTTGGATATTTCAACCAATTTTGCCAACATAACAGTAGATTGAGTATATATATATATATATATATATATGTATTGTGACAGTATGCAAAGCGAAGTGGTGGATGGACGCTACCTGTCGCCTGGTATGAGTTCATATTGACTAGATTAAACAGAGTCTGATCCGGATTTTGCCAGTCACCATGGCAGGGCTGGTTCCGCTCCAGAGTTTGTCCACCTGCGGGTGGCTTAAATGATCAGGAAGAGATCTCACTAGAGCTCTGACCTGGAACTCAGAGAGGGATCTGAGGGCGTTCTGTGTCTGTTAGGACTTTAACCACCTCCTATCCGCGCTATAGCCGAATGACGTCTACAGCGCGGCTCTAAAATGCTGGGAGGACGTCTATTGACGTCCTCCCATTCGGCTCGTGCTGGGCGCGCTCCCACGGGCGCGAGCGGTGCGTGCACGTGCGGCCGCACACAGCGGGAGCGTGCCCGCGGGTCGGGAAGACCCGATGTCCACCGGAGACCCGCGATCTCCTTACAGAGAGGAGGAACGGGGAACCGCTGGAGTAGGGTCGTAGAGGGTGGTGGAGAATGTTGCAGATCCGGATCGCTGGTCAGTAGATGATCTGCTATAGAGTGAGGGCTTGATGGCTATGCTGGGATGCGGCCTGGAATGTCCGTCGCGTAGGCTGCTGCAGACTGTGAGGCCCCGGTGTCATTTAGGCCATGCCTCTTGGCTGGCTGGTACATGAACTCCGTGAGCTTCCCAGAGAGTCTGTTCTCCTTTCTTTTTTGTGCCATTTTGGCTCGGAGGTTGCCGGGTACCGGATGGCTGCTTTTGGGCTTTCTAGTTGCCCTAGGATGGCTGGCATATGCTGTTGAATGGGCACTGTGTGGAGAGCGCCTTGTTAACGCATCCGCCATGTACGCGCGCCGGCCCCCTATTTTTTTGTTTTCAAAAGAAAGGGTAGTACAGTCATTTGCGGTCGCAGCCGCTTGTTACAGATCATCATGTACAACAATATAACAATGCATTACAAGGCAACTAGTTAGGTAACGATAGTTAAATCCAACATTTGCGCGGTTAAAGCCGCTTGCTGTATAACAATGAGTATGTAATATACAACAGTAAAGTACATAAACACTGATCTAGTTACTGTGTCAAACTACGGTGCAGGCAGTCATGGTATACATGTATGTGGTGTTTACGCTTCTAGTTTTGGTCATGTCTCAAAGTGCGAGCACAAAATATCATCAGCTATAGTTTAACCTAGTGTGGTTTGAAGGTCATATTGTAAGGTGAGATTTGTGAGCATTTCCTTATTTGGTTCTATAAGTTACTGTAAGATTGGTGAATAATACCAATCTGTCCATGGTTTCCATATGCGATCAAATGCCACTAAAGATCTTTTTTGTAATGCTATTGCTTTTTCTTGGTGGTAGTGATTATGTGTAGAAAACACAGCTTCTGTTGGGTTGGGGGGCTATTGTTTGTTTCCAGTGTCTTGTGATTGTTAGTTTGGCAGATAGTAAGACGTTGGCCACTGTTCCTCTGTAGAAAAGGAATTTCTCAATTTCCAAATTTAGCAAAGCTAGTGCGGGATTCATTGGGGTTATGTCCACATGATGTGCATAATATTGCCCTGAGCACCGCATCCTCTACAGCACAGTGGTGAGCAAGAAATGAACATATTAGCCAGTTTAGATGGAGTTAGGTACCACCTGAGTGACACTTTCAAAGCTAATTCCCAGTGGTTAATGCAGTGGGTTATTATTTGGGAGTAGAGGATAGCTTGAGTTCATTGGGAGTCGGTCAGTGCAGTTCTCCCACCAGCAGGTGGCCCCGCCCCATGCCAATATAAGTCAATGCAGAGCCACGGATAGTTCATTAGTCCAGGAAATCATGTTGTGTCAACATGGGAAGAAGAGAAGAGGAAGAACACAGCGGAGAAGACAGCGGCAAAAGAGCAGAAGAAAGAAGATGCCGGAGAGGGAGAAGATGCCGGAGCTAATTTTAATAAAATATTTTAAAAACCTGTGTAGTTTTTTTTTACACTTTTTTTAGGTGAATGGGTAGGGGTACAATGTACCCCATACTCATTCACATAGGGTGGGGGGCCGGGTTCGGGGGGGCCCCCTTGTTAAAGGGGACTTACAGATTTCGATAAGTCATCGCCCGCAGACCTCGACAACCAATGAGCAGGGTTGTTGGGAAGAGGCCCTTGTCCTCATCAACATGGGGACAAGGTGCTTTGGGGTGGGGAGCCCCCCTGCCCCAAAGCACCCATCCCCCATGTTGAGGGCATGTGGCCTGGTATGGTCCAGGAGGTGGGGGGGGCACTCTCTCATCCCTCCCTTTCCTGACCTGCCAGGCTGCATGCGCGGATAAGGGTTTGTATGGATTTTGGGGGAACCCCACACAATTTTTTTTTTTTGCAGGGTTCTCCTTCAAGATATTCAGCAGACAAGTCGCACCGCAAGTCGGATCATCATGATCCGACTTCTAGTGCGACTTCTATTCAAATCAATGGGCTCCCATAGGGAACCATTGATTTTGACTAGAAACAGAGAAAGGCCTGACGAGGCTTAACGTTGTAAAACGTGTAGCGTTAAGCCGCTTTTTTAGCATTTATGAGTTTTCAGCATTTTTTGTGGTCAGAATAACGACTCCTGAATGCAACTTTTGGGCATTCAGACAACAGCCCATAAACGCCACTGCTGATAAACGACAATAAACGTGCATGTGCGCATGGACACATAGGATAACATAGAGGGGTGTTTATGGGCTGTTAAAAAAACAACCAAATGCCCAAAACGATTGTTTATCAACTTCAGTGTGCATGAAGCCTTAGAGTTAGGGGTGTACATCCCCACAATGGTATAGTTCTTATCATTGATTGTGCATATCAGTATAACATATGTAGGCATATGTACATGTTGACTGTTGCTGGACCGTATGGTAGAGATGATATAGAGAAAACCAAAAAGAAGTTCAAAAATAGTCTAAGAGAATTGAGTGCAGTCTAGCTGCATCATTCGTGAGGGTATAGAAAACTTGAGTTTAAACAGTAGAAATAATATGTGACTCCAGGATAAACATCTTGATGTGTGGAGGTCTTCTTAGGTGTTTTTTCCCAGTTGTAGCTGTTTCTTTATGTTTTTTCTCCCAGGGGCCTTGGACCACTCCCATGAAGTTTTGGGAGAAGAGCACGGGGCTGTGTGGGCAGGTGGTTCATCTGGTACTATGTTTCACTCCTTGAGTAGGCGTAGGCCTTCTTGCAATGTGTTGATAATGAATGTGGCACCATCTCGTGTGATTTTTAATGTGCCTGGGTATTTCCATTGGTAACGGATTTTGTGATTCCTCAAGGCTTTTGTTATTGATATCAAGTTTTTTCAGTGTTGAAGCGTATAAGCAGAGAAATCAGGTAGGACTTGTATATTAGCTGCTTTCTCTGGTAGGTGATATTTTTTGCGGAAGGCTGAGAGTATAGTTTCTTTTGCCTGATAGTAGTGCATTTTTAACAGGACGTATCTAGGAATTTCTTGCGGCAGGAAAGAAGGCTTTGCAATCCTATGGATGTGGTCCATAGTGAGTTCTGCTTGCATTAGAGATGGGGCCACTGCATTGAACAGGCCTTGCACGTAATGAGGAAGCTGGGCTGACTGTATTGCTTCAGGGGTCCCCCTGATTTTCACATTTTGGTGCCTCGAGCAGTCCTCTAAATCAGCCACTTTAGATTTTAGCCAATAAATTTCCTTTGAATGTGCTGTGTGCGCGTCAACCATATTGTTATATGATTCTGTGCATGCTCCCATAGTGTCTTCTAAATAGTTCACTCTTTCCCACAGACCTTGGACCTCTGCTGCATATTTTTTAAAACAAGTAAACATGTCAGCCTGTAATGAGGAAGGGAGAGAAAGCAGCATGTTTTTTATTACAACATCTGACATGGGCTGTCCTGTTGTTGGGAACTCTGCAATTGGATCTGGTGTGGAGGTGCTTTGCTGTGCAGAAGGATCAGCGCCTAGGACATGATTTAGCAGGGCTGCATGTTTCCAGAGTGTCGGGTTCTCCTCCATGTTCTGTGCACTCTGCGTTGTTTATGTCTGTGCTGGGGAATATAAATGTAGCCGCCGCTAGAGGTTTACTCTCCTGTTGCTGAGAATAGCTCCGGCCGCCATCTTGTTGTAGAACTCTGTGTAACGGGGCAAAGAAATTTGATAATTTTTGGAGCTGCGGCTTCTCTCTCCGCCGGTGTGACATTCCCAGTGCTTGCTGTATGTGATGAGGGTCCGGTGAGTTTAGTGGTGTGTGCTAGGAGTCATGGATATCACTATGTTGCCCTGGAGTCAGCAGAGCTTGGTTAACATGTGGCCATTAGGTTCCATGGTCGCCACGCCCCCCCTTTGAACTCTTGTATTGTAGACATCCCAGGGGGCTGCTAGATGTCGCAAAAGAGATGTGGAAAGACTTTATTGGTAGTGCCCACTCCTAAAGAAGACAGGCTATCCATGAATCTGGATGTCTCCATAACTGTGTCCTTGTCCCTGACGCAACAAAATGACGTTAAAGAATTTATTATTAAAAATAGAGATTTTTTTCTCTCCCTTACCCAGACTGACCACCATACTACAGCATGACATAGTTGCGGAATCAGGGGTCCGCATAAATGTAATAGCCTACTGAATACCTGAGGCTAGATGGGAGGCGATGGTGAAGGAAATAAAAACCATTTTGGAGTTAGACGCGATAGAGGAGTCCCACAGCGCCTGGTCGAGCTTTATAGTGCTGGCCTCAAAGCCTGGTGGCACTATCAGGTTCTGTAATGATTTCCAGAAGCCGAACAACATGTCTAAGTTTGATGCATACCCGATGCCGCGGGTTGATGAACTTGTGGACAGGTTGGGAGGTGCCCGGTACAACCATAGACCTAACTAATTGCTACTGGCAGATCCCCGGAGTCAGCAAAGGAAAAAATGGCCTTTTCTACCCCCAAGGGGCCCTTCCAGTACAAGTGAATGTCGTTTGGTCTGCATGGGGCCCCTGTCCCCTTCCAGAGAATGATGGACAAAACCTTGAGGCCGCATCTCCCCTATGCAGCCGCCTATTTGGATGATGTGGTCATCCACAGTCGAGATTGGGAATCGCATCTGCCCCGAGTAAAAGCAGTCTTAGATTCTCTGAGAGTAGCAGGTTTAACAGCCAACCCAAAAAAGTGTGCCATAGGGCTGGAGGAAGCCAAATACCTAGGGTATGTTATTGGTCAGGGACTGATCAAGCCCCAGACCAACAAGATTGAGGCAATCCAAAAGTGGCCCTAATTGGTGAATAAAAAAACAGGTTTGTGCCTTCCTGGGGATTACAGGGTATTACAGCCGGTTCATTCCCAACTTTGCCGTCCCTCTGACCAATCTGACGAAGGGTAGAGGGTCAGGTATGGTTAAGCGGAATCCTGAAGCCGAGAAGGCATTCCAGAAGCTTAAGCAAGCCCTTTGTGTACAACCGGTGGCGGTGCTCATGACC
The DNA here is from genome assembly GCA_018402905.1 of Glandirana rugosa. Classification (NCBI taxonomy): domain Eukaryota; kingdom Metazoa; phylum Chordata; class Amphibia; order Anura; family Ranidae; genus Glandirana; species Glandirana rugosa. The sequence goes on from BLSH010019778.1 coordinate 201,182, forward strand.
CTGGACTTCACAAAGGAGTTTGTTGTGCAAACTGACACCTCTGAGGTGGGACTAGGTGCTGTTCTGTCCCAGATCGTATACTTAAGTAGAAAGCTTAATAGGCATGAAACGAACTATGCCATTGTGGAGAAGGAGTGCCTGGCTATCAAATGAGCCTTAGAGGCGCTGAAGTAGTAACAATAATAATATAATAATAAACTTTATTTTATATAGGGCCTTTAAAGGTGGCTTCTCAAAGCGCTTTACAAGGAAAACACAAGAAATACACAGTATAACAGGAAATACACAGGATAAAACACAAGAAATACACAGGATAACATAACATAAGGGATAAAGGGACAATTAAGTGAAAGCTTGTCTAAAGAAAAAAGTTTTTAGATTTGATTTGAATGACTTTAGAGAAGAGGACTCTCTGACATTCTTAGGAAGTGAGTTCCATAGCTTTGGAGCATAGCAGGAGAAGGCTCAGTCCCCCATTGAGTGTACGTGGGTAGGGGGACACACAGTAGACCAGAATTTGAGGAGTGGAGGTTATGAGGGGGGGAGTAAGTTGAAAAAAGTTCAGAGAGATAATGTGGTGTCAAGCCATGAAAAGCCTTGTAGGTGAGCAAGAGGATCTTAAAGTCTATGCCAAACCTGATGGGTAGCCAGTGCAAGGACTTTAGGATAAGGGTAATATGATCACTTGTACCAGACCTAGTCAGGATTCTGGCTGTAGAATTCTAAACATATTGGAGCCGATTTATGATGGATTTAGGTACAGCAGCAATTAGAGCATTGCAGTAGTCAAGTCGGGAGAACACAAATGTATGGATCAGCTTTTCAGCCACAGTGTATGATAGCATGGGACGCAGCCGATCAATGTTTCTGAAGTGGAAAAAAGATGTTCTGACAACATTTTGTACATGTGGCTCAAAGGTTAGACTAGCATCAAATATCACCCCTAGATTTTTCACTTTTGTGAGATACTGTATAATAGTGTCAATATCGTATCATAATTCACAAGTCTATAATTAGACTTCAACAACAATGGAACCCCCATATCCTGACAGTATCTCAGAAAAGTGAGTCCACTTCCACTCCTCCATGATGACATCACAAAGCTGGTGAATGTTAGAGACCTTGCACTTCTCCACCTTCGGTTTGAGGATGCCCCACAGATGCTCAATAGGGTTTAGGTCTGGAGACATGCTTGACCAGTCCATCACCTTTACCCCCAGCTTCTTTAGAAAGGCAGTGGTCAATTCTCTGCTTCAGTGTGTCACAGCACATTTTGGCATTCATGGTTCCCTCAATGAACTGTAGCTCCCCAGTGCCAGCAGCACTCATGCAGCCCCAGACCATGACACTCCCACCACCATGCTTCACTGTAGGCAAGACACACTTGTCTTTGTACTCCTCCCCTGGTTGCTGCCACACACACTGGACATCATCTGAATCAAATATGTTTATCTTGATCTCATCTGACCACAGGACATGGCTGCAGTAATCTATGTCCTTAGTCTGCTTGTCTTCAGCAAATTGTTTGCAGACTTTCTTGTGCATCATCTTTAGAAGAGGCTTCCTTCTGGGGTGATAGCCATGCAGACCAATTTGATCCTGTGTGCAGCTTATGGTGTGAGCACTGACAGACTGACCTCCCACCCCTTCAACCTCTGCCGGAATGCTGGCAACAATGACCACTCGATAAATAAAATCCTGAATTTAAATCAACCTGCACCTGTCAAAAATATATATGCATCAGAACTCACTGCATGCACTTGTAATCAGAAAAGATATTTGTTGGTAGAAAAAATGATAGAAACGCACGTGATTTGTTAAAATATAACATTCAACACCTATACACTGGGTTAACCTCTCACCCTCTCAGTCACCCCCCTGCCTGCTGACCCCTCTTCTAATATGATGGTCCCATTGCGGGGACCTAGCCTATGTGAGACAGACTAAAGGAGATAGTCTATGGTATAGAACATCTATCAAGGCTGGTGGATGATGGTCCATCATGTTCCAGGCAGTAGGATGACTAGAAGAGAGGGGGGATTTTAACCCAGTGTATGATAGGTGTTGAATGTTATATTTTAATAAATCATATGTGTTTATATAATTTTTTCTACCAATAAATATATTTTCTAATTACATGTGCATGCAGTGAGTTCTGATACATATATATTGTTGACAGGTGCAGGTTGAGCTAAATTCAGGCTTTTATTTATTGAGTGGCCATTGTTGTCAAGCACTGAATAGCACCCTCCCATTTATTTGCATACTCCTTATTTTTGAATATTTTTACTATTAATTTTTTTTTTCATTTTACTAGGTTGTTTATAGTATCACTTTTCAATATATTTCTATAGTAGGCTGTACCTAGAGGTCCCCCTTAACGTTATATTTACTGAATGTTGGCAGCACTAGTACATTTCCAAAAGACAATCTCTGGATATGATGCTGAGCGCGTGCACTCAACTTCTTTGGTCAACCATGGCGAGGCCTATTCTGAGTGTAACCTGTCCTCTTAAACCGTTGTATGATCTTGGCCACTGTGCTGCAGCTCAGTTTCAGGGTCTTGGTAATCTTCTTATAGCCCAGTCCATCTTTATGTAGAGCAACACTTTTTTATTTCAGATCCTCAGGCAGTTCTTTGCCATGAGGTGCCATGTTGAACTTCCAGTGACCAGTATGAAAGAGTGAGAGCGATAACACCAAATTTAACACACCTGCTCCCCATTCACACCTGAGACCTTGGAACACTAATGAGACACATGACACCAGGAAGGGAAAATGGCTAATTGGGCCCAATTTTGACATTTTCACTTAGGGGGTGTACTCACTTTTGTTGCCAGCGGTTTAGACATTAATGGCTGTGTGTTGAGTTATTTTGAGGGGACAACAAATTTACACTGTTATACAAGCTATACACTCACTACTTCACTTTGTAGCAAAGTGCCATCTCTTCAGTGTTGTCACATGAAAAGATATAATAAAATATTTACAAAAATGTGAGGGGTGTACTCACTTTTGTGAGATACTGTATGCTGTAACATATGCAATCACATTTTTTTTCCCTTGCACATGGTTGGATATCCTTGTGATTTTTCATCACATCTGTGAAGCAAAGTTAAAAATTCACTTGCAAAGTAAACAACAAATTTGCCTTTAGTAAATCACTCCATTATTTCAGATTTCTGAGAATCCTGCCTTTCCTTGAGTAGCATTATTGAGTATAAACAATTAAATGGACAGCAGTATCCACAGAGGTCTCTGGACCTCCTTTGATGGCAGGCAGTATAAGACACAGAAAGAATCCCATTGCGCATTTAGCTGTGGTACATTTATGCAAATTTGTCATATAAAATGCTCTCACCGGCTGGCAAAATTCCTTATTAGCATATAAAAATAACAGGAGGTAGCACTCATAGATCATTCCCTGTCTAAACAACAGTAGTAGCAGATAAGTTGATTTGAGTAAAGTGACCAAGCCATATTTCATAAAAAGCCTCATGTCCAAATGACTGTCTAATACTGTCAGCAAGTCATCTTTAAAGTGTATTTACCTATTTGTCAATTCATTATTGCAACTGCACTTCATAAATCATTTAACTGAATTATAACAGTACTGCAATATGCAGTGTAAAATTGTTAGCATTTAGAATCACCCAGTATGTCTCTTGATGCCAAAGAAGTATTGTGTATTTAAGACTTTGACGTGCCTATTTTTCTTCATATCAGTGCAGTGTATAAAGATTAGACCATCAGAAAGAAAAGAAGAAAAGTTAAGCTTTGTGGCTTGCTGTTTTTAAGATACCCATGGGCTTAAGGTGGGGCAATGTCTGAATTATTTCAATGTGAAATGAAAGATCAAGAAGGCTACCCTGTGTGCATGCTATGTGGAGCCAGCAGGATGCAATATGAAAAGAGGACTTGAAAGTCTGCAAGTAATACTGATGTCAAACAATGAAATTTTAATTTTGATAGAAAGTCCAGTGGTGAGGCAACATGTGAGTCAAACCTGTCGTGTTAGGGCTTTGTACAACTTTTAATATATGACTTGTGAATTGAAATCTCTGCCAAAAGTGAAGAAACAAGCCTGAAACTTTTATTCAGCCATCTTCTACCTGTTTACCATGTCTCTCTAAATATTTGGTTTTGGGTACAAAAAATATTAATGAGCTTTCATGTCTGTCAGCATGATAAAGTATTCTGTTCACAGGTATCCACAAATGTCTTTACTAGCCAACAGACGTGTATTACAAATCAAAGATCTCTATCATGTACACACACTAACTGCAACATGAGTCAGGTGATCTTGTTGGTCTGCAGGCATCATGCACAAATGTCTAATGTTTCAGACATTGGAGAGCCGTATATTTAGGAAGCAGAGGTCATGTATAGAAAGGACTGCAGTTTCAAAAAAATATGAGCTTATTGTCCTGGTTAAAGTGTATCTACACGGGGGGGCTGCAGCCTTTTTCCAGAGATCCGGACTGTGCTGAGATTCTGCATAAAATGTACAGCCCCTGGCTTAACTTTCCAGACCGAACCCACCCGGTACGGATTGGGGACATCTCAGGCACTCAACCATCATGGAAATAGGCCTGAGTCTGCAGCCATCGCCCGCAAACAGGCTCACTCAGTTCGCCAATGAGGCAAGCCAAGATACAAGAACAGCCGCGCTCTCCTGCTGCTGATGGGCAGCTATGGGCCAAGGGGGAGACTAACTGGATGGACACTACAGATCCCCTGGCAATTCCACTACCTTCTTCCTCTACAGACACAGGGGAAGGAGGCTCCAGATCACAGGTAGGAGAGCCGACACTGTCCAAAATCATGGTGACCATAAACAGCTGCCATGCTTCACTCTCCACACAAACTGAAACTATCCATGTGGACTTTGCCCTGCTAAAGGATAATGTGCACATAATTAGGCATCGGGTCACTAATGCAGAACACTGCATTAGTGCAGTGGAAGATGATTTAAATCCATTGATGGTGAAGGTGCGAGAGGTCTCAGGAAACCAAACTGGGAGATATTGAAGATCGGCTCCGCCGTAATAATCTTTGCTTCCTGGGATTTGCAGAAGGCTCGGAGGGCAAACGCCCTGAGGGATTCCTGATCTCTTGGCTCAAACAAACCTTTGGAGAGGAATGTTTCTCCCACTTATTCGCTATCAAGCAAGCTCATTGGCTCCCACTGAGTGCCCCTCCACCAGGCGATTACCCCAGACCACTCCTGGCCGCTTCTTATACTTCAGAGATGAGGAAACAATTCTACAAAAAGCTTGCAATATTCCCAAATTGCTTTACAATAATAATCATATTACCATCTTCCCTGATTTTTCTGCAGCTACGCTGAAACAATGAGCAAAGTGTGAGACAATGCCTGCAAGATCGCAGCCTTCCATATAGCATGCTCTATCCTGTCAGTCTTAGAGCGGTACACAAAGGCAAAGTGTAATTCTTCACCTCTCCTAAGGAAGCTAACGGATGGATGGAATCTCTGGGTAGCACCTGAAATGCTGTACTCTCACCTCTTGTCGCCACTGCCTCTTCGTTCACGGTTGACTTTTAATAGTCTTTTAATAGTCTCAATATGTGCTTTACTTTTGTATACAAGTTCCTTTTCAGTTCAAGTATTGTCTAGCTGACATTGATAGTCCTGCAATCAATGCCGTTCATTGTTCGCTCTGCTGACTACTAGGTTTTCACCCTTTTCTTCCTCTCTGGCTGGATAAGGAAGAATTTCCCCACTAGGGTGACTTTGCTGTATGGGGCAGATGCCTGTAGTGTGTTTAGGGCTGCAAGCAGGGTGGGGTGGTTGGGATACGTGACCCCATGTTTTGGATTTGTATATTTATGGTTTGTTGATTTTTATGTTTTTAGTGTTTTTTATAATGCAATCTATTCCACTACTACCACCTACTCTTTGATGAATATGTACGCCTTTCAATGATACTTCTATGTGATACAGTCTTTGAAGTTGCTCTCTGTGCTCCCCTGGTGCCCTATAGCTTTCCATTTTTATTTTCCCAAAAAATGCAAATTCTTAATCTCTTGTCTTGGTGAGACAGGCGATTAAGAGGCCTCAAGTCCAAGATCAAACATCCTTAAGTTTTCAATTATATACAGAAACGCAAACCTCATATAATTTTTCTGCAGGAATCGCATTTGGTTGGTTTTAAAATCATAGCCCTTTGGAGGGCATTTGTGGGCCCTGCATTTCACTCCACATATTCAAATTATGCCAGAGGCATTTCTATCTTGGTGTCCAAGTCTTTATTGTGTACCCCTAAAAATATAGTAATGGACCCCTTTGGTAGGTTTGTAAAAATGGTCCTCATCATTGATAACTCGCCTTATACTTGTGTGGCAGTATATATTCCACCACCATTCACTATCACTGCGTGGGATACTCTGATGGCAAGGGTGCTCCAGGTGGCAGAGGAACAAATTATTCTGGCAGGGGATCTGAGTGCAGTGCTGTCTCCTGAAATGGATCGATTTCAGGGGGTATCTAAATGCAGGTCCCCACTGGAGGCCTGTGCAAAGCAATCAAATCTGGTGAAGGCGTGGCGATGTCAAAACCCAGATATCCAAGCATACTCATGTTTTTCCTCTACGTTTAATACTCTATCCAGATTAGACATGTGTTTTGTGACTAAGGAGGTGCTGTCGAGAGAACTTGGAATCCAGTACCTCCCGAGGACCATTTTAGACCATTCCCCCTTGGCAATTATGGCTACGGGCCAGTCGAGTGGATATACAGTTGTGCTCATAAGTGTACATACCCTGGCAGAATTTATGTTTTCTTGGCCATTTTTCAGAGAATATGAATGATAACACAAAAACCTTTCTTTCACTTATGGTTAGTGTTTGGATGAAGCCATTTATTATCAGTGTTTATTCCTTTTAAATCATAATGACAACAGAAACGGCCCAAATGACCCTGATCAAAAGTTTACATACCCTGGTGATTTTGGCCTGATATGCACACAAGTTGACACAAAGGGGTTTGAATGGCTGTTAAAGGTAACCATCCTCACCTGCGATCTGTTTGCTTGTAATTAGTGTGTGTGTGTGTATAAAAGGTCAATGAGTTTCTGGACTCCTGACAGACCCTTGCATCTTTCATCCAGTGCTGCACTGACGTTTCTGGATTCTGAATCATGGGGAAAGCAAAAGAATTGTCAAAGGATATGTGGGAAAAGGTAGTTGAACTGCATAAAACAGGAAAGGGATATCAAAATATATCCAAGGAATTGAGAATGCCAATCAGCAGTGTTCAAACTCTAATCAAGAAGTGGAAAATGAGGGGTTCTGTTGAAGCCAAACCACGGTCAGGTAGACCAACTAACATTTCTTTCTTTCAATGATTTTTATTATTAAGGTAAAGCAAACATTACAGCGAAATGCAAGGGACATTGTACAAGAATACAGTTGGGGGGGACCCCCCCAGTAGAAGTATACAGATCAATGATCAATTCTAACATGACTCAGAGCCAGCTAATGAAATTCCCGGTTGTGTGAGGATAAGGGGAAAGCTCAGCCCCCAGGCACCCCAATGGGAACAGACTGTGCCTAAGACAAGCCCCCCCCTCACCCACCTAGGGTCTATACCAGAACATATAAGGGCCACCTGAGTCAATCATGTCTTATTGCCTTTTAATACCAGGATACCTCCAGAGAAAGAGGTTAACCTAGACAGAAGAGGATAGGAGAAGAATAGATTGGGATCAGCCCGGAAATAGAGAAAGGAGGAGAGGAAAGAGTGAGAATAGGAGGTAAATAGACCCGGAGCGGTCAGTTCGGTCCAACACATGACCAGGGGGACAGGGGGACTCCCTTGAATTTTGCCCAAGAGTCCCATATTGATTCAAATTGGGGGATCTTATCTAAAAGTTTCGCAGCAATCAGTTCTTGGGAGATGATCCATGAGACCTTCTGTTTTGCTGCATTAAAGGTTACCGAGGGCTGCTTCCAAGACCTGGCAATAGTCATTTTTGCTCCAAGGCAGAGGAAGAACAGCAGTGTTTGAGAACATTTAGGGATTCCTGATATTTTCTGGTAAAGCAAGATTATAGCAGAGTCTTGAGGAATTGGTAACCCCAATACTTTATGGATCATTAGAGGGAATTTGTGCCAGAACCCACGTACGTGAGGGCAGGACAACCACTTGTGAAACATAGTGTCAACTAATTGGCAGCCCCAAAAACATACAGGGAACATTTTTGCTAGCCTAAGAGGGACATAATACCATCTGGTAAGGATTTTCACATTCACTTCTATTAGCGAAATATTTAGTATCCCTTTGTATGCTGACTGCAGGGCCGTAAACCATTTGTCCGGTGACATTTGTATATTCAAATCTGTTTCCCATGCCCCCGCGTAGGCTGGTTTATGCGATCTATCCGCCAAGGCCACATAGGCAATGGAGATACCTCCTCTCTGGTCCATACACTCAGCACACCACATTTCATAAGGAGTAGGTCTGACAGGGACTCATTGTTGATGTTGTAAAGAATGTAAAAAGTGTGCAATTTGAGAGTATCTAAATCTTTCCTCTTTGGGCATTTTCAGTCTGCTAATGCAGTATTGTAAAGTTATGGGTCCTGTGCTGGTGAAGAAATGTCCTAATCTGAATAGGCCTTTATTGAGCCACCACTTGAAGGCTAAAATGTTCTGTCCAGGTGGGAACGCAGGGTTGTTGAAAAGGTGACTAAGTGGCCTTATCCTAGAAATTAGAGCAGTGCATTTATATAGTTTGTCCACCAGTGTAAGTGAATGGGAGAGAGATGGGGAGAGTACAGCATGCCTAGATTTAGGAGGACACCAAAGGAGGAAATCTAGTGTAAAGGAGGGGACAGATTGTCTCTCTATCATAAGCTAATTGGGCTTAGGGCCTCTTGAATATACTACTGAGATTTGAGTCAGTTGGGCGGCCTGGTAATACCACCACAATCTCGATACGCCCAGTCCCCCTTGATCTCTCCGTCGATAGAGGATTTCTTTAGTGCAGCGGTAACCCTTTTTGTCCCAAATGAAGGCGTTATTTTGGATTGCAGCCCCGCAAGCAAAGAATCAGTGAGGGGGATCGGTAAAGAGGGAAATAAATATAATAGCCTCGGAAGAAGGGTCATCTTACTTGCGTTTATTCTCCCCAACCAGGATAGACCACACCCCGCAGGCCTAGATTTAGGAGGACACCAAAGGAGGAAATCTAGTGTAAAGGAGGGGACAGATTGTCTCTCTATCATAAGCCAATTGGGCTTAGGGCCTCTTGAATATACTACTGAGATTTGAGTCAGTTGGGCGGCCTGATAATACCACCACAATCTCGGTACGCCCAGTCCCCCTTGATCTCTCTGTCGATAGAGGATTTCTTTAGTGCAGCGGTAACCCTTTTTGTCCCAAATGAAGGCGTTCATTTTGGATTGCAGCCCCGCAAGCAAAGAATCAGTGAGGGGGATCGGTAAAGAGCGAAATAAATATAATAGCCTCGGAAGAAGGGTCATCTTACTTGCGTTTATTCTCCCCAACCAGGATAGACCACACCCCGCAGGCCTAGATTTAGGAGGACACCAAAGGAGGAAATCTAGTGTAAAGGAGGGGACAGATTGTCTCTCTATCATAAGCCAATTGGGCTTAGGGCCTCTTGAATATACTACTGAGATTTGAGTCAGTTGGGCGGTCTGATAATACCACCACAATCTCGGTACGCCCAGTCCCCCTTGATCTCTCCGTCGATAGAGGATTTCTTTAGTGCAGCGGTAACCCTTTTTGTCCCAAATGAAGGCGTTAATTTTGGATTGCAGCCCCGCAAGCAAAGAATCAGTGAGGGGGATCGGTAAAGAGCGAAATAAATATAATAGCCTCGGAAGAAGGGTCATCTTACTTGCGTTTATTCTCCCCAACCAGGATAGACCACACCCCGCAGGCCTAGATTTAGGAGGACACCAAAGGAGGAAATCTAGTGTAAAGGAGGGGACAGATTGTCTCTCTATCATAAGCCATTGGGCTTAGGGCCTCTTGAATATACTACTGAGATTTGAGTCAGTTGGGCGGCCTGATAATACCACCACAATCTTGGTTCGCCCAGTCCCCCTTGATCTCTCCGTCGATAGAGGATTTCTTTAGTGCAGCGGTAACCCTTTTTGTCCCAAATGAAGGCGTTAATTTTGGATTGCAGCCCCGCAAGCAAAGAATCAGTGAGGGGGATCGGTAAAGAGTGAAATAAATATAATAGCCTCGGAAGAAGGGTCATCTTACTTGCGTTTATTCTCCCCAACCAGGATAGACCACACCCCGCAGGCCTAAATTTAGGAGGACACCAAAGGAGGAAATCTAGTGTAAAGGAGGGGACAGATTGTCTCTCTATCATAAGCCAATTGGGATTAGGGCCTCTTGAATATACTACTGAGATTTGAGTCAGTTGGGCGGCCTGGTAATACCACCACAATCTCGGTACGCCCAGTCCCCCTTGATCTCTCCGTCGATAGAGGATTTCTTTAGTGCAGCGGTAACCCTTTTTGTCCCAAATGAAGGCGTTAATTTTGGATTGCAGCCCCGCAAGCAAAGAATCAGTGAGGGGGATCGGTAAAGAGCGAAATAAATATAATAGCCTCGGAAGAAGGGTCATCTTAATTGCGTTTATTCTCCCCAACCAGGATAGACCACACCCCATCCACCTTGTGAGCTCCTCAGTTAACTTTTTAAAAATTGGGGGGTAATTGTCAGTAAAGAGCCTGTCTATTCTGCATGATAAGTTGGTGCCTAAGTAAGGGATCTTATTTTGGCCCCAGGTAAAGGGGAAATTATTTTGAAGTTGTTCTAAGGTTTTAGGAGGAATGGAGATTTTAAGTGAGGACGATTTGTTAAGGTTAACGTCGAGTCCCGATATCAGACCAAATTCCCTAAGCACTTTAATAAGGTTGGGAGTAGATATTAAGGGGGTCACGAGGAATAGTAACAAATCGTCTGCAAACAACGCGCACTTATGTTCTTGGGGTCCACAGGTCACTCCCCTGATGTCAGGATGCTATCTGATAGCAAATGCCAAGGACTCAATGGCAATCGCAAATATCAGGGGAGACAAGGGGCAGCCTTGCCTGGTCCCCCTCCTGATCTCCAGCTCATCTGAGTAATGTCCCAGAAGGAGGATTTGGGCTGTGGGGTTGGAGTATAAGGTGCGTAAAGTGCCCAAAAAGTTAGGGCAGAAACCCCAGTGTGTGAGGACTTCAAACATATACTTCCAATTTACTGAATCAAATGCTTTCTGCAGATCGATAGAAAGCAGAAAACCCTCTTGAGGGAAGCCTTTGTCCCACTGTAATTGTAGAATGGAAATAATATTGATTGCCCTTCTGATCTGGTCAGGTCCTTGTCTCCCCGGGATGAATCCTACTTGATCTTTGTGTATGTAATTAGGTATAAAGGTAGAAAGTCTGTTCACGTAGATTTTTGTCAAAAGTTTAAGGTCATTGTTAATAAGTGAAATGGGCCTGTAGTTGCTAACCTCTGTTGCATTTTTCCCTGGCTTGGGAATTACTGAAATAAAGGCCGCATTTAAATCCTTGCTAATTGCTACCCCATCCCGGAGAGAGTTGAACATGCGTGCTAAGTATGGGGCCAGAGCTGGACCAAATTTTTTATAATATATGACCGCAAAGCCGTCAGGACCTGGGGCAGAGTTGGCTTTAAGACCTTTAATGGTATCCAATATTTCTAGGGAAGTTCTAGTTCTGCTACATGGTCTTGCAACAGTTTGGGGAGCATGAAGTCTCGTAGAAAGTCCCCCAGCTTGTGTGGAAGAGACGGCTTAGTTTCCTTATAAAGATGTGCAAAGAACTCATGAAAGGTTTTTAATATTTTGATAGGGTTCTGGGTTAAGTTTCCTCCTACCGTTTTAATCTTAGGGAACGTTTTGATGCGTGTTTTAGGACTCAACTTGGCTGCTAATCTTGAACCTATTCGGTCTCTCTGGGAGTAGAACTTAGCCCCCGTCCATCATAATTGTTTATCTGCAATCGTGGTTAGAGCTAAGTTAAGTTGGGTTCTCGCATTTTCCAGACGTGACAAAGTGTCTGAATTTGGGTGTTTCTTATGTGATTTACTGAGGGAAAGGAAATTCTCATTGAATTTGTGAACATCTTCCCGGCGTTGGCATTTCAATTGAGATGAGATCTGTATCAGCTTCCCCCGCAGGACAGTTTTGTGCGCTGCCCAGAGGACGGAAGGAGATACAGTTCCGTCATCATTTTCAGAAAAATACTCCTTAATAGATTTTTCTATCAGGGTTCAGTGTGTAGGATTTGTTAAGAGAAATTCATTAATGCGCCATTTTTGTGGACCTTCATAACTCTTGGGGAGCCTCAGCGTGAGGGTGACCACTGAGTGATCCGAAAGGGGGGTGTCTCGAATTCGTGCTGAAGTTTCCAAGGGCACTACTTTGATGGCTAGAAAGATGTGGTCTATCCTGGAATAGGTGTTATGTGGGGTTGAAAAATGTGTAAAATCTTTTGAGTGGGGATTCAATTCCCTCCAGATATCTATTAACCCTCGCTCATATAATGCTTGTGCTATTTTTAGACTTTGCCTAGGGGGCTTTTTATTTTTCGTGGTATCCAGCTTACTTTTATCGAGTGAGAGGTCAAGAGGGGCATTTGTGTCACCACCCAGGATCACTGATCCACGAACGTGAAGGGTGAGGGTCTGTAGTAGTTGGTCCATAAACTTCTTTTGGCCTTTATTAGGCACATAATACGAAACAAGCATAAATGCTTGACCCCCTATTGTGACTGATACCAGTATATAGCGCCCAACCGGATCCCTAATTATCTTATCCTGCGGGAAGTGTAGGTGTCTTGCCAGGCAGATGGCTACTCCTTTCATTTTATTAGTGGCATTAAGAAAAAGAAAAATTGGGTAAAGTTTTTATGGATAAAGGTGGGATTGTAGGTAGCTGTAAAGTGAGTCTCCTGCAACAGGATAACCTCTGTCTTCAAAGAATGATAAAAATTAAAAAGCTTTTTATGCTTCATTGGTGAGTTTAGACCCTGGACATTGTGGGAGAGCAAAACTCTAGATGAATAGATCTTACCATAAAATCAAAAGACCGTAGCAGCCCTCGGACCTTCCTGCATAAACGGTTGAATCGCCTGGTCGTGTGAGGATCCTTAGTTAACGGAGAATATCTCTGTTGCGAAGAGGAGTGGCTCGGGGAAATTGAAGAAAATTTGAAGAGAGAAAAAAGATAAAGAAGAGAGATACACATGAATATATAACTTGAGACAAACAATAAAAAAAACAACATTAGCAGAAATAATAATATTCGGTGGGAGCCGGAGGGGTCTCAACTTCTCCTGCACCAAGAGCACTCACGTGTGAAGTTCCCTTAATAGGGAAACATCAACCCGGCTCTGAGAGGAATCCAAGGTTCCCTCAGAGTCGGATGGAGGCGCATTGCTGCCGCCCCGGAGAAACCATCTTAAATAAAATATAACCAATAGCATAAAAACAAGAAATGAGCACCCATTTCCGCCACGGGAACCTTCCAAGGAGGGGGAACAGCCCCCGTAGAACAACCAGGGGGTAGACTGCGCCCCCCCCCCCCCCGTGAGAAGATTCTACAGGTATCCCAGGCAGCAACAGTCAATCCAAACAACACATTAAAAGAGATGAGCAGATCCCTGTCAGTCTCTGAAAAAATGTTTCAAAATCAAATGCCTGTTTGGATGAAATCATAGGGATTATGGGAAAGTTACGTCAAGCCATTAGGTCGTTGATCATAGTCTGGGCTCAGGAGCTTAAACAAACGTAGGGTATTAAAGCCAGACTAAAAGAGTAGTTGACCTCTTAAGTTTTTTAAGATGTAAAAAAAACAAACTGTCACCAACAAGCTCAGGACAACGGGTTTCCCCCTGTGGGAAAGCAATAGGGGGTCGCAAAAGGAACAATAAACCAAACTATTAACTCCAGGTTCCACTGAGTGGAGTGGGAAAACACGGAGACAAATCTGAGGGCAAGGGAAAAGCAACTGGACAAAATGTCCTAATCAGTCTGGATCCATCAAGGAGGGTGAGCATCTTTGGACCTTTTCATCTGTTGTTTTTGCCAAACTGTGGTCAGGGGGCTTGGAGGAGGGGGTATTTTTGAAGAAGCAGCAGATCCTTTAGGAATTGCTGGAGGTGGGATCTCTTGAGTGATGAGGCCTAGTTGTAGAAGTAGTCGCTCCCCATCGGTAAAGGAGGAGAATCCATAGGAGATATTTTTGTAGGAAAAGTTCAAGTGGACGGGAAAGGACCACCGATAAGAGATTTCCTTCTGAGATAGATCTTAGAGCAGGGGTTTTAGACTTTTCTGGACTGTAAATGGAGAGATATCTGCAAAAATTTGTATTTGATGATCTTTGAAGGGAAAGGCTATCTGCTTTACGGGCCCTTCTCATAATTTATTCTTTTATGGTGTAGTAATGTGGTTTTATGATAATGTCCCGGGGAAGACCATCAGCGCGTGGAGGGTGGAGGGCCCTATGGGCTCTATCTAATTCCAGCTTACTTTCAGGGATTTCTGGAATCAATTCTTTAATAAACGTGCGGATGGCAGGCTGAATGTCCTTGATGGATTCCGGTAATCCGCGGATCCTGAAATTATATCGCCTGTTTCTGTTCTCGAGGTCATCGATTTTAGCCAATGCACTCTCAAGATGTTCATGGAGTGAAGGAAAATTGTTCGGGATGCAAAGAAAAACCCACAAATAACTTCAGGTGAAATACAGGACTCTCTGAAAACATGTGGTGGGGCTGTTTCAAGATGCACAATAATGAGGCACTTGAAGAAAGATGGGCTGCATGATCGAGTCGCCAGAAGAAATTACTACGCAAATGCCACAAAGTATCCCGCTTACAATACACCAAACAGCACAGAGACAAGCCTCAAACCTTCTGGCACAAAGTCATTTGGAGTGATGAGACCAAAATTTAGCTTTTTGGCCACAACCATAAACGTTACATTTGGGGAGGAGTCAACAAGGCCTGTGAAACACGGAGTTAGATTGCTGATGTTTTGAGGATGTGTGAGCTACAAAGGCACAGGGAATTTGGTCAAAATTGATGGCAAGATGAATGCAGTATGTTATCAAAAAAATACTGGAGGAACATTTGCATTCATCAGTCAGGTAGCTGCACATGGGACGTACTTGGACATTCCAAAATGACTAGTGTTGAGCGAACCCGGACTGTAACGTTCGGGTCCGTACCGAACTTTAGGGTGTCCGTGGCACGGACCCGGACCCGGACATTTCAAAAATCGTTCGGGTTCGGTCCGGGGTTCTGCTATTTTACTCCACGTGTTGAGAAGCTGCAGGGCAGCCAATCAACAAGCGTTTCACTGGTTTGCCCTTAGAAGCCATCACAGCCATGCCTACTAATGGCATGGCTGTGATTGGCCGGTGCATCATGTGACCCAGCCTCTTTATAAGCTGGAGTCACAGTGCTGCAGTCACATGCTCCTTGGGTTAGTATAGGGAAAGGTAGCTGACGGCGTGAGGGACAGATTTTAGCCATTTTAAGACCTGATCCTGCATCCTGGGATAGATTACTTTACTACTGCTGTCTGTGCTGTTGCTCTGAGGACAGATAGCAGAAATTAGAGATTTCAC
>BLSH010019778.1:226289-237501 GCA_018402905.1 Glandirana rugosa
ATTTATAGTACGAACTGCCCAGGGGAATCATACCTAGAGACACTACAAATCTTGTCACCGTGGCGTTTTACTGTAAACATTTCCTTTTTAACAGTAAGTTTTAGCCAGCACTGACCTTACATAACGACCAAGGGACGTTATATCTATTTCTAGTGACTTTTTCGTAACGCAACCCCAGGGGGGGGGTCGGGTATGGTCCGGGAAGCCCAGACCATACCTAAAATTCCCCTTGGGGTGTGGTTTAAATATTTTTTAACACAACCCGAGGGGGGTTTTAGGTTTGGTCTGGGAATACGCTCGTACGTCGGGACCACGACCGATTTTGAATGACAATTTTTCCTTTACAAATGTCATTTTGCGGTGCCACTGTTCTAAACATCACAGAGATCCATACTAAGGGGACCCGTCAAGCATGATATTTAAACACTTACCACCCACCCACCGCAGCGTGATGGCGGCAAAGTGGTTCGTTATTAGTGTTGAGCGAACCCGAACTGTAAAGTTCGGGTCCGTACCAAACTTTGGGGTGTCCGGGACCCGGACCTGAACCCGGACATTTCAGAAAAAGTCCGGGTTCGAGTTCGGGGTTCTGGTATTTAATTCCACGTGTTGAATAGCTGCCAAGGGCAGCCAATCAACAAGTGTTTCACTGGTTTGCCCTTAGAAGCCATCACAGCCATGCCTACTAATGGCATGGCTGTGATTTGTCAGTGCATCATGTGACACAGCCTCTGTATAAGCTGGAGTCACTGTGCTGCATGTCATATGCTCTCAGGATAGTTTAGGGAGAGGATGCTGCTGGCTCTGTGAGGGACAAATTGCAGATATTATAGAACATCTCATCCTGCATTACTGAAGGATCTGATTGTGGACTAGGTAGAGATACTAGTACTGCTGCTTTGAGGGACAGATTGCAGACCTCATCCTGCTGGACAGAACGATCTGACTGGACTAGGTAGAGTCTGTTGCTTTAAGGGAAAGATTATTGTTCTAAAATCATATCCAAGTTCTATAGGGAAAGGTTCCAGCTGTTGCTTTAAGGGAAAGATGATTGTTCTAAAATCATCTCCAAGTTCTATAGGGAAAGGTTCCAGCTGTTGCTTAGAGGGACAGATTATTGTTCTAAAATCATCTCCAAGTTCTATAGGGAATGTTTCTTCCAGCCACATAGAGAGCCATATCATTGTTCTAAAATCATCTCCAAGCTCTATAGGGAATGTTTCTTCCAGCCGCATAGAGAGCCATATTATTGTTCTAAAATCATCTCCAAGTTCTATAGAGAAAGTTTCTTCCAGCCGCATAGAGAGCCATATTATTGTTCTATAATCATCTCCAAGTTCTATAGGGAATGTTTCTTCCAGCCGCATAGACAGCCATATTATTGTTCTAAAATCATCTCCAAGTTCTATAGAGAAAGTTTCTTCCAGCCGCATAGAGAGCCATCTTATGGTTCTAAAATCATCTCCAAGTTCTATAGGGAAAGTTTCTTCCAGCTGTTGCTTAGAGGAACAGATTATTGTTCTAAAATCATCTCCTAGTTCTATAGGGAGAGGTTCCTGCTGTTGCTTAAAGGGACAGATTATTGTTTCTTGCACAAAATTAAAAAGTGCATCTACATTGCTGGTTTAAAAAAAAAACAACTAAATTCCAAAAACTACATTTGCGGCCAGCGGTGCATTTCTTGCACAAAAAAAAAACAAAAACAGTGTTGGCTACCTCCTCCACCGCCACTTTCACCGCCTCCTCAACCTCCAACTCCACATCCAC
Organism: Glandirana rugosa; assembly: GCA_018402905.1. Lineage (NCBI taxonomy): Eukaryota > Metazoa > Chordata > Amphibia > Anura > Ranidae > Glandirana > Glandirana rugosa. The sequence goes on from BLSH010019778.1 coordinate 228,057, forward strand.
CTTCATTTTTGATTTTTTTTGATTTTAGCTTAAAAATTATTTTAAGTTATTTCCCTATCCCCATTTCTTAGTAGGGCACTTGTCCGACTCTTACCCCCATTTTCCTTCCTTTTGCAGAACTACATTTGCGGCCAGTGGTGCATTTCTTGCACAAAAAAAACACAAAACAGTGTTGGCTACCTCCTCCACCGCCACTTTCACCGCCTCCTCAACCTCCAACTCCACATCCACCTCCATTTTTGATTTTTTTATGTGATTTTAGCTTAAAAATTATATTAAGTTATTTCCCTATCCCCATTTCTTTGTAGGGCACTTGTCCGACCCTTATCCCCATTTTCCTTCCTTTTGCAGACCTCTGGGACTTTCCAGGACTTTGTTACAGCCATTTTTGTGCCTAAAAGTTCGGGTGCCCATTGATTTCAATGGGTTTCAGGGTCCGGGTCAAGTCCAGACCCGAACCCGGACTTTGTCCCGAAGTTCGGCCGTACCTGCAGAACCCGAACTTCCAGAGGTACGCTCAACCCTAGTGCTGTGTAATGTAAAGGGGTCCTGATGTGCAGGGGGTTGTGTAATGCAAGGGGTCGTGATGTGCAGGAGGTTGGGTAATGTAAAGGTGTCCTGATGTGCAGGGGGCTGTGTAATTTAAAGGGGTCCTGATGTTCAGGGGGTTGTGCAATGTAAAGGAGTCCAGAGGAGCAGGGTGCTGTGTAATGTAAAGTGGTCCTGATGAGCGAGGGGTTTTTTAATGTAAAGGGTTCCTGATGTTCAGGGTTTGTGTAATGTAAAGGGGTCCAGAGGAGCAAGGTGCTGTGTAATGTAAAGGGGTCCTGAAGTGCAGGAGGTTGTGTAATGTAAAGTGGTCCTTATGTACAGGGGGTTGTGTAATGTAAAGGGGTCCTGATGTGCAGGGGGTTGGGTAATGTAAAGGGGTCCTGATGTGCAGGGGGCTGTGTAATTTAAAGGGGTCCTATAGTTCAGGTGGTTGTGTAATGTAAAGGAGTCCTGATGTGCAGGGTGTTGTGTAATGTAAAGGGGTCATGATGTGCAGGGGGCTGTGTAATGTAAATGGGTCCTGATGGGCAGGGGGCTGTGTAATTTAAAGGGGTCCTGATGTTCAGGGGGTTGTGTAGTGTAAAGGAGTTCAGAGGAGCAGGGTGCTGTGTAATGTAAAGGGTCCTGATGTGCAGGGTGTTGTGTAATGTAAAAGGGTCCAGAGGAGCAGGGTGCTGTGTAATGTAAAGGGGCCCTGATGTGCAGGGGGCTGTATAATGTAAAGGGATCCTGACGTGCAGGGTGTTGTGTAATGTAAAGGGGTCATGATGTGCAGCGGGCTGTGTAATGTAAAGGGGTCCTGATGTGCAGGGTGTTGTGTAATGTAAAGGGGTCCTGATGTGCAGGGTGTTGTGTAATGTAAAGGGGTCCTTATGTACAGGGGGTTGTGTAATGTAAAGGGGTCCTGATGTGCAGGGTGTTGTGTAATGTAAAGGGGTCATGATGTGCAGCGGGCTGTGTAATGTAAAGGGGTCCTGATGTGCAGGGTGTTGTGTAATGTAAATGGGTCCTGATGTGCAGGGGGTTGTGTAATGTAAAGGTGTCCTAATGTGCAGGGGGTTGTATAATGTAAATTATTCTAGAGGAGCAGGGTGCTGTGTAATGTAAAGTGGTCCTGATGTGCGAGGGGTTGTGTAATGTAAAGGGGTCTTGTTGTTCAAGGGTTGTGTAATGTAAAGGGGTCCAGGGGAGCAGGCTGCTGTGTAATGTAAAGGGATCCTGATGTGCAGGGGGTTGTGTAATGCAAGGTGGTCCTGATGTGTAGGAGGTATGGTAATGTAAAGGTGTCCTGATGTGCAGGGGGCTGTGTAATTTAAAGGGGACCTGATGTTCAGGGGGTTGTGCAATGTAAAGGAGTCCAGAGGAGCAGGGTGCTGTGTAATGTAAAGTGGTCCTGATGAGTGAGAGGGGTTGTGTAATTTAAAGGGGTCCTGATGTTCAGGGTTTGTCTAATGTAAAGGGGTCCAGTGGAGAAAGGCGCTGTGTAATGTAAAGGGGTCCTGATGTGCAGGGGGTTGTGTAATGTAAAGTGGTCCTTATGTACAGGGGGTTGTGTAATGTAAAGGAATCCTGATGTGCAGGGGGTTGGGTAATTTAAAGGGGTCCTGATGTTCAGGGGGTTGTGTAATGTAAAGGAGTCCTGATGTGCAGGGTGTTGTGTAATGTAAAGGGGTCCTGATGTGCAGGGGGTTGTGTAATGTAAAGGGGTCCTGATGTGCAGGGGGCTGTGTAATGTAAAGGGGTCCTGATGTGCAGGGGGCTGTGTAATTTAAAGGGATCCTGATGTTCAGGGGTGTTGTGTAATGTAAAGGAGTTCAGAGGAGCAGGATGTTGTGTAATGTAAAGGGGTCCAGATGTGCAGGGTGTTGTGTAATGTAAAAGGGTCCAGAGGAACAGGGTGCTGTGTAATGCAAAGGGGTCCTGATGTGCAGGTGGCTGTATAATGTAAAGGGGTCCAGAGGAGCAGGGTGCTGTGTAATGTAAAGGGGCCCTGATGTGCAGGGTGTTGTGTAATGTAAAGGGTTCCTGATGTGCAGGGTGTTGTGTAATGTAAAGGGGTCCTGATGTGCATCGGGCTGTGTAATGTACAGGGGTCCTGATGTGCAGTGCGTTGTGTAATGTAAAGGGGTCCTGATGTGCAGGGGGTTGGGTAATGTAAAGGGGTCCTGATGTGCAGGGGGTTGTGTAATGTAAAGGAGTCCAGAGGAGCAGGGTGCTGTGTAATGTAAAGGGGTCCTGATGTGCGGGGGGTTGTGTAATGTAAAGGGGTCCTGATGTTCAGGGGTTTTGTAATGTAAAGGGGTCCAGAAGAGCGGGGTGCTGTGTAATGTACAGGGGTCCTGATGTGCAGGGGGTTGTGTAGTGCAAGTGGGTCCTGATGTGCAGGTGGTTGGGTAATGTAAAGGTGTCCTGATGTGCAAGGGGCTGTGTAGGGGCCCTGATGTTCAGGGGGTTGTGTAATGTAAAGGAGTTCAGAGGAGAAGGGTGCTGTGTAATGTAAAGGGGTCATGATGTGCAGGGTGTTGTGTAATGTAAATTAGACCAGAAGAGAAGGGTGCTGTGTAATGTAAAGGGGTCCTGATGTGCGAGGGGTTGTGTAATGTAAAGGTGTCCTAATGTGCAGGGGGTTGTGTAATGTAAAGGGGTCCTGATGTGCAAGGGGTTGTGTAATGTAAAGGGATCCTGATGTTCAGGGGTTGTGTAATGTAAAGGGGTCCAGAGGAGCAGGGTGCTGTGTAATGTAAAGGGGTCCTGGTGTGCAGGGGGTTGTGTAATGTAAAGTGATCCTGATGTGTAGGGGGTTGTGTAATGTATAGGGGTCTTGATGTGCAGGGGGTTGGGTAATGTAAAGGGGTCCTGGTGTGCAGGGGGTTGTGTAATATAAAGGGGTCCTGATGTGCAGGGGGATGTGTAATGTAAAGGGGTCCAAAGGAGCAGGGTGCTGTGTAATGTAAAGGGGTCCTGATGTGCAGGGGTTTGGGTAATGTAAAGGGGTCCTATTTTGCAGGGTGTTGTGTAATGTAAAGGGGTCCTGATGTGCAGCGGGCTGTGTAATGTAAAGGGGTCCTGATGTTCAGGGGTTGTGTAATGTAAAGGAGTCAAGAGAAGCAGTGTGCTGTGTAATGTAAATGGGTCCTGATGTGCAGGGTGTTGTGTAATGTAAAGGGGTCCTGATGTGCAGGGTGTTGTGTAATGTAAAGGTGTCCTGATGTGCAGGGGGTGGGGTAATGTAAATGGGTCCTGATATACAGGGGGTTGTTAATGTAAAGGTGTCCTGATGTGCAGGGTGCTGTGTAATGTAAAGGGGTCCTGATGTGCGAGGGGTTGTGTAATGTAAAGGGGTCCTGATGTTCAGGGGTTGTGTAATGTAAAGGGGTCCAGATGAGCAGGGTGCTGTGTAATGTAAAGGGGTCCTGATGTACAGGGGGTTGTGTAATGCAAAGGGGTCCTGATGTGCAGGTGGTTGGGTAATGTAAAGGTGTCCTGATGTTCAGGGGGTTGGGTAATTTAAAGGGGTCCTGATGTACAGGGGGTTGTGTAATGTAAAGGGGTCCTGATGTGCAGGGGGCTGTGCAATTTAAAGGGGTCCTGATGTTCAGGGGGTTGTGTAATGTAAAGGAGTACTGATGTGCAGGGTGTTGTGTAATGTAAAGGGGTCCTGATGTGCAGGGGGTTGTGTAATGTAAAGGGGTCCTGATGTGCAGGGGGCTGTGTTATGTAAAGGGGTCCTGATGTTCAGGGGGTTGTATAATGTAAAGGAATCCAAAGGAGCAGGGTGCTGTGTAATGTAAAGGGGTCCTGATGTGCAGGGTGTTGGGTAATGTAAAGGGGTCCTGATGTGCAGGGGGTTTTGTAATGTAAAGGGGTCCAGATATGCAGGGGGCTGTGTAATGTAAAGGGGTCCTAATGTTCAGGGGGTTGTGTAATGTAAAGGAGTCCTGATGTGCAGGGGGTTGTTTAATGTAAAGTGGACCTGATGTTCAGGGGGTTGTTTAATGTAAAGGGGTCCTGATGTGCAGTGTGTTGTGTAATGTAAAGGGGTCCTGATGTGCAGGGGGTTCTTTAATGTAAAGGGGTCCTGGTGTGCAGGGGGTTGTGTAATGTAAAGAAGCCCAGAGGTGCAGTTGTGGAGAGTGGGTACACAGTAGTGACAAAGAGATATTGCGGGATGCAGAGGTATGCAGGGGGCATGGTGGGCTGTTTTTACATTTTAAAGTCTGGGGGTGCCAGATATGGGATGCGCCCCCGGGTGCCAAATGCCCTAGGTACGCCCCTGGTGAGCGACCTGCAGATTGCTGGAGAAGGAGAACGAGGGGGACAGGCGAGCAAAGATGACATCATCTTTCTCTGCCGGCCCCGCATCACTTCTCTTCCTTGTATACAGGGCGGCGTGGGAGTCACAGCATGGGGCGCCCGGTGATCTGGCTAAAGCTACAGTCTGCCCGCACTCCACCCTTGCTGGGACAGGAGTATGGCAGTGTACTAGTGAGGTGAGATGGGTGGCAGAGAAGAGGCTAGCAGCCATTCGGTGAGGGCAGTGTGTGTGTGTGTGATCAGGGAGGTCACCTGCCAGGATCAGGCCCCAGGACAAGGGACTCCTGGGGGGGGGTAGGATGTGATGTGTACTGGCTGCATACTGTGACACTGGCTCTATACTGGCTGCATACTGTGACACTGGCTCTGTACTGGCTGCATACTGTGACACTGGCTCTGTACTGGCTGCATACTGTGGCACTGGCTCTGTACTGGCTGCATACTGTGACACTGGCTCTGTACTGGCTGCATACTGTGACACTGGCTCAGTCTGGCTGCATACGGTGACACTGGCTCAGTCTGGCTGCATTCTGTGACACTGGCTCTGTACTGGTTGCATACTGTGATACTGGCTCTGTCTGGCTGCATACTGTGATACTGGCTCAGTCTGGCTGCATACTGTGATAATGGCTCAGTCTGGCTGAATACTGTGATACTGGCTCAGTCTGGCTCCATACTGTGACACTGGCTCTGCACTGGCTGCATACTGTGATACTGGCTTAGTCTGCCTGCATACTGTGATACTGGCTCAGTCTGGCTGCATACTGTGATACCGTCTCAGCCTGGCTGCATACTGTGATACTGGCTTAGTCTGGCTGCATACTGTGATACTGGCTCTGTACTGGATGTATACTGTGGTACTGGCTCAGTCTGGCTGCATACTGTGACACTGGCTCAGTCTGACTGCATACTGTGATATTGGCTCAGTCTGGCTGCATACTGTGATACTGGCTCAGTCTGGCTGCATACTGTGATACCGGCTCAGTCTGGCTGCATACTGTGATACTGGCTCAGTCTGGCTGCAAACTGTGACACTGGCTCTGTACTGGCTGCAAACTGTGTTACTGGCTCTGTACTGGCTGCATACTGTGATACTGGCTCAGTCTGGCTGCATACTGTGATACTGGCTCAGTCTAGCTGCATACTGTGACACTGGCTCTGTACTGGCTGCATACTGTGATACTCGCTTAGTCTGGCTGCATACAGTGATACTGTCTCAGTCTGGCTGCATACTGTGATACTGGCTTAGTCTGGCTGCATACTGTGAAACTGGCTCTGTACTGGCTGCATACTGTGATATTGGCTTAGTCTGGCTGCATACTTTGATACTGGCTCAGTCTGGCTGCATACTGTCATACTGGCTCAGTCTGGCTGCATACTGTCATACTGGCTCAGTCTGGCTGCATACTGTGATACTGGCTCAGTCTGGCTGCATACTGTGATACTGGCTCAGTCTGGCTGCATACTGTGATACTGGCTCAGTCTGGCTGCATACTGTGATACTGTCTCAGTCTGGCTGCATACTGTGATACTGGCTTAGTCTGGCTGCATACTGTGATACTGGCTCATTATGGCTGCATACTGTGATACTGGCTCAGTATGGCTGCATAATGTGATACTGGCTCAGTCCGGCTGCATACTGTGATACTGGCTCAGTCTAGCTGCATACTGTGATACTGGCTCAGTCTGGCTGCATACTGTGATACCGGCTCAGTCTGGCTGCATGCTGTGACACTGGCTCAGTCTGGCTGCATACTGTGACACTGGCTCAGTCTGGCTGCATACTGTGACACTGGCTCTGTACTGGCTGCATACTGTGATACTGGCTCTGTACTGACTGCATACTGTGATACTGGCTCAGTCTGGCTGCATACTGTGATACTGTCTCAGTCTGGCTGCGTACTGTGATACTGGCTATGTACTAGCTGCATACTGTGATACTGGCTTAGTCTGGCTGCATACTGTGATACCGGCTCAGTCTGGATGCATACTGTGATACTGGCTCAGTCTGGCTGCATACTGTGATACCGGCTCAGTCTGGATGCATACTGTGATACTGGCTCAGTCTGGCAGCATACTGTGATACTGGCTCAGTCTGGCTGCATACTGTGATACTGGCTCATTCTGGCTGCATACTGTGATACTGGCTCAGTCTGGCTGCATACTGTGATAATGGCTCAGTCTGGCTGCATACTGTGATACTGGCTCAGTCTGGCTGCATACTGTGATACCGGCTCAGTCTGGCTGCATACTGTGATACCGGCTCAGTCTGGCTGCATACTGCAATACTGGCTCAGTCTGGCTGCATACTGTGATACTGGCTCATTCTGGATGCATACTGTGATACTGGCTCAGCCTGGCTGCATACTGTGATACTGGCTCAGTCTGGCTGCATACTGTGATACTGGCCCAGTCTGGCTGCATACTGTGATACTGGCTCAGTCTGGCTGCATACTGTGATACTGGCTCAGTCTGGCTGCATACTGTGATATTGGGTCAGTCTGGCTGCATACTGTTATACTTGCTCAGTCTGGCTGCATACTGTCATACTGGCTCAGTCTGGCTGCATACTGTGATGCTGGTTTAGTCTGGCTGCATACTGTGATACTGGCTCTGTAGTGGCTGCATACTGTGATACTGGCTCAGTCTGTCTGCATACTGTGATACTGGCTCAGTCTGGCTGCATACTATGATACTGGCTCTGTGCTAGCTGCATACTGTGATACTGGCTTAGTCTGGCTGCATACTGTGATACCTGCTCTGTAGTGGCTGCATACTGTGATACTGGCTCAGTCTGGCTGCATACTGTGATACTGGCTCAGTCTGGATGCATATTGTGACACTGGCTCTGTAATGGCTGCATACTGTGATACTTGTGTAGTCTGGCTGCATACTGTGATACTGGCTCAGTATGGCTGCATAGTGTGATACTGGCTCAGTATGGCTGCATACTGTGATACTGGCTCAGTCTGGCTGCATACTGTAATACTGGCTCAGTCTGGCTGCATACTGTGATACTGGCTCAGTCTAGCTGCATACTGTGATACTGTCTCAGTCTGGCTGCATACTGTGATAATGGCTCAGTCTGGCTGCATACTGTGATACTGGCTCAGTCTAGCTGCATACTGTGATACTGGCTCAGTCTGGCTGCATACTGTGATACTGGCTCAGTCTGGCTGCATACTGTGATACTGGCTCAGTCTGGCTGCATACTGTGATACCGACTCAGTCTGGCTGCATGCTGTGACACTGGCTCAGTCTGGCTGCATACTGTGACACTGGCTCTGTACTGGCTGCATACTGTGACACTGGCTCTGTACTGGCTGCATACTGTGATACTGGCTCTGTACTGACTGCATACTGTGATACTGGCTCAGTCTGGCTGCATACTTTGATACTGTCTCAGTCTGGCTGCGTACTGTGATACTGGCTATGTACTAGCTGCATACTGTGATACTGGCTTAGTCTGGCTGCATACTGTGATACTGGCTCAGTCTGGCTGCATACTGTGATGCTGGCTCTGTACTGGCTGCATACTGTGATACTGGCTCATTCTGGCTGCATACTGTGATACTGGCTCAGCCTGGCTGCATACTGTGATACTGGCTCAGTCTGGCTGCATACTGTGACACTGGCTCTGTACTGGCTGCATACTATGATACTGGCTCACTCTGGCTGCATACTGTGATACTGGCTCAGTCTGGCTGCATACTGTGATATTGGCTCAGTCTGGCTGCATACTGTGATACTGGCTCAGTCTGGCTGCATACTGTGATACCGGCTCAGTCTGGATGCATACTGTGATACTGGCTCAGTCTGGCTGCATACTGTGATACTGGCTCAGCCTGGCTGCATACTGTGATATTGGCTCAGTCTGGCTGCATACTGTGATACTGGCTCAGTCTGGCTGCATACTGTGATACCGGCTCAGTCTGGCTGCATACTGTGATACCGGCTCAGTCTGGCTGCATACTGTGATACTGGCTCAGTCTGGCTGCATACTGTGATACAGGCTCATTCTGGCTGCATACTGTGATACTGGCTCAGCCTGGCTGCATACTGTGATACTGGCTCAGTCTGGCTGCATACTGTGATACTGGCTCAGTCTGGCTGCATACTGTGATACTGGCTCAGTCTGGCTGCATACTGTGATATTGGGTCAGTCTGGCTGCATACTGTTATACTTGCTCAGTCTGGCTGCATACTGTGATACTGTCTCAGTCTGGCTGCATACTGTGATACTGGCTTAGGCTGGCTGCATACTGTGAAACTGGCTCTGTACTGGCTGCAAACTGTAATAAAGGCTCAGTCTGCCTGCATACTGTGATACTGGCTCAGTCTGGCTGCATACTGTGATACTGGCTCAGTCTGGCTGCATACTGTCATACTGGCTCAGTCTGGCTGCATACTGTGATACTGGTTTAGTCTGGCTGCATACTGTGATACTGGCTCTGTAGTGGCTGCATACTGTGATACTGGCTCAGTCTGTCTGCATACTGTGATACTGTCTCAGTCTGGCTGCATACTGTGATACTGGCTCAGTCTGGCTGCATACTGTGATACTGGCTCAGTCTGGCTG
>BLSH010019778.1:252225-272589 GCA_018402905.1 Glandirana rugosa
GTACATTGGCGAGGAAAATGCTTGGTAAAGAGAGCCGGTGCGGTGTTAACTTTAGCTTAGCTCTTATTCCTCCGCGCTTTCCTCGCTTTTGTTTGCGATCTCGACGGCGCCAGCGAGCACTTCCCACTGGCCGGGCAGGCTGACTCGTCTCAGATGTTCTAGCAATCTCAGGAAGGAGTTGAAGATTGGCAATAAGAACGTTCGGAACTCGCAAACCAATATCCAAAAGCTCCGTTCGGGTGTACGATGTCAAGGTACAGCTGTTCCGCACGAACAGACCCAAGATGAGCAAGAGAAGTATTAAAAAATTGCAAAATCTGGAGAGACCCTGGGCCTCGCGATCTGCTCGTGCCGCCATCTTGGGTGTCTCACGGGGGTCCTGGGGGCCAGGTCAGTAAGCTTTGGGGATCAGAGGGGGTATAGCGGACCTCAGGGATGTCTTGCTAGTAAAAATGAGGGCTGATGGTGTCAGGATGGCCTTTTTGTAAATTGCGGCCTAGCCGCAGATGAAGCCGCGGCCTCGATTTTCGGGCGTCCCGAGTGACCAAGCAAAGTTTTGCGCTTTTTTGGCCCAGTCTTTGGGGTAGGTTGTCAGGAGCCTCAGTGTTCTTGTTCCGGGGTCCGAAACTGCGGATTGGCTGCAGGATGGATATTATAAGTTGCCGCGCCCTAGGCCGCAAACGGATCTCTGCGATTTTTGGTCCGGGGTGTGGGGAAGATTGTGGGGAAGCCTTCTGAGTGAGTTTGGATTGCTCACCTGTCCCTGGAAGGTCGGATGCCTATGGATTGTATCTGGGAGAGCTCTCCCAGAATGCGTCCATCTTCCACCAAGGACCCGCCTCTTGAATGGTGGAAGGCAAACCTTATAGTAGCTTATGCTTGTTGTTTCATTGGTCGGTGTCCAGGATCACACTCAGGCTATGCACATAGTTATAAGATTTGTTTTCCAAAGGTTTAACCATTTCACTCCCAGAACCATTTTTGCCATTTTTTGCACACTTGTTTAAAAAAATAATTTTATGACCAAATATTTTTTTAAATCCCATTCTTTTATGAAAGTAAGACCTCCATTAAAGTGGCCAGGAAAGTGACACCTTAAAGTGGAAGTGATGTTATACTTGTCGCTTCTGGGTTCTTTGCAGATAGGGGAGTTCAGTTGGTCTCCCTCCTTTTCATGAAACAACAGGTGCTATGCAGGTCCCAGGCCTGTAGGTTGAACAGAGGACCCAGGAACCACATTGATAGGGTAGCATGGGGGGTGCACACTTTCATGAGTCAGCAAAAGCAATCAGGCAGCTGTGCAGCTGTGCAGCTGGCTGACCACTTTCATCAGGAAGCTGACAGTTGACTTTTGAAAGATCCACACACCCCATGCCGCTGTAGCTGGAGGGCTTGTAAAATTCCCTACTGCCACCAATATATGTCATACATCAGTGGCAGTAAAAGAGCTAAGGCCAAATTTCCAGCTTTTCTCTTACTTTAAATATCTAATTTGAGCCAAGATGATCCATGCAAACTTTATTTATTACTAATACATCTGCCCGTTGGCAATGCTGTATAAACTGAATGTAGCATCAGCTACGTACAGTATACAGCACTGTGTTCCAGAAGCAGTATGGGGATGTCTGCTTCCGAAACAAAATCAAGTCAGGCTGAGTGCTGATCAGCCATTCTCAGGAAGCTGTGTCTTTTGCCCATGAATACAAGGCTTTATCTGTTTGGCTAGTGGGGAGATTAAGATGTCATCCACCCACCTGCACACCTCAGCCAATTAGAGGAAGCTTTATATTCACTGACAAAATGCAAGGCTTCCTGTAAATGGCTCAGCCTGACTCTATTTTGTTCTCGCAGCAGAAATGATGTCTCTGTACACATTGCTGTAACACCAGTCCATATACTGTATGTAGCTGATGTTACATGCAGTTTTTACAGCACTGACGGGGCGAAGGAATTATTAAAGGAAACAGTTTGTTTGGGCCAGCTTGTCCCAAATAAGCTATTTAAAGTGATAGCAAAGTTGGAGTTAAACTTTAAACCAACTTAACGTGCTTTCTGCCACTTTGATATTAACCTCTGCCCTCCAATTTCAAGCATGTTTGTCTTGTCTAGGTTCAGTTTTAGCCAGTTACAGTTCATCCAATATTAGTCAACAAGACGCCTGTTGATCTTGAGTATAGAGTTGTGTTCAATCCGCATAGCAATGGTATCTAAGACCATGGTGTTGGAGTATTCCTAGTGGCATCATGTATAGGGAAAATAACATTGGTTATAGAATGGAGCCCTGTGGCATCCCATAATATAATGAAAGTGAAGAGGATGAGTATATTCCTGTGGTGACCCTTTGTGACCTTGACAAGAAGGATTTGAAACTGCTTAAAACTGTACCCTCTAGACCACAGAGCAGCTTTAAGGGATCCAGTAAGGTTTTACAGTCAAATGCGGCAGAAAAAATCATTAAGGATAGGGGTGGAGGGGGCGTGGCCTGGACGCTGAAGAAGATGGCGGCCCTTCTCGCAGCTAAAAAGGGACCATGACCACTCCTGCACCCGTTCCCGCTCACTGCGGAATACCGGCATGCAACTTAGTGGCAACATACCGGAGATCTTTTGGTCCTGGTCACATGAGGCGGCCTCCTCCTCGCAGGCCTCAGGCGCCACCAGGGAGGTGAGTTGCAGCCACACGAGGCAATCCAGCACACAATCTGATGAACCCCCGACCCCTGCTGCCAAATATGGAGGATCTCAGAGCGGTGGCTGCAGACATTAAAAACATGCCATATAGAGGACCTAGACAACAAAGGTCGCCACCATAACATCAGAATTAGGGGACCTCCTGAAATGGTCTACCAAAGCCATCTCTCACAAGCCCCCACAACCATTTTCAATTGCCTTCTTGGGAGACCCCCTAACACAACAATCGACTTGGAATGCCTACACCGGGCACTCCATCACAGAGGCAGAGATACAGACCCCCCAAGAGACGTCATAGGATGTTTGGTAGAATTTAAACTTAAAGAAGAAATCATGCAACAAGCTAGACTCCGGGGGGCACATCCTCTACCGAGGGACTGAGATTAAACTCTATCACAATCCCTCACAAATCATTCTGCAAAAACACAAGACTTTATGGCCTCTCCTAGACACCCTGAGGGAAAGGAATATCCCCATAGATGGAAATGTTCCTTTTGTCTACAAGTGGGCTCTGGCAGAAGAACCGCATATCTGCGACACCCTGACAATGCTCACTCTTTCTGCGAAACCCTTGGCATCCCCCCAGTCGAGCTACCAGACTGGCACCTTGACCCGCACTTCTCACCCCAGCAACAAGAGGAACCAATAGATTTCCATTGTCGTGAAAGCCCGTCCACGCACAGCACTTCCACCTGCTAACCGTCACTCCCCGGGCAGAGGTGGTGTGCCAGCTTCCCCGGCGCACAGGAAAGCCAAAAGAGATTAATTACCCTGTCAACAACTTTTCTGTAACACTCAGGCTTATAAAACAAAAAGAACATGTATATCTTACATCTCTACACCACCTGTGAATAGAATTGCTTGCCTTTAACCAGGCTTCATATTGTTCTATTAGACTTTGTTCCCCTCCTTATTCTGCAGGAGACAAAAAACTCATCTACCACACCGGAATGTATTGCTATTGTCACATAATAACTGCCGTACCAATGCAGCTACAGGCCTCACACTATGGTATCCTGAATCAATATATAATGCCTTCCCATGCGATGTGCCTAGACGGCTTCGCAACAGGTTCTAAATTGCACTTTGTTCCAGAATGGTCATGACTGCAATCCTGACACCTTACTAATACTGCTACATTGACTGTCTGACCCCAGGTCAAATTTTATACTTGTTATGAGTGTCTCATGCCATTTCAAAATCCAATAATCCCAACTTTATAACAGTGGGACTCTTCCTGCTTTGTTCTTGTGGGCACCAGCTGTATTATTGAACTAACTTGTACCTTTCAAATATAAAATTACTAAGGCCAGGCCTACCATATAGACATGCAGTGCAAATACGACTGTCCTAATGTTGTTATACTCTCTGCTCTGCGGTACAATACCGGAGAACAGACCCCATGTACCACACCTGCTGTTGAACTTGGGACAGTGGTTCCAACAGGATTTATGAGTCACAATGCAGCTCTGATATTTGTACTAATATCATTAAAAACCTTGTGAACACCAACTCCTGCATGGCATAGCCGTAACATGGGCCTAAATAAACTCCTCAGGGCATTCCCGTGGTAACACTTTTTATCCATTAGCCCTCATCCTATAATGTCACCCTATCAAGACTTTTGCCAGCAGGATTGAGATGTGAGGAAAAGGACCCTTAACATGTGCCAGTTTAGCATCATCTTCTTTAGGAAACATAGACTTAACAGCATCTCCTTCAACTGCAAATACGTCTGAACATAACTTGGAGGCTATTGCTTGAGATTCCTCAGGTTCTCGAGGCATGTTTAGTTTTGTTTATCTTATTTTACTTTATCATAGTACGTAATACTTGTACGTTATATCTGTTTACATGTGACCTAAGGAAGAGTGCATCCTATCCCCTCTCTAACTAACTCATATGATCTCTACCTGCATCATCTGCTGTTTGTTCATCTCCCTGCAAGCATATATGCAGCGTATGACAGATTAATGATTAATTTCTGCGCAGAGAGGTGGATGGGATATACTCTTAAACCCACGCAGCCTCCTGATCCATAGACAGCTGACATCCGTTCCCACCCTGAGCCTGGCAGATCACAAGTGGACATATGCATAGCTGGCAGTGGCTAATACTGCAATGCTTCTCGTTCTACCACTCTTGTGAGTAGATTTTATACTTTTTAATAAATCTGTTGTTCTTAAAGCTACTCTTAGAGGCGCACCTTTTTTGCGTTTTCTTTCCACTACAGAAGATCCGTTACTTCTACAAGGTGCAGCCCTTTGGTACAAAGACTTTTTCAAGGACTAAGAAGTCATAAACTCTGCCTTTTTATGTACAATCATTTCATTGCTGGCAGCAGATCTGGTTCTTCCACAGGTTTCTAGTGCGCTGTCATGTGTTTTGTTTTTGTGTTTTTTTTACAGATACGTTTACGTAATAGTTTAACAAATGGTTTCTGTATATGGGCAAATGCACTTTGAACATGGCCTGGATGCTAACTGCTTGTTATACTGAGCTTACCTAACTTTGCCCGTCAAGGCATAACACCAAGCTTTTTTTTGTTTATGAGGTCACCTCACCCACACACAATCAAATTACTGGAGCAAACATGTATCGAGTAGTGCACATCCCACGGCACAACATGTCTTGTAAGTCCAAATATCTCTCATAGGTCAAAACGGTGATCTCTACCCACTCTGGGATAAAGCATACATTTTTACTGTCTTTATAAATGCATTCACTAAGTTTCTTACAACATGACAACTCTTGGTGACAGAACACTAGCAGGAGGGGAGACCAATATAGGTTTACTACTGCTTTTGAACAAGTTTCATCTACCAAACCATAATAGGAAGGCTGAACAATGTACCATTATACTATTTCCAACGCATACCTTAACCACACCTTACTATGGATAGTAGAGTGTCCCCCATAGCCTCCCATATCACACTCTCACTACATCTAAAGAACTTAAATCCCCATGCTGTCTGTTCACTCCATTACCAAATGAATACCTCATTTTCTTCATTCGCCTTTCCGTCTCTCAGACTCCTGTATACTCCTCTGCTTATTGGGGTCAAGAGAGTAGCATTGATCTATGACACCCTAACCTACTAACCTACCGTTACCACAAAATAATTGGAGACATCTTCTCCAGACCTACCACCCCCTACAACAGCACAGTCTATAGCTCTGTGCTGACCCATTCCAACTCTCTTTTATGTTTCCGGAAGGTTAGCCGGTCTATCCTAGCTGTCGGACCACCTCCCAACCCCTAACCTCCAACCCCTTCCTTTTAGTAACAATTTTCCCTCACCTCTTCAATCGTCTCCCACCCCTCCCCTCTCCTTGTCCACACACCTGCTTCCATATTCTCCACCAAGTGGGACTACCACTCCCCCTTGCACTGTGAAGTATATCTATTTACCAACACCCAAAATGCCCGCACCACATCTGAGTTCCAAAATGGCAAAAATTAAAATAGTATCCTTTAATGAAAAAGGGCTAAATCAACCAGAAAAAAGGTCACAACTCTTACTATACATGGGGAAAATCAAAGCAGACATAATTCTCCTTCAAGAAACACACTACAAATCCAATCATATCCCTAAACTGACGAACGAACCCAAAAGCATACCACGCAACCGACCCCCTAGCCAAAACAAAAGGGGCTTCCATCTTAATATCCAAATACCTACCCATAGAAATAACCGTCTCGCTACTAGACTAAGAGGGTCAATACGCTTTTGTCAAAGGCTCTGTATGGGGAAGACCAATAACAGTAGCAAATATATATAGCCCTTACTTGGCTTAAGTTAGTTTCTTCCGAGACATAACAATTACCTTATCTTCCTTCCAATCTGGCATCCTTCTATTTGGAGGGGACTTTAATGTTGCCTTAAACCCACTCGAGGACATATCCTCAGAGACATCTTCCCTTCCATACAGAGCTCTTAGGCAAATCAAGATTCAAATACAAGACTTACTCTTACATGACTCATGGCATATCTTGCCTTTTATTCTCCACCCTATAACAGCTATTCCAGGATAGACTACCTCCTCCTCTCACAAAAGGACCTCCCTTTACTCTCTGAAGCAACTATCGAACATATATTCCTATTTGACCACCACCCTATAACTGTAACACTAACACTTCCAGAGCGCTTACATTTCACCAAAACCAGGAAATTGGATGCATCACTACTCACGGACCCCCCACACACCCTCACAATCAACAAAAACATCAAAGACTTCTTCAAAACGAATAACACCCCCGACAGGACGCACTTGATCCAATGGGAAACTCATAAATGTGTTATCAGGGGCACACATATTAAATTAAGAGCCATTCATAAATGTGCCAAGCAGGAAACCATTAATGCCCTATTGAGACAAATACAAAGCCTAGAACAGACCTAAAAACTAACTAGCATGAAGCACTGAAAAGGAACTAGATCAAGCACTGGAACGTTTATGAGAGGAACTAGGGAAGAAAGTCAAGAAAAATGTTGCACTTTCCCAAAAGCTCTTCTATGAGCATAGTAACAAGAATGGAAAGCTCTTAGCTAGAGCCCTACAAGCCAAAAAGGCAAGCACCACAATCTGCTCCATACGTACACCCGCAGGGAAATTGCTAACCTATAGCGACAACATTGCAAATTACTTTGCGCACTACTATGCTGAACTGCACAAGCTCCCTCCTGAACAGAAGCCACAAGGTGATAGCAGATTGTGCAAATTGAATATTGCAGATTTCCTTTCACAGTATAGCCCTAAAACAATATCCCAGAAGCAAGCGCACAAAATAGATGGCCCCTTAACATCTGAAATATTCAACTCAGCCATTAAACAAATGAAACTAGGTAAAAGTCCTGGCCCCGATGGATTCTATATGACCTATTACAAAATTTACTGAAACTTATTGGCTTCCTAAGAGCATTTAATCAACTGTCTCAACCAAATAACAAACAATCTATTGGAAGCCCACATATGTGTTCTCCCAAAACCTTGGAAAGATCACGAAATAGCCTGAAACTACCACCCCATCTCACTCTTAAACAGGGACCTAATAATCTTACAAAAATTCTGGCTAAACGTATACTTCCCTTACTCACAAACGTAATATCCAGGGATCAAGTGGGTTTTGTCCCAGGCAGAGAAGCTAGGGACAATACACTTAAAACACTGAACATCCACCACTGGCTCACCAAATCAAATCACCATGGTTTTTCTTATCATTAAAGCAAAAAGGTGAAAAGGTGTTTGACAGTGTGGCTTGGGACTACCTAGAAGTCGTGCTACAAACACTAGGTTTTGGCAATCGTCTGATAGGCTTCATAATGTCCCTGTATATGATCCCCAAAGTGAAAATACGCATAAACGGATTACTGTCAAACGCCTTTTCCATCAAAAATTGTACGTGCCATGGGTGCCCCTTATCCCCCATAATATTTGTTCTTACCCTCGAACCCTTCCTACACAAGTTAAACAACAATGAAGATATTCATGGAATCAACTTAGCTAATAAGCAATAAAAGATGGCCGCATTTGCCGATGACATCCTACTGTTCCTATCTGAACCCCACATATCCCTACCAAACCTCCTCAAAGACTTCCGTCTGTTCCAGTTCATAGCCCATTTCAAAATCAATTTCACAAAGTCGCACGCCCTCAAAGTAACAGTAACAGACTCTCAAGTCCTGCAATGCAAACAAAATTTGCCATTTACTTGCAAACCGGACACTATAACTTATTTAGGAATCCAATTGCCTATGAGACTGTCCGGCCTCTACTCGAAAAAATTATCTCTCACTTCTTAAGACTATAACGGAGAACCTTAAACAATGGAACAAATCTCACTTCTCCTGGTTCGGCAGAGCGGCCATCATCAAAATGAATATCCTACCACGCATACTCTATCTCCTCCAAACGTTACCTATCAAACTCCCCAACACCTTCATACAATCACTTAAAAAAGTGTGTAGAGCCTACCTCTGGAATCACAGATGCCCCAGATTTAGATAACCCAGCTAATAAAACCCAAAACCAAAGGGGAATAGAATTACCTGATATACAACATTACTACTGGTCCTGTCACCTATAGCGTATCATAGCTTGGCACACCCTCCACCAGGTGAAAGATTGAGTAACCCTGGAAAAATCTTTCTCCACCCTCCCCGTCAGCTGCACTCCCTGGATCCGCCACAATCTCACACCAAAAGACCTAACAGAACACCCTACTATAGACCCTTCTTTAGAATGCTTCACCGCAGTTTGTCACAAACTTAAAATCTCCAAGGCCACGGGACCATTATCACCAGTATTTATGAACCCTGAGTTCCCGCCAGGGATGACCCCCTCATCCACTGTCCAGTAAACAACCAGATATTGGTTTACGCATACATCACCTCCTTTGACATGGTAAGCTTCACATTCAGGAACACATGAACACACTCTTGGCTGAACCATACTTAGGCCCCCAAGGTTACTTGCAAATTAAGCACTACATTAACTCAATTCAAAGCAAGACTGACCTTTCTGAATCTCTAAGCCCCTTTGAAAATCTATGCCTAAGTAACACACCTCAATGTCATGTTATTTCCATGATTCACAACATGCTTTGGGATAATACCCAGGCTGACAAGGGAATAGCCTGCAAGGCATCGGCCCAAGATTTACACAGAAACCTAACAAACACATATATCGACATGTCCTCAAGGGTTCCATAAGTGTCTCCATCCAGGAGAACAATTACAAAATGATTTCCCGTTGGTACTGCACCCCCCTAATTCTACGCAGATATGACACATCCAATTCAGATAAATGCTGGATGCGCCTACAAGCATCTCCTGCACATCTGGTGGGGCTGCCCACATATCCAAACCTACTGGAAGCAGGTCCAAAAAAGTAACCACGTACACCTTGGAATTTACACCTGCACAATTCACACTCCACCACCACAAATCAGACAACTTACCATATCATAAATCCTTAGCCATGATGCTAGTCAATGCAGCTAAAATGTGCATACCTAAACTATGGGGTACCCCTGGGGTTCCCTCTATAACAGACTGGTACAAACGAATAAATAAAATCACGGAGATGGAGGAACTCATTTCTATCTTTCTAAATTCCCCTCACAAATTCTCAACTTTGTGGGCTTGCTGGACCCATTTCAATCCTCCAATGAATACCGGCACACAGTGAACCTTCCTTCCCCCTAAACCCGCCATCCACAGGACGCTGAGTCTAAGATAAATTCCAAAGTACCTGATGCTGAACCCTATCCCTGTCTTCCTAACCTTCCAAGCTGGCAAAACACAAACCCCACACAACAAAAATCTATTCATCTCCCCCATAATGTACACATAAATACACATACCCGATAATATGTACAACCAATACACCCCACTTCTTGTCACCCTTTCAACCTCCTATTTGTGTAAGGCAAAACAAAAAAAGGTTGGGACTTTATATGAAGCTGGCACCCAGAGAGATAACATAGTGAAAGCATGTCAGGCTAGTACATTGTAAACTAGAACCATATTGCAATTATCACAATGCATAACAGATACAATACATAGAATAAAATGTCTTTATTTCATACAAAGTATATAGAGTAAAATAATGGTAGCATCATAGTAATTTGTTGGTTCATATTATATACATGTCAAAAAAATCAAAACACACTCTCAAATATCTCCACAAAATATACAACATGTTAAAATTGAATAGGTGCAATCCATTAGAACCTGTGTATACAGTCCTCTAAAGTCTTGAAATGTAAACAGGGTAGGCTTCTATAGCTCGATGCATTTTGTGGCCTCCACCACTCATCAGGAGCTGATGTGTAATAGATGTTCTATAATAAATATTAGGGGGTAAGAGGTTTTTAAAGTGGGTGTAACTATGGAGGGGGAGAAAATGAGGAGCTGTCACAATATATGGAATAATATGGGTCAATCCGACTTACCAAGACATATGAAGGTCTGGGCATGGACATGGTACCACCAACCAAACAATAAACACCAGGCATGGGAGCTGAGGTGGTAACCCCGGGCGCTCAGTGGAATGGCCAGCACTAGACAAGATAGCCTTGAGGGTATACCCCATGGATATGCCAAATGTGAAAGGGTCCACACCAAAAACACCCATCTAGTAAAAATGCATAAGGACCAATGAATCTAGTGAAGCAAAATAACCAAAATATATATATATATATATATATATTTTTTTTAACAGTAGGGGTAATTTGGTGCTAAGGTGAGGGGGATAAAAGTTGTGCCCAAATGTTGCCAGTGTGTGGAGGAGTACCCATAGAAAACCCAACAAAAACAAGCAGAATAAAAAATAAAAATAAATTGCATTAAGAAGGTTGTCCATGGTTAGGACTATGATACCAAAAATACATTTTTGTTTTACCTTACACAAATTACAGGGATGTAAGCATCGCCACAAATCGGCTGTGTACCTCATATAAAATCCCAAACCCCCTTCCTTTCAGTCTTTCAACCTCCTAAACCCCCCCCCCCCACACTCCCCCCCTTTTTTCTTTTTTGCTCTCCCTTCCCTGTCCAACACCCCCCCTCCCCCAGTATTTCCTTATACAAGATCAGACCAAGCTACAATGAGTGTGCTGAACACACACATTCACATACAAGTAGATCATTTTGTTACATGAACTACCCCTCCAATTACCAAAAACAAGCCAGAGCACATACTTATGATGCACCACATTAGGAGAGGAGTAGTAAAAGCGGCATAACCACCCATGATGCCCCCACTCTCTACCTATGAAAGTTTCCTACTACCTTGTTAATGTTGTTTTACTACACCTCACTGTTGTTGACACAACCTACTATGAACAATAGTTCATGGTGTCTTACTTGTCGACAATATTTTTGACACATTCTGACCTTGTAGAGTCGGTTCACACAGGGGCAACTTCAGCGCAACTTCAGCATGACTTTGGGTGACTTGCAACGCGACTTAAAGCGATCTGCATGTCAGGCGACTTTGCTTGTGGCCAATCAGAGAATAAGCACTTCTGACATCATTCCTTTTCCTGTTCTCTTTCTGGTTCCCTGTGTCCTCTGACCCCCTCCTGTGATCCTGTTTTTTAGAAATGTTATCTTTGCGCTATCTAATGACAGCTGTCATAACAACCAGTCTGGCAGTATTGATAGAAGAGGAAGAGAGGAAGTGGAGGATGAGAAGATGTTGATACTGGATCCATCCAATCTTAGCTAATAGAGATAGCAGAGGCCAGTTTTGGGCCATGTATGACAATTTGCGTGCTTATGAGGACAAGTTCTTCAATTATATCCGCATGACCCTGGCAAGGTAATTACAAATGCCATATGTGGATATTCACAAATGAAAGCTAGGCTTTTCCACATATCTGTTATATTTTCTATAATGTGAAAGATATCAGGGTTGATAGAGTTTTAAGATTAGGGTTATGGTTAGGGTTGGCGCAAAGGGGTTAATGTGTGCGTTAGGGTTAGGGTTGATAGACTTTTAAGATTAGGGTTAGGGTTGGCCCAAAGGGTTTAATGTGTGTGCAACTACCATTGGCTGATATTTCTGATTTTCAATACAGTAAATTAACTCATATATTACGTTTTCAACAGTTTTGATGAATTGCTTGGTCTGGTTTCCATTCATCTTGAGAGACAGAACACATCATATTGGAGGAGTATCTCATCGACTGAAAGACTGGTTATCACACTAAAGTAAAGTATATGTTTTGGAACACACAAAAACTGTATGATTTAGTACACCTTTTGCATAAATGTAGGGATTATTGAGCATTATCATAAAACATAAAAAAAATACTGTGCTCTATATTGCTTAAAATTGGGTAAAATTCATGCAAATGAATTTTTTGTTCCTTAATTCCTACAGCAGATTATGCACCATGCATATTTACGACATTCAATATAACATATATTGCACAACATAGCACACAAACATCCAAAAATAATGAAATGCAGCAAAATTGGGTAAAGTATTTTTTTATGTAATTTGTCAAAAACAATGACATATAACAACATTGAACATAGTTTAAACTATAACTACTCATATACAGGGTTACAATCTGGGTGTGGTCTTCCACTGCTGGTGGAAGGCAATGGGGACTGGCTGGGCAGGAAGATGGATTAACGCTGGTTAACTGCTAGTTTGTCCTGGGGCGCCAATGGTGGAGGGAACTGGGGATGGTGATGGATAGGGGATTGGGGTATGTGTTGGGTTAGGAACATTCTCATACTCATCCACGTATGGGCGGAAGTGAGGGTGGTAGTATGGGTGGGTTCTGGGTGGTGGAGGGGTTTGATATTGGTAATATGGGCTGGATACTGGTGGTGGGCTATAGCTAGGCATGGTGGTGGGTGCTATCTCATCCACAATGTTGGACTCTGTAAGGGTCAACACCGCCTTTCTGAGGTTGTGTTTCCTCTCAGGCCTAATTTTTTAAAATAACCCTGCCACCAGGAGACCAAAAGTAGGGTCCTCGGATTGCAGGGTGTCCAGTTTCTTATCCAGTCATTCCATGAGCTCTGCAAACTGGTCCATATTTTAATTACTCTTCCCTGTAGCTGGTCTGGTAGCATGACGATAGGGAACCTGGCTGGGCCCTGCTGGCTCCTCTGGAAAGGTGGAAGGATCCGGATTGATGCCCCCCTGAGATTCCGAGATCTCAACATGGCCTTTTCTGGTAATGCATGACCGATTGCCTCCTCATGTGCCTCCTGCTCTTTCTCTCTGTCCTCCCAACTGGATTGTCTTCTGCAATAACAATATAATACTGTTTAGCACTCCCTTCTTTATCTAACTGTATAATAACAATTTAGTAATATGTCAGATGTTATCTCACTCTCTCTCCCTGAATGGAAGTCCATCTCCAGTGCGAGCATGTACGGTACCACCCTAAGGCCTCCAGAAACACTTCATGCTTCGCTGACCTTTCTGAGGTAGTACTTGAAACAAACGTGCAAGCCTATCCATCTTGTCTGGAGTAGTTTTACTGCAAAACATAAATAGGAACATAGTCAACTACCGTATGTATTTTGTCTTTCAGGTACCTGGCAACCGGTCATTCCCTAGTGACCCAGTCTACATTATGAGTTCATGATGGGCAGGTCTACAGTCAGCTACATCATCCAATACACATGCCAAATATTATGGAATTTGCTGAACAGGATTGTTATGAAAAGGCCTACACAAGAGGATTGTCGGGATATTGCAAGACTCTTTGGGGGGGCGGTGCAATTTCCCCAATAGCAATGGAGCTATAGATGGGAAGCACGTGCATGTTTTTAAGCCAGTTGGTAGCGGCAGTAGGTTTTTCATTTATAAAGAATACATCTCATTTGTACTGCTAGTTGTGGCTGACGCAAACTACTGCTTCACCTATATAGATATAGGATCATATGGAAGCAGCGCCGATTCACGGATTTTTGGCAATTCCTCATTTGGTGAAAGGCTACGAAATAATCAACTTGACTTTCCCCAGAACTGTCCTCTTCCTGGCACAACTCAAACCCCACTACCCTATGTGTTCTTTGCTGATGAAGCTTTTGCATTGGGGGAACACCTAGTGAGGCCTTACTCCAACAGGAATCTGACTACTACTAAGAAAGTCTCCAACTATCATCTCACAAGGGCAAGAAGGGTGGTTGAATGCACTTTTGGAATTCTTGCCAATAAATGGCAATTGCTGCACACATCTATTTCATTAAACCTTGAAAACGTTATAACTGCTGTGAAAGCAGCATGTGTGCTCTACAATTATGTCCGGCTATGTGATGGGTATAGTTTTGAGGATTCCCTTATGCATGAATTGGACAGTGCGCACATGAGTGCTACTAGGGGATCCAGTGACGGTGCCACTGTTCGCCAGCAATTTGCTTCATATTTCCTTTCACCGGCTGGTGAACTACAGTGGCAATTGGACTCTATTTCTTAACTGTATTTTGCTGCTGTTGCCTTTTCAGATTCGTTGACCTAGCCTATACAGTTATTGAGTTTATGATTTTTTAATGCTATGCTATACTTTTGTTACTCTTACATACTACTTTTTGGTGTTGTTCAAATAAAATCTGATACTAAAACAAACATTGTTTTTGCTTTTGTGATACTGATCATTGTCTACATATTTTAACAAATGTATGTGGTTGAACAAATAAAGCTGACATGATTCCTATTCTGCAATAGGATTAGACATCAGTTAAAGTCTGCACTGATGAGCTGCACTGATTACATGCACTGATTACCTGTACTGATTACTTGCACTAATTACCTGCACTGATTACATGCACTGATGACCTGCACTGATTACATGCACTGATTACCTGCACAAATTATCTGCACTGATTACCTGCACTGATTGCATGCACTGATGACCTGCACTGATTACATGCACTGATTACCTGCACTGATGACATACACTGAATACATACACTGATTACCTGCACTGATTACATACACTGATTACATATAGAGTTGAGCGGACACCTGGATGTTCGGGTTCGGCGAACTTCGTGAAAAAGTTTGAGTTCAGTCCTGAACTTGACCCCGAACCCCATTGAAGTCAATGGTGACCCGAACTTTTGGGCACTAAAATGGCTCTAAAAAAGTCCTGGAAAGGGCTAGGGGGCTGCAAAAGGAAGCAAAATGGGGGTAAGAGTAGGACAAGTGCCCTGAAAACAAATGTGGATAGGGAAATAACTTAAAAACACATTTAAAAAAATAAAAAATGGAGGAGGTGGATCTGGAGTAGGAGGTTGAGGAGGCGGTGACTGTGGCGGTGTAAGTGGAAGTGGCGGTGGAGGAGGAGGAGGTAGCCAACACTGTTTTTTGTTTGTTTGTTTTTTTTTTCTAATTGGGGTAGCCCCCCAAAATATTGAGACATATTAAAAAAAAAAAAAGATCACTATCTGCAGACAAACCCAGAGATGTTCTAGCATGGGTTCACTTTTTCCATATAAAATGTACCATGGTTTATTTTTCATGTTTCTCCTGTTACAAATTCCAATAAAGACTTATGTTCTATAAAAAAAAATGAATAAGTTCACATAAGTATTACAATGGCTGTGTGAGGCCGGTATAAATGTCTATTCTGCACAAGGTACAGACAAGTCTTGTGGGATCCATGCCTGGTTCATTTTAATAAACGTTAGCATGTCCACGTTGGCTGTGGACAGGCGGCTGCTCTTGTCTGTGATAACACCCCCTGCCGTGCTAAATACACGTTCAGACAATACACTGGCTGCAGGGCAGGCCAGCACCTCCAAGGCATAAACGGCAAGCTCAGGCCATGTCCCCAATTTGGAGACCCAGAAGTTGAGGGGCTGAGGTGAAAGACAGATGGCCATGGAGTTCAGGTGCCAACTCTGAGCTTTCAGCAAGGGGCCGGGTGGGAGACAATGTGAAGGAACTGGAGGCATTGTCAGCCACCCAATCTACTATTGCCTGTACTTGTTCTTGCCTCACCATTTGTTGAGCGGCATTCGGGCCTACCATATAACGATGAAGGTTCTGTCGGCTACTCGCACCTGAGGAAGGTGTTTCACTGCGTGTAGCTGGCACAGATCGACCACATGCTCTCCTTGCAACAGGAGCTTCACCAACACCACCAACACCAGCAGCACCAGCAGCACCACGACCACGTCCCTTATTTGAAGCTCTCCTCATTCTGGAGGCAAATGTACTATTTAGCACAAATTGATATTATTTTTTAAACTGGCAACGTAGACGCACTTTTTAATTTTGTGCAAGAAATGCACAGCAAGGTGCAAATGTACTATGTAGCACTATTTTTTTTGCTTTTTAAACCAGCAATGTCGACGCACTTTTTAATTTTGTGCAAGAAATGCACAGCAAGGTGCAAATGTACTATGTAACACAAATTATTATATATTTTTTTAAACCAGCAATGTCTACGCACTTTTTAATTTTGTGCAAGAAATGCACAGCAAGATGTAAATGTACTATGTAGCGCTATTTTTAATTTTTTTTTAAACCAGCAATGTCAACGCACTTTTTAATTTTATGCAAGAAATGCACAGCAAGGTGCAAATGTACTATGTAGCACTATTTATTATTCTTTTTTTTTAAACCAGCAATGTAGACGCACTTTTTAATTTTGTGCAAGAAATGCACTGCTGGCTGCAAATGTAGTATTTAGAATATTTTTTTTTAACCACTTGCCGACCGCAGTCTGATGGCGGCAAAGTAGCTCGTTATCGCAAACCGCCATCATATGACGGCGGCTGTGATAACTAGTGCTGTGAGCGCAAGCGTGCTGCCGGAGGTGCGCTCACGCGTTCACTGTTTCTGGGGGGGCCAGGGAGAGGGTAGGGCGGACTCGATCGTAAACACAGATCTCCGTTCTCATAGAGGGGGAAGGGCGGTGATCACAGGCTTCCTGTATATGGAAGCCATGATCATCCCCTTTCCCCAGGCAGGGCAGCCCACACACAGTTAGAACACGCCCAGGGAACACAGTTAACCCTTAGAGCGACCCCTGCAGGTTAACCCCTTCACTGCCAATGGCATTTACACAGTAATCAGTGCATTTTTATAGCACTGATCGCTGTATAAATGCCAATGGTCCCAAAAAAGTGTCAAAATGGTCCGACCCCAGAAATTAATTCTCATCATCCGTAAACGCGGCAACTTTTGCGCAAACCACACAATAAACGCCAATTGCGATTTTTTTTTTTACCAGAAATATGAGGAAGAATGTAAATCGCCCAAAACTGATGGAAAAAATGTTTTTTTTATTTTTTTTTTTTTTGGCTTTGTATTTTAGCAAAAAGTAAGAATTTTTTTTTTTGCAAAATTGTCGCTCTTCTTTTGTTTATAGCGGCGATCAGAAATGACGCAGAGGTGATCAAATACCACCAAAAGAAAGCTCTATTTGTGGGAAAAAGAGAACGCAAATTTCATTTGGGTACAGTGCCGCACGACCGTGCAATTGTCAGTGAAAGTGACGCAGTGCCGAATCGGAAAAAAGGGCTCTGGTCCTAAAGTGTGAAATCCTTCCGGGGCTGAAGTGGTTAAACCAGCAATGTGGACGCACTTTTTATTTTTGTGCAAGAAATGCACCACTGGCCGCAAATGTAGTATTTAGAATATTTTTTTTTTTCAAACCAGCAATGTAGACGCACTTTTTATTTTTGTGCAAGAAATGCACCGCTAGCTGCAAATGTAGTATTTAGAATATTTATTTTTTTTAAACCAGCAATGTAGACACACTTTTTAATTTTGTGCAAGAAATGCCCCGCTGGCCGCAAATGTAATATTTTGCACAAAAAAAAAAATTAATTTGCCTAACTGCAATGTAAAAGCTGTATTTAAATATGCCGAAATGTTGCCCACTGAACTAACAGAACACGATTAAAGTAGTGTCCCTGACACACAAGCAGTTGCAAGTGGACTGCACTTGCAAAAATGGCTGCAAACGCCAACCTAACAAACAGAAAAATTGCTTAGGTTTTATATGAGGCACTTTGCTTAACCACTTGACCACTGGGCACTTAAACCCCCTTCCTAACCAGACCAATTTTCAGCTTTCAGAGCTCTCACATTTTGAATGACAATTACTCAGTCATGCAACACTTCACCCATATGAAATTTGCGTCCTTTTTTTCACACAAATAGAGCTTTCTTTTGGTGGTATTTAATAACCGTTGGGTTTTTTATTTTTTGCGCTATAATTAAAAAAAGACCGAAAATTTTGGAAAAAAAATAATTTTTCTTTGTTTCTGTTATAAAATTTTGCAAATTAGTAATTTTTCTTCATAAATGTTGGCCAAAATTTATACTGCTATATATCTTTGGTAAAAAAAAAACAAATTAGTGTATATTATTTGGTCTTTGTGAAAGTTATAGAGTCTACAAGCTATGGTGCCAATCACTGAATATTGATCACAACTGATGTACTGACCACCTATCTCATTTCTTGAGACCCTAAGGGCCGGTTCACACTGCAGCGGGGCGGAGCGGCGCGACTTCGCGCCCCGTTCACATCTAGGCGAATTGTCAGGCAACTTGAGTCGCCTGACAATTCGCCTCAATGCTGTGCAAATGGGACCGTTCTAATAGGAGCGAATCGCTTCGCTCCGCATTAGAAAAATGGTCCCTGCACTATTTTTAGGGCGATCTCAGGCGGCTTGCATTGACTTCTATGATAGAAGTCTCCTAGCAAGCCGCTTTGAGATCGCCTGGAGCGCCGCATCGCGCCGCTCTGCGCCGCTCCGCCTCGCTACAATGTTAACCGGCCCTTACAAGCCAGGAAAGTTCAAATACCCGCCAAATTACCCCTTTTTGGAAAGTAGACATTCCAAGGTATTTAGTAAGAGGCATGGTGAATTTGTTTAAGTTATAATTTTTTCCCACAATTCTTTGCAAAATGAAGTTGTTTTTTTTTTTTTCACAAAATTGTCATATGTTAACAGGTTATTTCTCACACCCAGCACATGCATACCACAAATTACACCCCAAAACACATTCTACTACTCCTCCTGAGTATGGCGATACCACATATGTGACACTTTTACACAGCCTGGCTACATACAGAAGCCCAACATGTAGGGAGCACCATCAGGCGTTCTAGGAGCATAAATTACACACATAATTTTGTGACTACTTCTTGCACTTTTGAAGGTCCTGGAGCACCAGGACAATGGAAATGCCCAAAAAATGACCCCATTTTGGAAAGTAAACACCCCAAGGCATATTCTAGGAGACATAATGAGTCTTTTGAACATGTCATTTTTTCCACAAGTTTTTGGAAAATGTGGAAAAAAAATGAAAACGCATTTTTTTTTTTACACAAAGTTGTCCATTTATACAATATTTCTAACACACCACATGTACCTAGCAAAAATGACACCCCAAAATATATTCTGCTACTTCTCCCGAGTATGGCAATACCACATGTGTGACACTTTTACACAGCCTGACCACATACAGAGGCCCAACATGCAGGGAGCACCATCAGGTTTTCTAGGGGCATACATTTCAAATCTAATTTGACTACCTTTTACACTATTGTGAGGCACTGTGATGGCATATATAGGCACTGTAGTGGCACAGACGGGCAGTGTAGTGGCACGGATGAGCAGTGTAGTGGCACGGGTGGGCAGTGTAGTGGCATGAGTGGGCAGTGTAGTGGCACGGGTGGGCACTGTAGTGGAAAGTTTGGGCACTGTAGTGGCACGAATGGGCACTGTAGTGGCACAGATGGGCACTGTAGTGGCACGGATGGGCACTGTAGTGGCATGGATGTGTCATGGATGAGAACTAATGTGGTATGGATGAGCATAAATGAAGCACAAATGAGCCATGGATGGGGGATGGATGAGCCACGGATGGGGATGGATGAGCCACGGATGGGGATGATGAGCCATGGATGGTGATGATGAGCCACGGATGGGGATGACTGAGCACGGATGGGGATGACTGAGCACGGATGGGTGGGTGAGCACGGATGGATGGGTGAGCACGGCTGGGTGGGTGAGCACGGATGGATGGGTGAGCACGGCTGGGTGGGTGAGCATGGATGGATGCTGGGTGGGTGAGCATGGATGGATGGATGGGTGAGCACGGATGGATGGGTGAGCACGGATGGATGGGTGAGCACGGCTGGGTGGGTGAGCATGGATGGATGCTGGGTGGGTGA
>BLSH010019778.1:272901-285038 GCA_018402905.1 Glandirana rugosa
ACGACACTCCCTGACTAATCGAAATCTTTTAGTATAGTATGATCACATCCCTCTCCTACGACGACGACACTCCCTGTCTAATCGAAATCTTTTAGACAATTTTTGTCGCTAAATAACCACCCACCCACGATCTCCTCTGAAAACAAACGATCTCATGTAAAACAAACAATTGGTGAAGGGCTGGCGCGATATCTGTTTTCTGCAGGTGTCGCGCCAGCCCAATAAGACTCACCTGCAGGTACCTGTAGGAGGTCTTAGAGCGAAGGGCGAGCGGGGGACCCCGCGCGTGTGCCCTTGTAGGCACAAGCAGCCCAGGCCCCCTGTTGACATGTGACCGCGCCGTCATTGGACGGCGCGATCACGTGGTGAAAGGCCGCTCACAGCGGCCATTCACCGCGATCCGTGATCAGTCGGGTCCCCCGGACCCGACGAACACGGATGTTCCCGTGTGCGCGCCCCAGGGGGCGAGCGGGAAGCGAGATTCTGGAGGATGTCCATGGACGTCCACTCAGAATAACCCGACCGCGCTGTGGACGTCTTTTGTCTATAGCGCGGTCGGGAAGTGGTTAACAAACAAAATGTACTCTAGCAAACAAAAGTCTCCTCTAGCACCCACCCACCAATAAATCGCTGTTTTTAACAGATTTTCTAAAGCTAATCTGTCCCTCACAGCAGCAGCATCCTCTCCCTACACTAGTATGATATGATTTTCTAAAGCTAATCAGTCCCTCACAGCAGCAGCAGCATCCTCTCCCTACACTAGTATGAGATGATTTTCTAAAGCTAATTTGTCCCTCAAACCAGCAGCAGCATCCTCTCCCTACACTAGTATGAGATGATGTGGCATGCAACACTACGTGACTCCAGATTATATAGAGGCTGGGTCACATGATGCACTGGCCAATCACAGCCATGCCATTAGTAGGCATGGCTGTGATGGCTTCTAAGGGCAAACGAGTGAAACGCTTTTTGATTGGCTGCCCTGCAGCTATTCAACAGGCGCGAAAAAATACCCAAACCACAAACCCGGACTTTTTCTCAAATGTCTGGGTTCGGGACACGGACACCCTAAAGTCCGGCACAAACCCGAACTTTACAGTTCGGGTTCGCTCAACTCTAATTACATACACTGATTACCTGCAATGATTACATGCACTGATGCTCTGAACACAGTTGGAAATACATTATATATATGTAGAACAAACTGACCAAAATACCATGAAGGTTACACTTACATTTTGCAGTACGGTCGCTGTCATTTAAAAATTTCCAGTCATCCACGAGCTGTGTACAGATCTCCAACCATGCACTATCACTCTTTAGTTGATCTTTAGCCGGGATCTGACTTATACAGCTCTGGTCGCTGCCTGACCAGTCTTATGAGCACCTCATTGTCTATCGGTTCTCTGTGAATCACTTGTCTGTGTGCTGAAGACATGATGATGCAGGTCAGGCAAACAGAGACAACAACATACAGAAAGTGCTCTGTGGGAGGGAGGGGGTTGCCTGTGTAATTTGTAGGGAGTACCTAGGTAAATTATTTTCTTTTTCCTGTAAACTCGCTTCAATATAGATGAGGATCCAACTTGGAGGCAAATCCCATTGAATTGTATGGGCACAAGTCTGATAGAAGTTGTCTTGAAGTAGTACAGGCACCTTTTCTGAAGTCGGAGCAACTTCAGTAGTGCACATTAAGACGGCCCTCATTCACTTCAATGGGATTTCTTATGTTAAGCGACTTGGGGCAACACAAGTCGAACCCCAAATCGCTGTAGTGGGAACCGGCTCATATTTGTGCATGTAGCACACCTTTTTGATTGTCCTGTACTTTTCTTTTTTTTCATTAAAAGATGTTTGGAATTAAAAAAAGTCAGCGATGGAGAATCTTCTCTTGTCTCTAGTCATCCATAGGTTATGCAATATGTGGCCCAATGTTCTTTCTGTCCCCTAGTTACAAACATCAGACTTACAAATGACTCCTACTTACAAAGGGAGGGAGGCAACAGGAAGTGTGAGAAAATCTACCCCTAGGAAGGGAAATTCACTCATGTAAGAGTTATTATGGGAAAAAGGTGTCTCCACTGATGCTTTTTCACTTATCCTTGTTTCCACAACAACCCAACATTTTCAAAATCCAATTGTCATTGGCACAGAAAGTGAGGTGAAATCTTCTGAACAGGGGCACAGACAGCAAAACAAACATTAAAGGGGTATTAACACCTCCCAATGCTATCCAAAAAGCTTAAAAATATTTTTTTTGGCTGGAGCTGCACTTAAAAAATGTACCTGTTCCAACTTACAAACAAATTGAACTTAAGAACAAACCTACAGACCCTATCTTGTTTGTAACCCGGCGACCACCTGTACTGTGTTGTTTGTGAAACCAGGTTGAAATTTGTCAGAGATTTTGTTATTTAGTAGCTTCCAACTCATGACTGCCTAACAGATTGTTCTGTAGTCCACAGAGAGAACAGGGAACCGTTCTAACTGATAATATGGCAGCAAAGGCAAGGTGTGCAGATACTTATCAACTTACTTACTACATTTCTGGCAGGAGCAACAGGATTTTTTTTAATATGCCAGATACAACAAAACACTTTCAATTGTATATTTAAATTGGTCAAAAGGGAGCAAACAGGAGAAGTTCAATGTTAGGGTTTATATACATTTTAAGGCAGCCATATCACATGGGGTGCCCAGTAAAAATGCAGTACTGAATGGACAGCAAGATACAAGTTTTTTTTTTTTCATTCTTCTTTAACACTGATACAGTTATATGTTTATGCATTAAAATTAGGCAATTGTAAATGTTAAGATGAGCTGACAATATTTTCATAAAAATAAGTTTAGTATAAGTTGTTACTAGAACGTAATTAACTTTCATTGATAGACAGACACAGAGTCTCCTTTATCATTTATGAATTACATTTGCACTTATTAATTTTGATTACAGATATCTATCCATGCACAACTTCAGAGCAGTCAGCAATCCTGCGGGCACAGTGACCCACTGCTGATGAATCCCTGGCTATTTTCTGTATCAGTAGATATTTTATTTCATCTTAATTGCTCATTCTTCTGACAACTCGCTTTCTTAATAATGATTCTGTTAATTATAAGAGAGACGAGAAAGTCTGTCTGCCTTTTATCCAGCCTACAGGACACTAAGGCATATACCAAAGGCAATTAGGGTTGTCAGCAGTCGAGCCTCTGACAGTGTTTATTTGTGCAGCTGATTCAGCAAGTCATTTTAAGCCTATTTTCTAAAGAAACAGAAAAGCTGCGTAGACTAAACATTTGTTTACTGACAACAAAACTTACAAGGGGAATATCTGATCAGGCAGACCTGAGGAAAAAATAAATTGGTGCACTTTTTATAAACAGGTCATCGCTGCTTTTTTGGTACAGAAATGTTCTTTGCAAATGGCTTTGACAGCTGTCAGGGAAGGTAGATGCAGTGGCATGATTCATTAACCTGCATGTTGGAAAAAACTGAAAGTCAGAACTACTGCAATTATAAAGCATTTCTCACCTGCTTCAAAATACATATTTCAGCAACTTTATAGGCATGACGGAAAATACACATATATATGCATCTACAACTTACAACTCTATTCTAAACAAAGGTGTAATAAAGGCCATAACAAAAGGTTTAGGAGGTCATGGGGGAACATTTTCAACCACTTTAGCTCCTTCTGCGGGAGAACACAGTTGTATGTAATGGCAAGGGGTGCTGGGGTGTTCTGCAGGGTCTATTGATACTGGCTGCTAGAGGATCCATTGTCACTGCAGGGGATCTATATTTGCATTGGGGTCTGTTAACGCTGGAGAG
Organism: Glandirana rugosa; assembly: GCA_018402905.1. Taxonomy (NCBI): domain Eukaryota; kingdom Metazoa; phylum Chordata; class Amphibia; order Anura; family Ranidae; genus Glandirana; species Glandirana rugosa. The sequence goes on from BLSH010019778.1 coordinate 276,734, forward strand.
GTCTATTGTTGCTGATGGGGATCTATTGTAGCTGGGGGTAAGTTGTTGCTAGGAGGAATATACTGTTGAGGGAGGGGTCTATTGTTGCTGGCTGCTGGAGGGTTTATCTATGCTGGCTGTGGGGAGATTTATTGTTGCTGCTGGGGGTGTATTGTTGCTGGGAAGGGTATATTGTTGCAAGTGATCCATTGTTGCTGAGGGGATCTGTTGTTGATTGGGGGGAAAGGTGTCTATTGTTGTTGGCTGCAAGGGATCTATTTTACTGCTTTTCTTGTTATCATTGATAACTTCCTGCACCTATTCTCTGATAAAAAAAAGCCCTGCTCTTACATCTATACACACTACGTGGACCAGAGCAATTTTTAAATTTTTACTATGAGCCTTTTATTTTGCCAGTACCTTTGTCATTACATAAGATAACAATGTAATAGATTTTTTTTCTGTACAAGCAAGGCTTTCTTTTGGTGATATCAGCTTGAAAAAATATTTTTTATGCAATCCATAGAAAAAGCAAATACCAAAACAAATATAAAAAACACTTTTCCCTGATGACTCCATGGCAACACACACCTGGATAGGCCCCACACTTCCCTAGCACTAATCAGGACCATACCTAATAAAAATTCACTCACACCACAGTTTGGAATCCCTTTCTCTTTCCTCTTGGTACTCAGGATCACGCTCAGTGTGTTGCTACCTTGTGTTAACAATTTGGCATTCCATCCGGGTGTGGCTAAGGGTCCCTGGATCCAGTCCCTGTGATGTCTGCAAACTGGAACCCCCTTTGCTGGTCCTCAGGGTTGTACAAAATACAGGCTAAATCCTGTGTCTGTGGGACTCTGGCTTCTTTCATGGCAGTTGCGGATCTAGTGAGCGGTGTGTGTGTGGGCAGGGTGGCTTCTATGTTTCCATTAGCATGACGGTGCGCTCCACCAACAGAGTCCTGGAAATGCCTTCTGAGCCTGTACCCCCCGCCAGCCAATGGGAACCCTCAGGTGGTGGAGCCGCCACCTTGGTTACCAAATTTAAACAGGCAGACCTGTCATTGGGTCGCTGCCTTGCTGGGAAAAGGTTGCCTTCCTCCCTAGTTGTGCTGCCCCTAACCTTCTAAATATTGTACCAAAGGTACTAAAGTAACAAGCTGCATTTTTATCTCTGTTGCCATTGGGTAATCTCATGCTTGCTAAGATGCTGTCAGGATGGCCACGGAATGATCCGATCGTTCCGGCGCACGCGCATTTGCACTGGAGCACCGAGGCGCACGAGCATGCGTGCATCAATGCGCGCACCTGATACGAACGTTGGCTCCAGAAGACCTATTTAAGCTGGGCTTCTGCACTGTCACTTTGCTGTTTGGTCTGCAGCTTCTGCGTTTCTGAAACCTGTGTTCCAGTATTTAACTCAACAATGAAAATGACAGGTAGGGTGTTGCTGAAATAAGTTTACTTACTTCTGCCACTCACCTAAATAGGAGTCCCTCAACATAACCAAAAAATACACTATTAAGCAACAAGAGTGTCCTTATGAAGACCACAAAGGGCCAAGAGGTTAGTTGGTGAGGGACGGGCAATGGACACCAGCAGATAAAAATATATAAACACTTTAATGTATCAAGTTAAATGAACAATGCATAATAATTACAATACTTATGGACAAAGGTTACATCACTAACACCATGTGGAGACCAGAGGTCTGCTGGGCAGGCAGAGACAACACACTGTGAGGACACACACAAAAGGGGACACAACCTGTGTTCCAGTACCTGTTTCTTGTGTCCTGCTCTGCTGTCCAGCCAGTCTGTTCCAGCATGTTGCTCTGCTGTCCAAGCAGTCTGTTCCAGCATCCTGCTCTGCTGTCCAGCCAGTCTGTTCCATCAACCTACTCTGCTGTCCAGCCAGTCTGTTCCAGCAACCTGCTCTGCTGTCCAGCCAGTCTGTTCCAGCTTCCTGCTCCACTGTTCTTGGGACTGATCAGGCACTCTTATTCCACCATGCTCCTGTGAATACTGTATCACTCCCAGCAGCCTGCAAGCCGAAGTTGTAGGAGAGGTCTCCCTCTACCATCTGGCTCACCTCCCAGGTAGGTAACAGTACCAAACAGCCATGACAGAGCCAGCTGGGGGTGCCTCTCCAATGGATGAGATCTGTCGACACCTGGCTGCCCTGACGCAAGCTATACAGTCACTTCAAGATGGCTACACTCATCTAGAGAATCAAGTCAATGGCTTCTCAAGCAACAGGATCCAGCCCGACCTCTGACCAGGCTTCTTCTTCTACCCAAGCCGGTGCATCCTCCAGACCCTCAGTAGTAATGTTGCCTCCTGAGTCTCGGGTGCCGACTCCTGAATGCTTTTCAGTTCAGTTTTTAAATTCAGAGCTTTCTGAAATGCCTGCCAGCTCTATTTTGCCCTCCAGCCACAAACTTTTTCCTCGGAATCCAACAAGGTGGGATACATCATCTCCCTCCTGCAGGGGGAGCCACAATCCTAGGCACATCGACTGCTGGAGGAGAACAGTGCTCAGTTCAACTCCATGCAAACATTCTTTGACACCATGGCCCAGCTGTATGATGACCCCCAAAAGACCTACACAGCTGAAGCAGCCCTACATGCACTCCAGCAAGGCCGCAGAGTGGTCGAGGACTATGTCACTGACTTTAGATGCTGGAGTGCAGACACCAACTGGAATGATGCTACCCTCTGTCATCAGTTCCACGTGGGCCTCTCTGAAAGTTTACAGAATGAACTTGCCCGGGTTGGAATATCAAATTCCCTGGAAGCACTGATCAAACTAGCCATCCAAATTGATCGGCGCTTAAGGGAACGCAGAGCAGAGAGATCTACCCAGCAGTTCTGTCCCACCTGGATGCTGCCAAAGGCACCTGTTCCGGCTCCCAGAGGTCCTCCTTCCTCCATGACGAAGTCTCCGAACCCATGCAGTTGGGCCTGATCCGTACTTCTCTGAACCCGGAGGAATGCAGACGCGTGAACAACCTGTGCCTATACTGCGGGGAGGCCAGCCACTTTGTACGCACACGTCCTGCCAAGCTACATAAGTGCCTGTCCCTCTCCTCTCATAATCAGTCAGCTCAGCTCACAATACTCTTCCCATCTCGTTTCAGCTGCCGGGAAGAACCGCGTCGGTGACTGCCATCATTGACTCTGGTGCTTGTAGCTGCTTCATCAACCAGTCCTTTGCCATGCAACAACATATTCCGTTACAAACCAGAGAACAAGAGCTCACAGTATTCCTTGCTGATGGGTCTCATATTAAGTCTGGACTGGTTACCAAGGAGACCCCACCTATACTGACTGTCATTTCTGCAAACCACCGAGAACTACTACGCCTGGATACCAGCTCATCTCCTTTATTCCCTGTTATCCTGGGCCTACCTTGGTTACAGGGCCATAACCCCCAAATAGACTGGAAGACTGGGAATATTATGTTTTCATCTACATATTGCCAAGAACACTGCCTGGAGACACTATCCCCATCATCTCCCACGATGCTGCTATGCACCGACACAGACTCCGAGTTATGTCAGCTGGTTCCAGACGCTTAGCATCAATTTCTGGACTTTTCAGTAAGCATAGAGCTGACACCTTACCTACACACCGGCCTTATGACTGCCCCATCAAACTCCTGCCAGGAGCCGAGATCCCATTCGGCCGCATTTACCCTCTGTCAGAACGGGAATCAGGAGTGCTGAAAGACTACGTTGATGAGAACTTACGGAAGGGGTTCATCCATCCACCTACCTCACCGGCTGGCGCAGGCATATTCTTCATAGAAAAGAAAGACCATTCCTTGAGGCCATGTGTGGAGTACAGGGACTTGAACAAAATAACAGTAAAGAATCGCTATCCCTTTCCTTTAGTTCCTGAACTGTTTGAGAGACTCAAATCAGCATGTATTTTCACTAAACTCGATTTGAGGGGAGCCTATAACCTGATTCACAGAGAGAAAAGGGATGAATGGAAGACCGCTTTTCGTACTCGGTACGGACACTTTGAATACCTGGTGATGCCCTTCGGCCTTAGCAATGCCTCGCCCACCTTCCAGTACTTTATCAATGACATCTTCAAGGACTTCTTGGACATTTTTGTTGCCATCTATTTGGATGACATCCTAATCTTCTCTGTGTCCCTGGAGGTGCACCATGGGCATGTCAAGAGTGTGCTACATTGGCTCCGGGAGCATGGACTCTATGCCAATGCTGAAAAATGCGACTTTGAGCAACAGAGCATCCAGTTCCTGGGACTAATCATCTCCACAAATGGAATTGAGATGGATCCCCAAAAAGTCACATCGATACTGGATTTGCCAGACCCCACAGACAAGAAGGGGATTCAGCGCTTTGTGGGCTTTGCCAATTTCTATTGCAAATTAATTTCAGCCATTATCCACCCTATCACTCAGCTTACTAATCAAGGCGCACATTTTTGCTGGACTGAGGATGCACAAGTCGCTTTTGAAACCTTAAAGAGGCGATTTACAGTTGCACCTGTTTTGAGCCATCCTGATTCCACCTTACCCTACATTGTTGAAGTAGATGCCTCGGAAAGCACCATCGGAGCCATTCTGTCCCAACGTCAAGGCCCCAAAGAGGCAAAGCACCCAGTGGCATTCTTCTCGCGGAAGCTTTCACCTGCCGAGAGGAACTACGATGTGGGAGATCAAGAGTTGCTGGCAAACAAAGCCGCCATGGAGGAATGGATATACTTGTTGGAGGGAGCAGCACATCTGATCCTGATCTACACAGATCATAAAAACGTGGAGTATCTGAGATCTGCAAAATGCCTAAAGCCATGTCAAGCCCAATGGGCACTTTTCTTTTCAAGATTTACATTCCATATAACTTACAGACCCGGATCAAAGAACACCAAGCCTGATGCGTTGTCGCGCATGTTTGAAGATCCTAAAGATATTCCAAACCCGGATACCATTCTGCCTGCCGGTAATTTCTTACTGCTACACACCAGTCTACTGACACAATTACAGTCAGCTTCTGCAGGTCCACATAGTCCCCCAGGAATCACGTTACAATCTAGGGACGGGTTACTATGGAGAGACCAGCAGATCTTTGTACCTGAAGAGACTCGGACTAAGGTGCTGGTGGTGTGCCATGATCATCCCCTGGCAGGTCACTTTGGCATCCGTAAGACCATTCAGGTGGCACAACGGTTATTCTGGTGGCCTGGCCTGGAGAAGGACTGTCAAGCGTATGTGAATTCATGTACCGCCTGCATTCAGAATAAGAGCTCTCGAAGCAAGGCACGGGGACTACTCAGACTTCTGCCTATACCTGACAGACCCTGGAGGATGATTTCAATGGATTTTATAGTTGAACTTCTACCCTCCAATCAATGCACCACCATCTTTGTAGACGTAGATCGCCTGTCAAAAATGGCTCACTTTGTCCCTTTGAGAGATACACCTTCAACCAAAGAGGTGGCCAGAGTCTTCATTAAGAAGGTCGTTAGACTCCATGGTGTACCCAAGAATATTGTCTCGGATCGAGGTATTCAGTTCACCTCCAAGTTTTGGAAGGTCTTATGTGGAACCTTGCAGATTGAACTCGCCTTTTCATCCTCCTATCATCCCCAGACCAACTGGCAGACTGAGCGCACAAATCAGACCCTGGAACAGTACATCCGGTGCTTCAATTCCTTTGTTCAGGACGATTGGGTAGCGTTGCTGCCCCAGGCAGAGTTTGCATACAATAACGCCAGCCATTCAGCTACCCAACAGTCTCCCTTCTTTGCCAACTATGGATTTCATCCCACTTTCCTACCTGATCTCGTTCCCGGATCCTCCATTACGGCAGTTCAGGATACTTTGGATTTTTTCTCTCGCAATAACGTACTGCTACAGGAGACCATTTGCTAAGTCTCAGGAGGAGAGTAAGAGGTCATTTGATAGGACGAGAAGAGGGGAACTGACTCTGCAAGCAGGAGACCAGGTTTGGTTATCCACAACCAATTTAAGAATGGCGTGTCCTTCAAAAAAGTTGGCTCCAAGATTCGTCTGACCTTTTCTGGTAAAGAGGAAAATTAATGACGTATCTTTTGAACTGTCCTTGCCAGAATCCTTCAAGATTTATTCGGTGTTTCATGTGTCCCTGTTGAAACCTACGGTGCCCGACCCATTCCATGACTGCTGCTCAAAACCCCCAGCACCTGTTATCATTAACGGAGATGAGGAATTTGAGGTTGAGGCTATCATTGACTGCAGGAGAAGAAGGGGCCAGACACAATACTTTTAAGTGGAAGGGTTATGGTCCAGAAGAGTATTCCTGGGAGCCCGCACAAAATGTACATGCCACAGACCTAGTTCATGCCTTCTTTCACAGAAATCCGCAGAAGAGGAGATGAATGGGCACCCGGAGGGTGCCCATTGGGAGGGGGCAATGTCAGGATGACCACGGAATGATCCAATCATTCCGGCGCACTCGCATGTGCACTGGAGCACCGAGGCGCATGTGCACATGCGCATCAATCAATGCGCACGCCTGATACGAACGTTGGCACCAGAAGACCTATTTAAGCTGGGCTTCTGCACTGTCAATTTGCTGTTTGGTCTGCAGCTTCTGCGTTCCTGAAACCTGTGTTCCAGTACCTGTTTCTTGTGACCTTGACCCGGATTGTCCTTCACCCCTGCCTGATCTCTGCCTGCCCTGACCTCAGCCTGACTTGTGACCTGCCTTTGCCTACTCCTTCTGTCTGCTGTTGCCTGATCATTGCGAACCCGGCCTGCATGATCCTGTTCTGCTGTCCAGCCAGTCTGTTCCAGCAACCTGCTCTGCTGTCCAGCCAGTCTGTTCCAGCATCCTGCTCTGCTGTCCAGCCAGTCTGTTCCAGCATGCTGCTCTGCTGTCCAGCCAGTCTGTTCCAGCATTCTGCTCTGCTGTCCAGCCAGCCTGTTCCATCAACCTGCTCTGCTGTCCAGCCAGTCTGTTCCAGCATCCTGCTCTGCTGTCCAGCCGGTTGATCCAGCTTCCTGCTCCACTATTCCCGGGACTGATCAGGCACTCTTACCCCGCCGTGCTCCCATGGCTGCTATATCACTCCCAGCAGCCCGCGAGCCGGAGTTGTAGGAGAGGTCTCCCTCTACCGTCTCACCTCCCAGGTACGTAACAGATGCTAATCTTTTTCTCCCTCCCTAATTTTTTCCTCTTCTAGATTGTATTTGGTTGACCCCAAATAAAGACTAGTGACTGTCGAGAAGGTAAGGCAGTGTGCCCACGGCTGGTTTCCTATGTGTATCCGCTTGTTTATCCCAAGTTTATTTCTGGAATTCTTTTTCTCTTTGCCAACCTTGTAATGTATGCAAAATGGTGCCCCCTAAATACAAATACTATATAGTGCTAATTAATAAGTTGATGCTGTCATTTTGGTGCTACTCCAAAAATTATAAATGAACCATGTATTGAGGCGATAGCTTGAACCTGTGGTAACTAGTGTGTATATATAAGTATGTTTATCAATGCAATCATAGAAACATCAAAACTTGTAACAAGTAAAATACCTGTTATAGTATATTTCTGAACAAAAAATCTATTTCGCCATCTTTCCTTTACCGTGTGCAAAATAGTGATACATGCTCTTCTCACTCAATAGTGCTCCACTTTGCTATGTACTCCACCACCTATTATATGGGGGCCACTCACCAGATATCTTTGGGCCACCAGGACCCTCACAGCTTAGATAATTGCAATCCTATGAATGGTATATGCTTGGTATCCACCTCCTTTGCTCTCACATCCACCAGTATAAAAGTCCCAGAATAGAAAACAATAATTGTGCAATACGTTTATTATAAAACATCCTTATTAAAAACATATGTCAATGCACTTACATTTCCAGGTGCCAAAAGAGGCACCAGCTAAAATCGCAGCTCATTTCTAAGAGCTTGTGTGCTTTCCACCTGACATGACATCAGCAAGACCCAGAAGTTACCCCACTGCCAAGACCTCAATGCATTTCACCGGAAAGGCATCATCAGGAAGTCCTCCCTGATGACGCCTTTCCTGTGAAATGCATTGTTAATTGTTATAGAAACATAGAAAGGTGATGGCAGAAAAAGAATGAATAGGCCATTGAGTCTGCCCATTTTTTTGTTATATTCTATTGGGCAGCACCATCCATCTCATAGGGGTGGTCTTATGTGGCCTCACAGGATTGAGCGTTTTTTCTCTGGTTCAAACCCCACTTGAGGTGCTTTCCACCTGAGCTGGACATGACATCAGCAAGACCCAGAAGTTACCCCACTGCCAAGACCTCAATGCATTTCACCGGAAAGGCATC
>BLSH010019778.1:291824-309964 GCA_018402905.1 Glandirana rugosa
CCAAATTTTTCTTTCCTCTTTCCTTTCCCCATATCGGCCTAGGGAGCCAACGAGAAAAAAAAAAAAACAACAACAAAAAAGAGGGAGAAGGGCGCGGAACAGAAGGGACGAGAGGAGAAAGGAAAAACCAAAAATCCAAATACTTTAATCGTTTCCTCGAACCCGGTATGTGGACCTTGGAATGGACACTCTCTCCTCCCGGGCCCTCAACCCAACCTTTCGGGTAAAAACGTGAAATTTAAAATCATTCTCTTTAATATATATGATTCTTTTGTCTTCTCCTTTAGATCACTATGTTGTTGACTTTATACTGGTCCTTCTTTCCCCTCCTCGTCCAGGGGGTTCTTTTTTGTTGGTGAGTATTTTGGTTTTAGTTTTATGAGTGGTTGTTTTTTCTTGGGGGACCTGCTCCTCCCCTTTCTTCCTGGTCATATTTCAGTTGTTGTATCACTAGATTTCCTCTTCTGTTTTCTTAGTATATATAATTTCTCTTACTAAAATTTAAAGTGCAAAAATGGGCTTTCCAACCCAACTCCCGGGCCCTCCTCTCTCACAGGTAAGGTTCCAGGTGTATGGCCCAAGCTCCTTTGCTAATTTCATAAACCTAAAAACCAAAAAGGAAAGAGGAGAGCAGGGAAGACAAGGCGCGGGAAGAGGGAGAAAAAACAACAACAAAAAAAAAAAAAGAGCAACCGAGGGATCCGGCTATACCCCTTTCCTTTCTCCTTTCTTTTTAAACCGAGTTCCGCGGTTCACATTCGATTTTAAAGCCGTGCCATTTCATATTGCCTGTCCCAATGGATTCCCCCACAGTAGCCTCACCGTCCTCCCACAATCTGCCCACCTCCGAACTAAACTTTTTACAACAGTAGTGGACATGGAGACACTCACAGTTTAACATTTTTCTGTGGCAACAAAAAAGAAAAAACATACTCAGTTTTGACTGTCCCAGGTCAAAAATGTAGATAAGAGACAATTACTCACAGTCTAGTTGTTTTCCCAGGTCTGTCTGAGCCAACAGTTTTCATGCTTTGAAGGGACGGCACTTTGAAACGTACTTACCGCAGCTCTGGACCTCCAGGTTCTCTAATGCTCATCCATCCAGACCCCTTTGATAATTAATGTACCTCCTCTGTCTGCTGAATCCTCACTTCTGATCAGGACACATCAAAGAATCCAGACACACTTCCTGCATGCCTCCGAATCCTCCCCTCCTCAGAGCGCTGCAGCCGTGCCTCTGGCCCCGCTTAATGCTCAAGGTGTTATCCGATCCGACGCGGCTCAATGCAACCACGGGTCTTCCAGACCTGTCCCCTCCAGTTTCCAGGCAGCGTTGCTCCGCCGCCTCTTCCCCCCTGAGGGCACAGGCGCTCCGACCCGATCCTCACCAGCGCCGCAGTTCAGCTCGGCCACGAGAAGACGCCGGGCGCATCATCGGAAGCAGGGAAGAGAGCAGGACGGGGAGCTCCGTCACACGCTCGCTCCCAGCCTTCCATACGGTCACGCCCCCCCTCTCCCAAATCCATACCAGTTAATGTTGATGAGGACAAGGGCCACTATCCCTACTCATTCACCAAAAAAGTGGTAAAAGTGAGTAAAAACACAGACAGTTTTTGACAAGTCCTTTGTTCAAAAAACAAAAAAAAACAAAAATAACGAAATGTTCCCCAAAATAGATCCAACGTGAATCACTATGAACGCCGGCCGCTAACTTTGAAAAAAAAGAAGTCTGCATCCGACCTTGGGTCCCATCATTTGACAGCTCTGCCACCTCCTGCCACAAAATAAATTAAGGAGAGGGGCCACCTGATGATGTCACCAGGTGACCCCTACTCCCTTGCGACATCATCAATCTGGGCATGCTGGGCCAGCAGGTGGCCCCGCTTCTTCATTTTTTTAGCAGTAGCTACAAAGCAGAGCTGTCAGATGGCAGGAGCAAGCATCGGGGGCAGAGCTCTTTTGTTTTCGTGTCGGCTGCAGTGTTCATTGCGATTGATGCTGGATTTACTTCAGGGACATTGTTTTTTTTTTCAAAAAACTGTCAAAAACTGTCTCTGTGTTTTATTTATTTTCAACACTTTTTTGGTGAATACGTAGGGGTACAATAGAAACATAGAAAGGTGATGGAAAAAAAAGAATGAGTAGGCCATCGAGTCTGACCATTTTTTTTATTTTTTTGTTTCATTTTTTGCACCAATCATGTTTGAAGCCATTTACTGCTGACTGTCTTGCTACCTCTGCTGGTAGCTTATTCCAAGCATTAACTACCCTTTCCGTAAAATAATACTTTTTGAGATTCGTTTTGAACTTTCCTCCATTTAGTTTGAAGTCATGTCCCCGTGTTTTTGATTTTGGTTTCATATTGAAAAAATTGCCCTCCTGAATCTTATTCACCCCTTGACATATTTAAATGTTTCAATCATATCTCCCCTTTCCCTTCTTTCCTCCAGACTGTACATATTAACTTCCTGAAGTCGTTCTCGATATGTCTGTGGACGCGTTCTATTTTATCAATATCTTTCTGTAAGTGAGGTCTCTACAACTGGATAGGGTGTTCTAAATGAGGTCTCACTAAAGATCTGCTAAAGATGCTGGTGATCCCTCTAGTAGTGATGCATCCTAGAATTCTATTTGCTTTTCCCAGTGCCTGGTCACACTGTTTCCTAATCTGAAATAAGTACCCCCAAATCTTTTCTTCTTTAGTGCTGGCTAACACTTTATCCCCAATATTGCACTCTGTCAGGGGATTATTTTTTCCCTAGGCACATTATTTTACATTTAGAAACATTGAAGTGCAGTCTCCACTACTTTGACCAATCTTCTAGCAATGCCAAATCATGTTCCATGTTACAGACACCCCCAGGGATATCAACCCTATTACACACCTTTGTATCATCAGCAAAATACATACCTTGCCCAAAACCCAGTACAGAGCCTTGTGGTACACCACTAGTGACTGGTCTCTGTTCTGAGTAAACCCCATTTACAACCACACTCTGTTATCCATCCTTTAGCCAACTGCATAATCACTGTACCACCCAAGGGTTAAGTCCTAGCTTTTAAAACATTTGTATTAGATGCCTTGCTGAAATCAAAATATGCTATGTCCACAGCACCACCCTGGTCCAAAACATTGGTAATATAGTCAAAAAATGTAATCAGATTAGTCTGACATGATTTCCCCTCAGTTAAGCCATGCTGCTTTGGGTCCAGCAAGCTATGTATTTTTAATTTTGAAAATACTTTTTGGATTTTCAAAAATACAGTAGAACCAGAAAAAGAAATAAACACAGTGAGTAAGGGAAGGCCTTTCTGCAGATATTCAAGACATTACAATCAGTTGTCGGGTACAAGGGCAGTTGAAATACAATACAGCAGGGGTACAGAAATGTGGGAGACCCGGGCCGAGCCCACCCCCACCCCCATACTCCCCATTCAGGAACAAGCTGCGTCTAGAGGGGGGACACGCGCCCACACCCGAGACATCCCCCAGTGCCGGCCTCCCTCATCCCAACTGTAAAAGATAAGGACACATAACTTTCTAAGGGCCAGACGGCCAGTAATATCACCACCGTATGACACTAATGAAGAGCCAACAAAAATTTTACCTTAAACAAAAAGGAAAGGAAAGAAAGAAAAGCTAGAGAAAAGAAAAGGAAGAGGAGAGAAAGGCGCCAGGAACGCTGAATCCTGGGGAGGCAGAAATGGGTCAGGAAGGTAGATTAAGGTATCTCTGCCAAGGCTCCCATACTGCATCAAATTTATCAGAGGAATCCAGAAGAATATTGGCGAGTTTTTCTTGGGTCATTATCCAAGTGATTTTCTTTTTGGCTACATTGAAGGAGACAGATGGCCTCTTCCAAGCCCTCTCCAATGTAATCTTGGCGCCTAGTAAAATAAATTGGGTTCGTTTGTACATGGACCTGGAGAGGCCATCTGGCCTAAAATGAAGAAAAGCAAATTCTGGGTTTTGGGGAATCTCTTGACCCGTGATCTTCCTCAGTAATGCGAAAATTTTATTCCAGAACCCCCTGATCCTGGGACACTCCCACCATGTATGAAAGTAGGAGCCCACAAGGTCACACCCTCTAAAGCATAAGGAGGACGTGTTTGGAAACATAAGTGAAAGGCGGGTGGGGACAAGGTACCAACGGAAGATCACCTTTACATTGGCCTCCATCAGAGAAATATTGACCAACCCCTTGGAGGTTTCGTAAAGATGGAGAACCATTTGTTTGCTTCCCAAGACAAGTCCAAATCACTCTCCCAGTTCGTAGCATATGAAGGTTTCAGAGGAGAGTCCATCAATGGTGCATATATAATAGAGATGCCCCCCTTTTGAAAGGAAATGTCGGAGCACCACTTCTCATAAGGAGTGATACCTTGTTAATGTAATGTTCTAAGGAGAGGGGGCCCAGCGAGCTTAGAAAGTGGCCTATTCTATAGAGTCCTTTGTTGGTCCACCACGCAAATGCGTGAATGTCCTGGCCCGGAGGGAAACCGGGGTTATTGAAAACATGTTTCTTCGGACAAATGCCAGACACCAAACCAGAGGCCCTAAAGAGCGAGTCACAGAGGGCGATCGAGTGGGACAACGTAGGTGACAGAATTGAGGGTCTTGATTTTGGGTTAGCCCAGACCAAAAAGTCTGTCTTTCTATCCCGACCCAATCCGGTCTATTGGAAGGGGCATAAATGATAGAAAATTGAGCTAGTTGAGCTGCCTTGTAGTACCTCCACAGGTTTGGGAGCACCAAACCCCCTTGGTTGCGACATTTCATAAGGACTTCCGCTGGACACCTAAAGCCCTTATCGCCCCATTTGAACTTTTTAATTCGGGCTTGGAATTTAAGCAGATTAGATTAAACGATAGGGATGGGGGGGCCTGAATAAGTAATGGATCCTCAGCAAGAGGGTCATCTTGACCGAATTAACCCTCTCTAACCAGGAGATGCCCATTCTCCCCCAGAAGGCGAGATCCTCCGAGAGTCGTTCTTCAATACAGGACGTTTATACCCCCTTCCTGCCCAGACCAATTTTCAGCTTTCAGCGCTCTCACACTTTGAATGACAATTACTCTCTCATGCTACACTGTACCCAAACAAAATTTTTATCATTTTTTTTTTCACACAAATAGAGCTTTTTTTGGTGGTATTTAAGAACCTCCGGGTTTTTTTATTTTTTGCGACATAAGTGAACATTTTGAAAAAAAACACTTTTTTTTAGTTTCTGTGATAAAATTTTGCAAATAAGTAATTTTTGTTCATAAATTTGGGCCAAAACCTATACTGCTACCTATCTTTGGTAAAAATAACCCAAATAAGTGTATATTATTTGGTCTGTGTGAAAGTTATAGAGTCTACAACCTATGGTGCCAATCATTGAAAATTGATCACACCTGATGCACTGATGGCCTATCTCATTTCTTGAGGCCCTGAAATGACAGGAATGTACAAATATCCCCCAAATTACCCGCTTTTGAAAAGTAGACATGGGTTTTTAGTAAGAGGCATGGTGAGTTTTTTGAAGTTGTACTTTTTTCCCACAATTCTTGGTAAAATTAAGAAATGATTACTATTTTTTTTTTTTGCACAAAATTGTCATAACAACAAGTTATTTCTCACACATAGCATATGCATACTTCCAATTGCACCCCAAAATACATTCTGCTATTCGCACCGAGTATGGCGATACCACATGTGTGAGACTTTTTCACAGCCTGGCCACATAGAGAGGTCCAACATGCAGGTAGAGCACCGTCATGCATTCTAGGAGCAGAATTTTGACATCTAATTTCCTAACGGCCTATTACACTTTTGAAGGCCCTGGAGCACCAGGACAATGGAATTACGCACAAAATGACCCCATTTTGGAAAGCAAACACCCCAACATACATTCTATGAGGCATTATGAGGCTTTTGAATGGTTCATTTTTTTCACAAGTCTTCGAAAAACGTGGAAAGAAAATGAAAATGCTTTTATTTTTACACAAAGTGGTCAATTTATAAGATATTTCTAACACATAGCATGTACATAGCAAAAATTAACCCCCAAGATATATTCTGCTACTCGTCCCGAGTATGGCGATACCACGCGTGAGACTTTTTCACACCCTGGCCACATACAGAGGCCGAACATGCAGGTAGCACCGTCAGGCGTTTTAGGAGTATAAACTACAAATAAAATTTCATTCATACGTATCACACTTTTGAAGGCCCTGGAGCACCAGGACAGTGGAATTACCCACAAAATGACCCCATTTTGGAAAGCAAGCACCCGAGGTATATTCTATGAGGCATGCGCTGCAGATAGGTACTCGGGTACTCTGACGGGCTGCAGATAGGTACTCAGGTATTCTGATGGGCTGCAGATAGGTACTTGGGTACTTTGATGGGCTGGAGACAGGTACTCTGGTAATCTGATGGACTGGGTACTCTGATGGGCCGCAGATAGGTACTCGGTTACTCAGATGGGTTGGTGACAGGTACTCGGATAATCTGAAGGGCAGGTGACAGGTACTCGGGTACTCTGATGGGCTGGTGACAGGTATTCGGGTATTCAGGTGGGCAGGTGACAGGTGCTCTTGTACTCAGGTGGGCAGGTGACAGGTACTCATGTACTCAGGTGGGCAGGTGACAGGTACTTGGGTACGCTGATGGGCTGGTGACAGGTACGTGGGTACTCTGATGGGCAGGTGACAGGTACTCTGGTACGCTGATGGTCTGGTGACAGGTACTCGGGAGCGCTGATGGTCTGGTAACAGGTACTCGGGTACTCTAATGGGCAAGTGACAGGTACTCGGGTACTTTGCTGGGCTGGTGACAGGTACTCAGGTTCTCTGATGGGCTGGTGACAGGTACTCGGGTACTCAGATGGGCTGGTGACAGGTACTCTGGTACACTGATGGTCTGGTGACAGGTACTCTGGTACTCTCATGGGCAGGTGATAGGTACTCGGGTACTCTGATGGGCCGGTGACAGGTACTCGGGTGCTCTGATGGGCAGGTGACAGGTACTCGGGTACTCTGATGGGCAGGTGACAGGTACTTGGGTACTCTGATGGGCAGGCGACAGGTACTCTGGTACTCTGATGGGCTGGTGACAAGTACTCGGGTACTTTGATGGGCTGGTGACAGGTACTTGGGTACTCTGATGGGCAGGTGACAGGTACTCTGATGGACAGGTGACAGGTACTCTTTATTGGGGGGGTGATCAGCGTGCTTGGTGTACACAGTAGGCGGTAATGAGCTGTTACCTCAATCTCCCTCTCACACACGATCGGTGTGTGACAGGGAGAACCGTGGTAACAGCCCGTTACCGTGGTGTGTTTACACCATATGACCTGCTGTGATTGACACAGCCGGTCACGTGGTAAAGAGCCAATTCTATTGGCTCTTTACATGGATCGGAGCTGGGCTTTGACAAGCCTCAGCCCCGATCGGCGTGCACGAGCGGCATGCACGTCGAGGTCGGTAGTGACCGGCTGTGATTGGACACAGCCAGTCACGTGGTAAAGAGCCAATTTTATTGGCACTTAACCCTGATCAGGGGGGGACACGACCCCCGGCACAAGATCGATCCACGATCGCCGCTCTGCGAGCCCCCAGGGGCCCGCAGTAGCGGCGAGAACCGGCCGACGTCATATGACGTAGGCCCGGATCGATGAGCGGTTCCTGCCGACGTCATTTTAATATGACTCGGTAGGGAACTGGTTAAGTAAGCGGGGATAATTAATTTTATACAGAACGTCAATGCTTGGCGCCAAATTGATACCTAGGTATGGGATTTGGACTGGGTTCCAAGGGAAGTGATAGAGATCCTTAATTTGCTGTACAATCCTCTCGGGGATATTCACATTGAGGGCCGCCAATTTAGACATATTAACTCTCAGACCTGAGGCCTTACCGAAATCCTCAAGTAGTCTAACGATGTTTGGTACCGAATCTAGGGGAGAGGTGATGAAAAGGAGTAGGTCGTCAGCAAAGAGGGCACACTGATGCGTACATGGACCACATCTCACCCCCCAGATACCAGGATGATTCCTAATTGTGATCGCTAAGGGTTCTATAGCGATTGCAAAGATCAGCGGGGATAGTGGGCACCCCTGTCTAGTGCCCCTGTGGATAGAGAGTGGATCGGAGAAGTATTTTTGCAATTTAACTCCAGCACTGGGGTTGGAATATAACGCTTTGAGGGTCTGCAGGAAACGCGGACCAAAGCCCCAACGTCCGAAGACCTCAAACAAATATGGCCATTTAACTGTATCAAAAGCTTTTTGTAGGTCAACGGAGAGTAGGAACCCCTCCTGAGGCGGTCCGCCATCCCACGCTGATCTGAGGAGCGAGATGAGGTCCACTGATCGGGTCCCTGCCTCCCAGGGTTGAATCTCACTTGGTCCCCGTGGATATTTCCCTATGAAATAGGACAGTCTGTTCGCCAGGATTTTAGTTAGAATTTTTAGGTAATTGTTGATTAAGGATATGGGCCTATAGTTACTTACTTCTGAGGGGTCCTTACTGGGTTTAGGAATGACTGAAATATTGGCCGTGTTAAGGTCCCCTGAAACAATCATACCACTCTGCAGGGAGTTGAAAAAGTTTGCTAGATGGGGAGCCAGAATAGGCCCAAACAGTTTGTAATAGCCTGAGGAGAGCCCATCAGGTCCTGGGGCAGATCCCTTTTTGAGGTGCTTAATAACGTCCAATATTTCAATCGGCTCCTCTAAAGCAAGACTATGATCCCTGTCTAGTGTAGGAAGTGAAGTATTGTCTAGAAAGTAGTGATGGGAAACAGAGAGGACTGAGATCTCTGATTTATAAAGGTTAGAGTAAAATTTGTCCATTATTCTCTGTGGATTTTGTGTGAGGTCCCCCGAGGAGTCCCTCACTTACGGGAAGTTGAAAGATTGATATTTTGGGGAAAGATTCGAGGCTAATTTAGGGCCTATCCCGTCCCTCTGAAGATAAAAATGGGCATTAGCCCACTGGATCTGCCTCTCTGCTTGAGTAGTCAGGGCTAGGTTAAGATCCGCTCTACTTGCTTCCAGGTTGGCTCAGGACTGGGGGGAAGGATTTTTCTTGTGCGCCTTAGCTATTTTGTGGAATTCCTGCTCACGCTTAACTAGATTGTTCTGTCTTTCTTTCTTAAGTTTGCTCGATAACTGAATAATTTTACCCCAGATCACTGCTTTGTGGACAGCCCACAATGTCACGTGTGTGACTTCCTCTCCCGCATTTAATCTAAAATATTCCTTAAGATCCTCCCTCAACAAAGTACAGTGAACCGGGTTATTTAAAATCGATTCCTTAAGACGCCATTGTGGTCAGGTCCTGACAGCCGTCTGGGTCTTAATGAGTAAGACCACCATTGAGTCATCCGAGAGAGGAGATTCCCTTATAAAAGAATTGGAGACTAAGGGGATCGAATGAGCCCCCATAAAAATGTAATCGATTCTGGCCAGGGTCCCTTGGGGTTCAGAGAAGTGAGTGAAATTCTTTGTTTTTGTGTTAAACTCCCTCCACACATCTACCAACCCCAGCGAGAAAAGGAGCCTGACAATCTTCATGCTCTTCCTCGGGGGTTGAAGTAGGCGTGCTCGTGTAGACCCCGATTTGTCCAACATGTGATCCAGAGCTGTATTAGAGTCCCCTCCCAAAATCACTGTCCCCTCAAACTGGGGGGGAGAGGGAATCTCTCATGTATGAATTTAGGATTGAATTGGGCAGGGAAGTCAGTTTCTTGTAGGAGGAGAACCTCCATGTGCTAAGAGTGAGCTGAGTGGAAATACTTCCTGCTCTTCAAGGGGGAGTTCAATCCCTGTACATTGTGGGACGCTAATTTCAGAAAATCGAGGTGTTTAGGTGTAGAGGGCATTGTGGAGTGAGAGAGTAATATGCATCATTGTGGGACCACTCACCCGAATCCTGCAGAGACACGAAGTTGGAAAAGCCTCCCCAAAAGGCTGGGATCAGCGAATTCCTGCATCCGTCAAAAGGAAACCTTCCTGGTGCCTGGAAAGAGAGAAAAAAGAAAAGGGAGAAAGAGCAAAAGAGAACTGAAACTGGAGACATGGACAAAAAGGAGGAACGGGGGGACGTCGGCCCTTGGCTGGCAGACCCCTCCGCTTCCAGGGGATGGGAGCCAAAAGCCGGCGCCCGCACCCCCAAGGTGAACAAAAAACATCCACCTTACCAGCAGAGTGACTACTACTCCTGGATGAGCCATTAAGTGGCCTCCAGGAGCAGAGGGAGGCGCTTGTCCACTGCCCTGTCCCTGTAATAGCCCAATGCATATCATACATAGGGAAAACAACCCCCCAGAAGAAACAACACAACTAAATACTAGATCATCAGAAACCCTAAACCCCCCCACCGGGGAGGAAAGACTGGGTGGGAGGGAGCGGGAAGGGAGGGGACCCCCAAAGTAGGGTCCCCCCACCTCCCCGCCCCCCCGGACCACCATGACATGGCCTGGAACTACCGGCTCCCCCCACCTGCCAGTATCATAGAAGTAACAAGATAACATATATATATATATAAAAAAACCCATTCCAATTACCAAGAATGCCAAGCGGTGCCTGCATATCTGAGGGGTCAGGAAGGGACCACCCAAAAAAGAAGGCTGGGCTGCCCAGGGCTCCATCCTCCTGGAGGAACCCGCTTCTAGGACAGGACCAGGAGGAATGGGGACCGGACCAGTGCGTCCCGTCAAGGGGAGAACCTTGCCGAGGCCCGGACAACACCTCACAAAAGAAAAGCATGAAACCATATTTGACCAGTAGGACACATGGGTCCTCCGAGTCCAACCTGTGAAAAACAAATATTCAAGTTAAAGAGAAATGGCTCAACATGAATGGTGGAAACAATCGACATAGGTTGTGAAAGTCAATCAAAGAGCAATGGCCCCAAAACGATGTCACCCGATCAAGGAGGGTGAGAGTCCTTTGATCTCTTAGACTGTTGGTTTCGCCAAACCGGAGGAATTGGGCTCTGAGGCGAGAGGTGCTTGGATGAGCCCTCGGTCTTCGCTTGAAGGGTAGAGGCTGGATCCAGCGAGATCAGTCCCAATTTAACCAGTAGATGCTCACTCTCCTGGAAAGTGCTGAAACCATAATTCTTGCCTTTGAGGGAAAAGGATAGACAAAATGGGAAAGACCATCAATATTTGATGAATTTTTGAGTTAGGACCTCAAGCAGAGGCTTCAGGGCCCTCCGTTTTTGAATGGTGGCATGGGAAATCTCTGAAAACACTTGAATCTGGTGCCCCAAAAAGGACAGCTGGGGAGAGTTCCTGGTTATTTCATGATCTCCTCCTTACCTGTGTAAAAATGGGGTTTGACCACAATGTCCCTAGGCAGACCATCTGAGCGGGGAGCCTGTAGAGCTCTATGGGCCCTGTCCAATTCCAATCTGTGGTCTGGTATATTGGGAATTATTTCTTTAATAAAGGAGCGGACTGTGTTTGCACCTCAGTAATGGATTCTTGGAGTCCCCGGATCCTAAAATTATACCTACGAAAACCGTTTTCTAGGTCCTCAATTTTGGAAAGGGCTGAGTCCAGCTGGTCTTGTAGGTCTTGGATACGAGCTGTATTTTGGTTCACTCTGGCTATTGTTTGGTCTGTCCTTTGTTCGATGGCGTCTATTCTGGAGCCCAAGTTCTGAAGGTCCGTTTGGATAGTGGACGTTATTTTGGAAGCCGTCTGAGCAAGACCTTTGGATAGCATTTTGGTTAAGGTTTCCATCATAAACCTTAAGTCAGAATGCAAAGTTAGAGCAGGGAACCCCAAGACTCCCGGTGTGTCCGGAGCAGAAGCCCGGTCCCCATTCGGGGAAGCAAACATCTTAACCAGAGTTCTCTCTAGGAGGGAGAGAGTAGAGGCTGGCGATGGAGCCTGGGGGTTAAAGACTTCTAGGACAGGAGGTCCCGGACTAGGGAGAATCTGCAAGCCCCCCTCCACCCCAGCCTCCATGTCCTCTGCGATGTCCCTTTGGACAGGTTGAGCACCAGGGGGCCCTGGAGAGTTTTTGGGGGGCTGATCCGTAAAGCCCGGGTGTTTAGATAAGTCCCTTCTGACAGCTGCTGCAGACATGATTAGGTTTCGTGAAGAGTAGTCCCCGCAGTGTGGAGTGGGATGGGGAGAGGCCAGACCCCCAGCTATAAAGAAGGGGTCAAACAGGGTCCAGGGGCTGGGGGGAGCAAGCAGAGCACCAGAGAGAGAGCCAGCTAAAACGGGGCTCCAAAAGATTCTTCACCTCCTTAAAGCGGGAGCCCACCAGGAGCCAACCTGGCTGGCAGTAAAATTCTGGTTTTATTTATGGAGACCAGGTCCCGACCACCCCCGCCTCCAGAAACTGACCCACGACCGATCCCCTAGAGCCAACACAAAGGGCCGAGCTATCGGGGGGCTCCACATTTCATCAGGTCCTAGAGTTAAAGGAGGGGGACTCCCCTGCTGCTAGATTTTGTAAAGTCCCCAGGGGCTGTATAGGCTGCAGCCTCTGACTCACTCTGCTGATCAAACCCCTCTCCCCAGCAATGGCCGGGGTTGATTCCACTGGAGGGAGGCTCCAGAGGTATCTCCTGCTGTGTGGCAGATGCGGGGGAGCTCTAGGTCTCCCGGACTATCTTTGTGGAGTGATGGGGCCTGCGCACGACTATAGGATGCAGTTGCAGCCTCAATTTGCAGCCTCGACCGGCGGGGCCTCCGGCGTACTTTGGGCGGACTTGGGGGTCCAGCTGGGGTCCTCCACAATCCGGGGCTCTCGGTCGGGGGGGGCACAGGTCCCTTCTGAAGCTGCTGGCAGGCTAGAAGGACGGAGGGGGACGGAGCTCCAAACTTAAGCGTCCATCACGTCACGCCGGCGCATTGGCACAAGCTATGTATTTTTAAGTGATCATTGATCCTTCTTTTCAGGAGTGATTCCATTACCTTGACTGCAAATGATGTTAAACTCACTGGCCTGTAATTGCCATCTTCTACTTTGCTGCCTTTCTTGTGGATAGGTATAATATTAGCTGTCCGCCAGTCAGGGGGAACTTCTCCTGTTAAAAGAGATTCATTAAAAAGATCCATTAATGATCCAACAACTATACCTCAAAGTTCTCTTAAAGATAATGTACAATGTACACCATAATCATTCACATGGAGAAGCCGCCCGCAGACCCCCACAACTACCGCCCAGGGTGCTTTCTTAATGTGTGTGGAATATTATAAGGGTCTTTAAATAAAGAACATTTTAGCAGAGTACACTATTGGTCCCATTTATATTTATATGTGGCTGTATCCAGCTGGATGCTGGGGTGAGGAGGAAAGAAGGAGAATGAAGGGGATACGGATTGAACCCCCAAAAATTTGTATTAGCTTGATATCTACAATGAGTTCCCCATAAGGAGGTGAGCAGCTAGGATGCATTGAACCATCATATTGATAAGAGAGTTCTTTAGAGCTGCTTGTGTGTATTAACATAATATGAGTAGAAATGACTTGGTCACACATTATCTCCCTGAATACAGAGAGCACTGGGTATTTGTTTATTGTTTGCATGTGCCCATATTGGAGAGAGGGGGATTGCAACAGGAGGAGGACAAGAAGACACAGAAAGTGGTGAAGGGTTCCTTGTGGTCTAGCACATGCACATATGACTTTGATGGAAATTGAGATCCACAGAGGGAGGTGAGCACATATTTTGCTTAGAGTATAACATGCTCTGGAAGAGTATTGAAGATTGGAGTGAAGAACTGTGAAATAAGAACTATGTTGGGCTATTTTCATTTTGAAATATTTAATTTATTGCACTGCAATGTTTTTGAACATGTCCCGCTAGCAAGCCAGCACTAATTGAAGAACATGGACTGTCTCGGCACCCTGATATCCTTTGGGAAGTATCTTCTTCCCTTCTTACACTTCTATACTCCTATCCAGGTATTGCCTAAAACTAACCAAGCACCCAGCTTTGTCTCCGGGGTAGCTCCCTCAGCTGTTGTCGCCCTTTGAGGTGGGTATTTTTGAACATGTATTTACCATCCGTCTTTTTTTCTTGGATCTAGATGGTGGTTTGGGAACCCCCCTTTTCTTTCCACTCATCACCCATTTTTCTTTCTTTACCCCCATCATTTTATTTTTTTTTATTTTTTTTCTTTTACCTGCGCATACCATCTTTCTCACCACCTGGATCTCTTTATCTCATACTAGATTATGGTTGGTATATGACACATGTTTTCTTATTATTTTTATACATTTAGCTATTTTGCTCCGTTTGTCCCCCATGTCCGCCGTGGGGGGATAGGCCCTTTTGGGGCATGCCCTTGGCCATTGGATTTACCTTGGGGTAAGCAATTTCTTTATCTATCCCAGCTCCACAATTATTGTTGATATATCTTTTGTTCATACTATTTGTCTATTTTCTGATTGTACCTTTGTATTATATATATAGTTTCCAAATTCTACAGATGTTCTAGATGTCTATTTTCCTGAAGAAGCGGAATTTCCGTGAAACCGGTCGAGAACATCAGAAACAATCTGAAATTGGTACCACACAGGCCTCTGGCTTCATCAGAGGACATTAGAAAGCACCCTGCAATCCCCAGCAGGGGCTGTAAATTCATTGATTTTATTCTCAATATGTTGTCATTTGTTTGTTGATGTACATGTGTTACTCTCAATAAATTGTTATATTTTTTATATACCATGTGTGTTCCCTGGGTGCCGAGACAGTCCATGTTCTTCAATTAGTGTTGGGTTGCTAGCGGGACATTCCATACCTATATTCTTTTTATTCACTTTATTAGGATGATGGCATCCACAAAAGCCAGTTAACTATATCTTCAGGCTCTCATAATCCTAAACAAAGCCATTAATGTCTAAATCACTGGCAACACATGTTAGTACACCCCTAAGTGAAAATGTACGAATTGGGCCCAATTAGCCATTTTACCTCCCCGGTATTCTCTGAGGATCTGAAAAAAAGAATTGTTGCTCTACATAAAGATGGTCTAGGCTATGAGAAGATTGCCAAGACCATGAAACTGAGCTGCAGCAGGGTTGCCAAGACCATACAGTGGTTTAACAGGACAGGTTCCACTCAGAACAAACCTCGCCATGGTCGACCAAAGAAGTTGAGTGCACATGCTCAGTGTCATATTCAGAGGTTGTCTTTTGGAAATAGACATATGAGTGCTGCCAGCATTGCTGCAGAGGTTGAAGGGGTGGGGGGTCAGCCTGTCAGTGCTCAGACCACACGCCACACACTGCATCAAATTGGTCTGCATGGCTGTCATTCCAGAAGCAAGCCTCTTATAAAGATGATACACAAGAAAGCCTGCAAACAGTTTGCTGAAGACAAGCAGACTAAGGACATGGATTAGTGGAACCCTGTCCTGTGGTTTGATGAGACCAAGATAAACGTATTTGGTTCAGATGGTATCAAGCGTGTATGGTGACAACCAGGTGAAAAGTGTGAAGACAAGTGTGTCTTGCCTACAGTCAAGCATGGTAGTGGGAGTGTCATGGTCTGGGGCTGCATAAGTGCTGCCGGCACTGGGGAGCTACAGTTCATTGAGAGAACCATGAAAGCCTTCATGTACTGTGACATACTGAAGCAGAGCATCTGTGGGGTATCCTCAAATGGAAGGTGGAGGAGCGCAAGGCCTCTAACATACACCAGCTCCATGATGTCATCATGGAGGAGTGAAAGAGGACTCCAGTAGCAACCTGTGAAGCTCTGGTGAACTACATGCCCGAGAGGGTTAAGGTAGTGCTGGAAAATAATGGTGGCCACACAAAATATTGACACTTTGGGCCCAATTTGGACATGTTCATTTAAGGGTGTACTCACTTTTGTTGCCAGCCGTTTAGACATTAATGGCTGTGTGTTGAGTTATTTTGAGGGGACAGCAAATTTACACTGTTATACAAGCTGTACACTTACTACTTTAAATTGTAGCAAAGTGTCATTTCTTCAGTGTTGTCACATGAAAAGATATAATAAAATATTTACAAAAATGTGAGGGGTGTACTCACATTTGTGAGATAATATACATGTATAATATATATATAATATAAAGCTGGGCATTTTTTTATCTGTATTTATAGACAAAAGCCCTATTGACCATTTTGTTAGGAAAAGCAAATAACAGTTAATAATTTTTTATGTTTTTCTTATGGAAATTAAATAAGCACTCTTGCAAGGAGGGTGTGCATCAAAGATTTACATGGATTCATCCACTATCCTAAAATTAGGAATCATTTTATTTTAAATATGTAATAGAATTAGATATGTGAATACCTTCTGTTTTAAGAATGCTTTACTGAGCTTCTGATTACAGTGAGGTCTTTTTGATTGCTTTAATGCCTTCTCACCATAACCTGTATGGTTATACTGATTAGCTGGGTCCCAAGCCCTACTCTTTAGAAGCACATGGCTTCCATGCACTGCACTGATGATGACCAAATAGCTCAAAAGAGCTTCATGCAGTTTGGAATAAACAGCTCTGTCATTTTAAAGCAGTAATACACCCAAAAACAAATATATTATTATATTGTAGGTTACCAATTCTTAGATGTGATGGCTGTATTAATTTCCTTTTTTGGGCTTTTTTTCTTCTATTTTCATTTAGTAATCTAGCCAGCAAGTCTTTTGTTTTTCACAGCACAAGCTCTTCAGCAGAATGTATCAGTTAACATGGATGAGAAAAACCACTTAACACTGGCAAGGGCAATTCAAATGATTGGCTTTTATTTATTCATGCAAACCATTATCCCAAAAATAAAATAAAAAACTGTTTGCTGCAGCTGATTATACAGTGTGAGCTGGAGTCTGGCTTCAATTTGTCAGTGGTTTTAAATCTGATAATACATTTAACATTGCTATTAGATTTTTTATACAATAAATTACCATAGCCAAGAGAGGTGTTTCCTTGTTTATGTAATAGGTTGATGTTCAAGTTGGTTAAAGTCTGCTTGAGGAGTCCTGCCTCTCAAACTCCACATGTTCACTTTCACCCTCAAATAAGGTTGAAAGCTATCTCCAAATTGATCCCTTGACTTTTAATCACTATATATTAGATATGTTTTATTTGCTTTTTGTTTTGATTTGCTGTTGATTTTTTAACAAGTGTGCACAAAAACAAAGAACAGTTATTGTTGTTTTCCATTTAGCTGTCAGACGTCAGACACATCAATTTTGAAAGTAGTTTAAATTGCAAAGCAAGAAGAATATAAATTGGCTTGTCGCTCCCAGGAACCTTGGAAGGGAGTGGACTATCCTTTGCAGCCGATGCCAAAATGCCTTCCAGCCACACACAATGAAGGATTCATGCTGAGCAGAATTACAGTACCCTTGTTATACTTCACTAAAAGCCACCAAGAAAAGGAACATATATTTAGTCCCACTGACGGTTCACTTTAATGACTTAGAGTATTTGCCACAAAATATCATTTAGTTTAAACAATATAGATTTAACCTGAAGCCAAATAAAAGAGAAAAGCCTAAAAGCATAAAAGCATCATGTAGTGTAAATATATGTTAGACACATTTACTTTATTCTCTAAAAATAATCAAAGCAAATTAGTAAAGCTCAAATGCAGAGTCTGTAAAAGGAACTGTATGCTGCAGTGTATTTATTTGAACTTAGAAGAGTTTAAATATATTCTTCTAAGCTTTTTTTATTGTCTACAAACTGCCAGGATAAAATGCTATACAAGAGGGGGGCGTGGCCTGCAGGGAAGCAAGATGGACGCTTCTTCCTAATGCTCTGGATACCCTCAGCTCCATCCGGGACCATCCTGCCTATACGAGGACGGGTGAAGCACCAAAACCCCTCAGGTGTGTTCACCATCACCCCATCCACCCGCCCATATAGCTATTTGGGTGACAGCCACCCCCAACACCCGGCGATACAGGCCGCTACCGCGGCCCTCATACCTAGATCAGGCCGCCATCCATCCGCCGGCATCTACGGGCTCAGGACGGGCGGATTCGCCCTACATACCCAGGGACACCAGCCATCCATCCCCCTGCAGCCTATAGGGGGTTCGGTAGCCTGATAAGAGTGCTGCCGCCGTGCTCGATTCGGGCCGCGGCAACTAATCGAGGCCGCGGCTTCAAGTGCGGCCTAGTCGGCGCGCCACAGTGTCCGCCATC
>BLSH010019779.1:51342-67619 GCA_018402905.1 Glandirana rugosa
ACCGGGCAAACGGAACGACCTCTTGGTCCGAGGGAAATTCCTCACCCACCAAGAGGGATCGTTGTGACAACCCGGGTGTTCCATTTCTTCTTTTCTCCGCGGAGATTCACATCTGAAATTTTTGACAAATAATTTTGGTTGTTAACCGTTGAGTGTACTCTGTCTTCTATTTTCGTGTACTCGTCCAGGAGTTTCCCCATTGTAGTCACTCTGCAGGTATCCGGTCCTAAGTATCGTGGTACCTATGGACGTCTCACTGATGTTACCCCTTTGAGGACCTGCTCATGTGCTTTTATCTTCTGTCTCATGTGAGTTGCCAATTGTTGGTTTTAATAAACAGTTTTTAAAGTCTACACTTAGAGGCGCCTCTTTTCTTCTTTACCTTGTGGGCCCAACAGTGTTGCTAGGGAGAACCACCCACTCCTTAAAGGGAGCCTGGTTCTCCAGCAAGGCAAACGGGCCAGTCCACACAAAGGTAAACGCCTTAGCCAGGCACACTTGCGGTGCAACATGGCAAGTCAGTCGCAGGGGGTTGCGCCAGGAGGGGAATTGCATTACCCTCCCATGCAGCCACCTGAGGGGGGAGATGTAATGATATCATGTGCGGGACACACAAAACTTGTGCAGAGTCAGCCATGATGGTTCTAGCTTAGGACAAACACCTCACTTCTCTTCCCTCCTCCCGTCAGGTTAGGAATTCCTGGGTCACCTGGCAAGGTCCCAAAAGGTCTGGCTGTGTTTGCAGGCCTGATAAACAAATAAACCAGATCCATTAAGAGATAGCACAGGATGCTTGGATAATGAGTGTCATAAACGAGTGGAATTCAGGCTGCTGTGACCTTCCCAGAGACCACTAATTAATTGAAAGCGTAGAGATTTACCCATGTTTCATAACTCCAGATAGGAACGTGACATCATAATAAAAAGTACATATTTGAATTCGGAAATTCATGCTGAACGAATCAAATTCAAACATGACCAGATTCAGACGTGCCAGGGGGAAAATCACTGTCAGATGCCTCCTGGGTGACACGTGCATCCCAGGTATGCTGTGCTTGGTCCCTAGACATGGAATTCAATGCTGAGCCCTAATTACTCAGTTTCAGGAAAGCACCTGGTACAAGTGGGAAGATATGAACATTGATATATGAAAAACTGTGTGTATGGGAGGGTCATGATGCATTGTCCGCCCCGGACAGCCCACGGGCCCTCCTTACCCATGTGATTGGTCAGGGCATATGGCCCCACCCCTTTGCTTCCAGAGAAAAAGGGAATAGACCGGACAGTGCTCAGTTCTCACCTTACCATCAAAAAACAACCATCTGAGAACCTGTTGACTCATTGACCAATCTCTGATCAATCACGGACATTTAACTGCAAGTATCATTCTCCCCTTCAATTCTGCCCTATTTCTTTACTGCTGTATAATATGTCTCCAATTGCTTTGTAACACGATTTTTCTGTAAATATTTTATCTGCACCAATTTTGACCTTTTCATTATTAAACCATATTCTGAAAAGTGTTAATCTTGTCCCTAAAGCTCTTAATGCAAGCTATAACAAACCTGTTCCTTTGAAGAGAGCTACTGTTTAGGATAAATCATCTGAATATTCCTGCCCGTGGTGACAGTGTGTTACAGGTGATTATTCTAAAATCATAAGTGGTATTGCTAAAACCTCAAGTTCCTCTTGCTCGTTCATAAAAGAAGAGGTGGTGGCAGTGAAAGGGTTAATTGCTTGAATTAGCCCGGTAACAATCGATCTCAGGCGGCTGGCACCTTAGACGGTGGTCCCGCAAGCTGGAAAATCTTTGTGCTGGAAGCAGCTGAGAGTGGTATTGTTAAGTTAGTGACAAGCGCAGTGTGAGATCGGGGGCTCCTGTGTCACCAGTTAGTGAGGAGGGCAGTGATCTGATACCCGCGTTCGTCACAGGGACCAGGACTCTGTCCGCAGTGTTTAAAGTTCGGGTCTTGGCACACCAATTATAAACCCTCCTCTGGGCTTCCTGGGCTCGCTCCATATGTTCCTGTACAAGGGGCAGGACAACTGCGCTTCGATCCTGCATCAGGGAGATATGCTCTATGACTTTTCTATATGGAGTGGTCTCTCTGTCCCATTTTTTTGCGACATCTAACAGTCCCCTGGGATGTCTACCATACAACAGTTCAAATGTCACTCCAAAGACATGCTGGTAGGTAAATTAGATCCTGTCTAAATTGTCCCTAGTATATGTATGAATGTGAGTTAGGGACTTTAGATTGTAAGCTCCTTGAGGGTAGGGACTGATGTGAATGTAAAATATATATATGTAAAGCGCTGCGTAAATTGACGGCGCTATATAAGTACCTAAAATAAATAAATAAAATAAATAAATGGGGGAAAAACCCGTAGATGCCTGCGGAACCTCTCGTAAGGCAAACATGAGATATGGCAGCAAAAAAATCCCAATTTCTCCCATCTTTGTCAACCACCTTTTTCAGCATATTTTTGAGGGTTTTATTAAATCTCTCCACAAGTCCATCCCTTTGGGGGTGGAAGACAGAGGTATGGAGATGGGAGATTTTGTACAACTTGCAAAATACCTTAGTAACTCTGGACATAAATGGGGTGCCCTGATCCTTTAAGACTTCTTTTGGTATTCCCACACGACTAAATACCTGGACCAATTCCTTGGTGATAGTCTTAGTGGAGGTATTCCTCAAGAGGGTGGCTTCAGGATAGCGTGTCACATAGTCGAGGATTACCAGAATGTGCTGGTGGCCCCAAGCAGACTTTACTACTGGCCCCACCAGATCCATGCCAATTCTCTCAAACGGCACTTCAATTATGGGTAGAGGGACAAGCAGACTATGGAAATGGGGTGACGGTGCAGTAATTTGACACTCGGGGCATGATTCACAATATTCTCTGACATCCGCATGCAACCCGGGCCAGAAGAATCTATGGGTTATTCTCTCCTTGGTCTTCTCTATACCCAGATGTCACCCCATTATATGGCCACATGCTAAGTCTAGCAGCATCCTGCAATAGGGTTTGGGAACCACTAGCTGCTCTACCTCCCCCTCACCGTGTTTTACCACTATACAACAAATTGTTCCTCAGAATCATGTAGGGAAAACATACCCCCCAATTAGGTTCCACAGGTTCCCCATCCACCATTTTAACATTTTCGCTGGCTCTAATGAGGGTGACATCTTGCAGCTGTTCTGTACAAAAATCCTCTCTCCTTACCTCTAAGTCAGGGACCAGAGGCTGCCCACTCTCACTGTTAGAGTCAGAGAAGTTTTCTGGTTCATTAACCTCCATCTGGGAACTGGTTTCCAGCTCCTCCTGCTCCCCAGCCATCACCGGAAAAGGAAGAGGGTCTCCTTCTCCCTCGGTCATACTGACTGTCTCCCCTTCAATTTGGCTATCAAAAGGGTCTGGTGTGAGTCCCCAGCAGGGGGAGCTCTATCCACCAGACTCCCTTTGCTTTCCCATAGACTCCAGAAATGGGGAAAGTCTCTCCCCACTAGGGCTTCATGAAGCAGTGAAGGCACTACCCCACTGAATGTGTCACCCTGCCCCAGGAGGTGTCAATCTCAACTACTGCAGTCTGGTAGTCCCCTGTGTCACCATGAATGCAAATAACCGCGACAGTGCTGGGGTGTAATTTTTCAGGATTTACACAATTACTTTTGATCAATGTCACAACACTACCAGAATCAAACAGTGCATTGACTGGCTTTCCATCCACAGAAATCATACACATTTGATTCTCCATGTGTCTTAAACACGAAGCCGTATATGCGACCTGTGCAAAAAGAGAAAGGCATCTATTCATATAAGCATAATTGCATTGCATGGGTTCATCATTCAGGGGACATTTGGCAGCAATATAACCCAATGCATGGCATTGGTAGCACTGTATGTGGTCTATACCCAGTCCTCTCAAGGGTCTCAAAGACCTTCCTGGCTTCTTTGGCCAGTCTCCAGGTCTAGAGTCCATAGTCTCATTAGCCATAACAGCAGTCTTTTCAATCTTTCCCATGCCCTTGAACCCTGGAACAGCCTTACCAGATCCACTGGGCAATATTTCACACCTAGATGCATTGGAGTTGGGCGCAGATGGGTGCAACAAGTCCTCAGCAGCATTGAATCTCTCCACGAGGTTCACCAGTTGGTTGGCAATTTTGGGGTCCCCATGACTGACCCACTTCCTCAGAGCAGCAGGGAGTGCACGCAGATACCGGTCCATGACCACACGCTCCACAATCTGAGGGCCTGGCAAGGTCTCTGGCTGTAACCACTTCCTCATGATATATCAGGTCGAACATTTGCGAGCAGAGTGGCTTGTCCATGCGTTAGGACCACTGTTGCATCCGTTGAGCCCGGACAGCCATGGTGACACCCAGGCATGTGAGTATCTCCGCCTTTAGCGTTTCATAGTCCTGGGCCTTATCTGGTTTCAAATCAAAGTAGGCCTTTTGGGGTTCACCTGTCAGGAAAGGTGCTAACAGTCCCGTCCACTGCTCCTTTGGCCATCCTTTGCGCACAGCGCCTCCATATCACCTGCAGATGTCATCTTTTGTAGATGGTAGCTGGCACATATCAATTTTTGTTCCACTGGCACTTTTATAATTCCACCAGAGCCTCCACCAGGTGGCAGTTTATCTCCTGCTGGGCCTCATACTGTTGGCGACTCTCCTCCCACTGAGCTTCATGCTGTCGGCGACTCTCCTCCCGCTGAGCTGCAGTGGCCTGTGCGGCTTGGTTGGTTTCCCGCTGAGCCACGAGCTGTTGGCAACTTTCCTCCCACTGAGCTGCAATAGCCTGTGCGACCTGGTGGTTGAGCCACAGTGGCTTGTAGCAGGGCCTTTAACATCTCCTCCATTTTTAGGAAACTGCCCGCCGAGTCCATCACGTGTGAAGGATCAGTTCTTGTGGGGATCAGCTTCCCTGAAATGAAGACAGTTCAAACAGCAGTTTCTTAAAATCTGGCTTGCAGCCAGGTTTATTGATAAAAGGTTGCAAGTGAAAATAAACAACACAGCAAAATAAATCCTCGCCTCTCCGGCTCTAACTACACATCAGCATTACTTACCGAGCAGTGCAGGGCTTGTCCCCGACACCCACAACACAAAGTTATTGCAAACCTTCTCTTTAGTCCAAAAGCCAATGCTCCGTGTGTCAGCTTTCTTTGGCTGATCGCTCTCAGAGTCCAAGGGCAGAGCCAATTTTGCTCTCTTCATGGTCTATTTAACGAACACCTAAGAGGGGACACCAGTGGACCCCAAAATCCGGTCCAGAAACAGGAAATTGCTTCTGTTACACCTGGAAGCAAGAGACTTTTCAGACCGTGGTGCGGTGTTCATTATAGGCTTGTGCATAAGGCAGTCACTGGGAAAGCAAGCTCAGCTCCACATAGCTACCCAGCACATCTCTGGCTCAACAGAACAGGTCAATACCAAGGCTTTATTGCAAGTGGAAGAAACAGGTGAATGAAGTCACGATCTTCCAGTCTATGACCACTCCAAACCGTCCAATACGAGATATGGAACCATGGTTTTCCAGGGAGGCTAAGAGCTGAGCGTTCAATCTATTTACATCTTCCCCAGCACAGCCTACCAAGAGCTGCACGAGCGTCAGTGAGGTGGAGGAGCACATTACCAACCCCAGCCATCACAGGCCGAAACCCCCCCCCCCTTTCTTCGGGTAGAGACCGACCACCTACCAGGGGTTGGTCTCCCCGTCAACCTTCGTGGGGGTGCAGGAGGTTATATATGCTTTATAAACCCATTGTCTGATGCCTGGAGGGAACACAAGCTCCTCAGGGGACTCCAGTTTCGGAGAGGACTCCCTGTCCCCCCACTCTCAGATTCAACCTCGGTGACCAATAGGAGCAGGACAGTACTTGGATCTACAATACCCCCCACCTTGATTGGGGTTAAGCCTTGAGTGAACATCACTCAACATCAAGCCGTCAAAGAGAGTATCTGTGCACAATCCACACTCTCCAACTCAGGATCGGCTATTGGGTCGAGACCTTCCAGCACACAGGTCTCCCCATATACACTTTTCCCAATCACTGCCAAAGACTCCAGATCCGACAACTCCAAACTGTGAGTCATACATACACCATTGTTGCCCCTACAGATTCGGGACTGAATACTGGGACTGTTCAAAAACACAGGGCATGGCGGGTAGGGGGGAGCGGGTGGTACAACATCTTTAGCGGAGGAGATAAGAGGGGCTGTTTAGTAGGGGGAGGTCTCCCACGGGGGTCCTCTGATCCCTCCACCAAGAGGGGAGGACCCCGGTCGGGATACATAGGCCAACAGTCCCCCACGGACTCAGAGGGGGTTACCAGAGGGGCACGGGAATTGGAGGGGGAGGGAGGGTGGAGGGATACCAAGGTCTGGACACAATACACATGGGGTGGTAAAGTTTTGTCATGTAATGAATATTTGCAATAAACATACAGTTGACTAGATTAGGAGGAGCAGTTTGTTTTCTTTTTTTGAATTGGCAGATAATTTTCCCATAACTGCACCCCCCCTCATTAGAGGGCTAGCGCTGTCTATAAACATATTGGTAAGACTCCCAGTGTCTGTGTTTTTGTTTTTCCAGAACCAGCCCTGCCAAGGTGGCTGGGAAAACCTGGACCGGACTACGCTTTACTCTAATCCAAGTGACCGTATGCGAGGTGACACATAGCGTCCATCTATCACCTCTCCTTGCATACTGTCACAGAGCCTATGGCTCTAATCAGGTGCTTCAAACAACACTGACGTTTGTGCAATTCATGCGGCCGGCGTCCTGAAGAGGCCGGCTGCATGAATAGGAGGTGGCGGTGACGGCCATGGATAGATTCATGCTATGCATGAATTTATCCATTAGCATAAAGGGGTGGGGCAGGGATAGAGGGGGCGGCTCTTGTGTACCCTTAATGGATGGGCTGCCCCTGGTGTGGAGGCAAACTACCGGCTTGACCTTTGTCAAAGACATCACTAAATTTGCGGTACTTCTCCGGCAGGGAGGAGAGTGAAGAGGTACACAAGGCCTTAGCCACTTTCTGAAAACATGTCTTACTGCATTGTGGCGACCAGGAAAGAACCTCAGCACAAAGCCAATCAAAAGAGGGGTTGTGCCTCTGCAACCAAGGATAACCAATAACCACCGGAAAACGAGGAGAGGAATTGACTTGGAGTTGGATTATCTCATGGTGAAGAGCCCCTACGGCCATGGTCAATGAAGCAGTCTCATGAGTCACCTGGACAGGCTGTAGAGGTCTCTCATCAATAGCCTCAATGGCAAGTGGAGTAGCCTGAAACTGCAGCAGGATTAATTGCTTAGACACAAAGGCACTATCTATGAACCGGCCTACAGCCCCAGAGTCTATTAGAGCCTGTATCTCGATGGACAACTCAGACCAAGAAAGGGTAACCGGAACCAGGGGCTTATCCTTCTAGTTAACTGGGGAAAAAAAAAACGCCACCTAAGGTCTGTCCCCTACAGGACATCAGGTGCAAGCATCCCCTCGGACAGGTAGGGCAAGACTTCAAAAAGTGACCTGCCTGCCCACAATAAAGGCACAATCTCTCCCTCCTCCTAAAGGCTTTCTCATCTGCAGAGATGTGTGAAGCCCAACTGCATGGGTTCTACATCACTGACGGGCTTGGAACCAGGAGGTATGGGAGGTGAGGGAGGAACGGATGGGACTACAAAGCTTGGAGCCAAACGTACAGGAGGCTTCCACAAGTGCTCCTTAAAGGAAGGTCTCTCTCAGAGTCTATGAGGATGGCAAACGTGATCAACCTCTCCAGCTCAGTGGGTATGTCTCGGCCTGCTGTCTCATCTTTGACGTTATCCGATAGACCATGAGAAAAAGCAGCCACGAGAGCCTCATTGTTCCGAGCAACCTCTGCTGCCAGTGTACAGAATTCAATGGCGCAATCGGCAACTGTTTTCGTACCCTGCTTGATGGACGTGAGGCTTTTGGCAGCATGCGAGAATGTCAAATACCCTATTAAAGCAGGCCACAAGCTCTGGATAACTCTGGACAACAGGTTTTTGCGTGTTCCATAGAGGGTTTGCCCAGGCCAAGGCTCTGTCAGAAAGCAAAGAAATCACAAAGCCTACTTTGCTTCTGTCCATAGGGAAAGCCTGGGGCAGCATCTCAAAGTATATTCCAACCTGGTTGAGAAACCCTCTTCATCGAACTGGATCACCCCCAAATCGCTGTGGAAGCAGAGCGGAACCAGACATACCCCTTATAGAGGTAACATTTGAGGTGGGTGCCTGCACAGAGACTTGAGCATCAGCATCAGTTTATATAGCAACAGAGCTTGCTAAACGCAGCAGGATATGGTCATCAGGTGAGACAGAGTGGAAGCTGAGACTGGCAATTAACCTTCAGCTGAGCAGCTTGCTCTGAGAAGAGAGAGCTGAGCCCAGCCCTGACAATCACTTAAAGGTGGTACTGGTGGGTGTGTACCTTCCCCCCACTCCCGGCTTCCACTTGCCTTCTTACCACTATTACAGTTAAGTTGAATAATTATCAGATGGATAATATGTTTTTCTGCTTGGAGATTTCAATATGGTAATGGATCCGGGGATGGGTAGACTGCACCCTGATGGTTCTTCTCTGGGAGAATTCCGATCCTGGGCTGATACATACAATTTCGTGGATGTTTGGGGCTGGAGGAACCCTTCCTTGTGGACCTATACCTGCCACTTTCTCCCAGATTCATTTGATCCTGGTGGGTGCTGCTGTTCTTCCCAGTCTGCCCCGACACTATTTCTAGCATTTTGATTCCATTCACCCATTGGGTGTATTTGTTACGGACCTGGCTATGTTTAACAAGTGTTTTGCATCCTATTATCACTCCCTCTATAGTTCTAAAATGGAATACTCCGAAGCAGATTTGGGTTCTTATCTAGCCACAGCTGAACTCCCCTGCCTCACCCCCACTAATAGCACCAGGTTGGACAGTTCAATCACGGTCGAGGAAGTGTGGAAGGCCCTCTTAACCCTTTAGGCAGGTAAAACTCATGGGCCTGACTGCGTCGCTGTGGAGTTCTACAAAGCCTATGCCAAGGAGTTGGTACCGCGTATCCATGACATGCTTAGCCAGTCTTTGGCCTCTGGTACTCTCCCATCCTCTATGTCTGAGGCCGTGATAGTGGTAATTCCCAAGCCTGGGTTGGATCCGAACCTGTGTTCCTCATACTGTCTGAATGTTGATGCTAAGATCCTTGCTAAGATTCTTGCAACCCTCTTCAGTGGGGTTATCCTAGCCTTGACCGATGTGGACCAGTCTGGTTTTATCCCAGGTAAAGGAAGTGACATCAACATTCTTTGGCTGAACACGTACATCGCTCTTGCTACTCCGGGGGTTACTAGCCTCCTTGGGCTATCCTGGCAAAATTTGGATTTGAGCCCTGCTTCATCTCCTGGATAGGCATGCTCTACTCCTCTCCTATGGCCAGAAACCATACCAATAATAACCTCTCGTCCCCATTCTCCCTCCATCATGGTACACGGCAGGGCTGCCCCCTCTCTCCTGGGCCTTTTGCTCTAGCTATGGAACCTCTGGCGGCTATCCTACATGCTGACCCTAAGGCTCAGGGTATATGGGTGGGCTCTATAGTCGAGAAAGTGGTGATATATCCTGATGACGCCTTTCTGTTTTTGAGTGACTCCCATTCCTCCTTCCAGACTGCACTTGAGCTGGTGGATGGGTTTGGTGCCTTCTCTGGGATACGAATCAACTGGGACAAATCCCTCCTGTTTCCTCTTGGATATTGGTCTGCTCCACCTGCCACCAATACCCTGCTTCAATGGGTCACAGAGTTTAAATACATGGGGATCCGTGTTACCAATTCCCTTCCATCTTATTTGAACCTTAATTTATTGCCTCTGCTCCACTCTATATCCTAGAGATGCACCACCTGACGTACCCTACCACTGTGCCCTGTAGGTAAAAATAATCTATTAAAAATGATTTACTTGCCTAATTTTTATTTTTATTCAGAACATACCAATCTATCTCTTTAGCAAATTGGATGGTATTATTGGGTCCTTTATTTGGGCCAGTAAAACTCCCTGCTTGGCGAAGTCCACGCTGACTCTCTCTCTCCCCCAGGGGGGCCTGTCTCTTCCAGACTTTTGGCTTTATTATTGGTCTGCAGTATCGGTTAGAGTTCAATGGCCAAGGGATAACCCTCTGGTTATG
This sequence comes from Glandirana rugosa, assembly GCA_018402905.1. Classification (NCBI taxonomy): domain Eukaryota; kingdom Metazoa; phylum Chordata; class Amphibia; order Anura; family Ranidae; genus Glandirana; species Glandirana rugosa. The sequence goes on from BLSH010019779.1 coordinate 61,560, forward strand.
CTGGAGGCAGCTATAGTTGGCACTAATGCCACTCTTAGCAACCTAGTCTTTCGTGGCCTACGGGTGAGCCCAGTGCTCCCTTGTCTGATGAGAACTACCATTGAGGTGTGTGATAGGGAAATTTCATTGTTCATATTCCTTATTAGGTTGGCATCACAAACAAAAAAATAAAACCTCTAATATCCTGGAGGCCATATAAGGACATAAGCATAGCTTTACCTTATACCAAAGGAATGTCATTGTTAACTGACCAAGTCCTTGAGGGGTCAGATTGCAAAGGGAGTTGGCTTGGGGGTTGTCTATTCGATATACACAAGTCTAAATATCACAGCCCAAACTGGAATAAGTTAGTCTAACACCAGAGCTTGAAACCATGCAAGCGTCTGATCTGATCTGGCCATGCTACATGTCCAGGGGGGCTCCATAGTGAAACAGCATCTTTAGCTAAATATTCTTGTTATATTTTCTAACATTATCAGTATCTGTCACGATCTTTAATAAATGTTATACTTGTAAGTATTTTTCTTGGGTTCTGAAAGCTCAAATTGCACAGAACATGTTAAATAATGTCATTGACGTGTAAACATCACAAGTTAACAACCAACCAACTGCAATACAGTTCTGTAGTTTAGGCATGAGGATGAGCAAGAACACTAGAACAGTATCATTCTGACTCAGTCAAGAAACTCAAAAAACATAGCATTTTGTAAAAAAACACAACAACAACATGTCATGCGTGCTTGTTTCTAGTGCAACTTCTTATAGATTTGTGAAAGAAACACATTTCACAGACAGTCACAGAACAAATTAATTATTTGTTCCAGGATGGAAAGGAGGATGTGTTATCACTTAGCAGCAGTAGCACTGCAGTGCCAGTAAGGCCTCATGCACAATGCAGCTCAAAGCAGCTGATAGTGTTTGAGCCATTTCTCTGCCTGTTAACTCCCCTTCATGTTGTTAGCCAATGCTTATGCTATGTGTCCATTGGCCAGGCATTGTACACTATAGGTGTTTCAGGAGTTTAGTGGCAGGCAGGCAGAAAAAAAAATCCAAATGAAACCTTTGTTTTTTTTTACTGCCTGTAAACTTCCCTCCACTAAACTCCTGAAAACACCTATAGTGTGCAATGCATGCTTGGCCATAGACAGTTGGACACATAGGCTAACATAGGCTAACATGGAGGGGAGTTAACACAGAGAAATAGCTCAAACAGCTGAAACACTTGGAGCCGCTGCAGTGTTCAACTGTGCATGATGCCTTGCCTTGAAAAAAGCTAAAATTTCAGAGAACAGAAATGTCATCATGACATCATGTTTTGAACTTAGTTACTTACATCACAATTTACAACAAGTTCACAACCCAAATGCTGCAGCCTGCAATACAATACCATTGGTAAATAATGTTAGGCATGAGGAGCAAGAACAGTACCTCAAGCATAGCATTATAGTAAGGCCACGCACAATGCAGCTCAAAGCAGCTGCTTGCTCCTTCAGGCATTTGAGTTTTACTCTGCCTGTTGACTCCCCCCTCCAATGCCTGCCTGTTAGCCTATGTGACTGACCAGTGCACACTTTATGCGGTTTTAGCCAGGAGTTGAGTGGCAGGGCAGTTTACAGGCAGCAAAGATAAACCTTGTTTTTTTTCTGCCAGTAAACTTTCCTGACACTAAACTCTGGCAGAAACCGCATATAGTGTAACTCAGACTGACTGTGCAATGGACACATAGGCTAACTATGGAAGGGAGTTAACAGGCAGAGAAACAGCTCACACACACCTGGAGTAGCTGCTTTGAGATGCATTGTCCAACTGTGCATGAATTTTTATGCCTTGAAAAAATATGAAATCTCAGATTTCACAGAAAAAAAAATGTCATCATTGACGACGTGTAACATCACAGAACAGTTCAACTTCACAACAAGTGGCGCAGTGCAATCCGGTAGTTTAGTTAGTTGTTTTAAATAATGTAAGGCATGAGGAGGATGAACTAGAAGTTCTAGAACAGTACCTCAAAACTTACATTATTTTGTAAAAAATGTGTAAACTTTTTTTTCCAGGTATAAAACCTTTTTTATGCGCTTGCTTCTACTTCAACTTCTTAAGAAACTCATGAAAGAAACAGATTTGTTCATTCAAGGATGGGAAGGACCAAGGACTGCAGTAAGGCCTCACGCACAATACCAGCTGAAAGTATCAGCTTATTCTACAGCTCACAAAAAGTTGGAGCAGTTGCTTTGAGGATGAGCTGAAGCATGCAACTGTGCATGATGCCTTGTGCAGTACAGGGAAATGGGTACTAATTGAGATGGATACTGCAAAACGTGACACAACATCCAATTGTAAGAACAACCAAAGAAAAAAGAAAGAAAAGGGAGGACTTTTTAGGTTGCCACTATGGTCCCAAACAGGAAAGACAATTTATCTCATGTATGTTTAAAATCCATATTTATTGAGCATTATTTAAAATATGGTATAGACAAAAAAGAGAATACATGTATGAATAAAATGGGTTGGATACAATACATAGAAGGCTGAAAATGAATAACCTGTCTGGGAGGCCTACAAAGGATGGTAGCATAGAAAAAAGATGTGATAACAGTCATATATTGCTGAAGGCCAGACCAGCGAGATGTTCTATCAGCACAGAGGGATTGCAACACGTTTCGCTAATAGCTTCTTCAGGCAATCCTAACATTTATGGAAAGAATACATTATAATTAACATCGTATACATATATAATCCAAAATTCATTTGTGATCATAATATTGCTCACTGTGAAATTAGAGCTTCCTATCTAAATATAGCGAAGCTTAAAACATATTGGTGTAAAGTATAACATTAGTAAAAAGGAAAAGAAAAAAGAAAGAAAAATATATATAAAGCTGTAATTAGATCTTCCCTTTACTTTTTCCATATAGCAACAAATAAGTTACATTACAGAAAGCATTCAAAGGGTGTACATACCGTTAATGTGAGAAACATATCATATGGGCTATCGTGTCCCATCTGGAGAGCAGTGTCCCATGTTCAAGCGATCGAACAATGGGAGAACTAAAAAAAAAAAAAAAAGGGGAGAAAGAAAGAAGCAATGAAGCTTCAGAAACTGACCAACAGCCCTATATGAGGGACCTGTTCCAAAGGAAGCCTGCCAGAAGAAAATATATATAGTAATAATGATAAATACATGAATCTATTAATTTTATTATTTTAATGTTATCTTTATTACTATTGAAATTCATTTTATTGATTTAATACCGTCTTATATTAAATTAAAATGAATGTTAATTCTAACTAATTAAAACGATTTATTAGTTCACTATATTATTAGTTCACATTAGTTAAACAGATTTGAATCTAATTTAAATCAATTAATGGCAAAACTTAATTTCATTTAATGTGATAGTTAAGCGAGAGAGGTGACGTGGATAGGAGTAACAAAAAAAAGCATTTAGTTGTATTGGGATAGTCAAAACAGCTGAATGGCCAATTGATAGGATAATTAAATGGTTTATAAGTACAAAAGGTTACCTCTACCAGAATCTAGTCCAAACAGATGGTCACTGTAAATGTATAAAGGATTCCTACTGACTAGCAAGTAAGGTATAATGATGAAGTTGTCATAATCCAGGACTTACCACAGTGGTGTAGTGGATAGCACTTTTGCGTGGCAGCAAAATGGTCACTGGTTCGAATCCCAACCACAACACTACCTGTCTGGAGTTTGCATGTTCTCCCTGTGCCTGCGTGGGTTTCCCCTGGGTACTCTGGTTTCCTCCCACACTCCAAAGACATGCTGTAGGTAAATTAGATCCTGTCTAAATTGGCCCGAGTATATGTATGAATGTGAGTTAGGGACCTTAGATTGTAAGCTCGAGGGTAGGGATTGATGTGACTGTATAATGTATATGTAAAGCGCTGCGTAAATTGACAGAGCTATACAAGTACCTGAAATAAAATAAATAAAATAAAAAAGGGATTTTATTAAAACTTACCGTAAAATCCTTTTCTCCGAGTTCACTGACAGACGCAGCTCTCCATTACGTGTGGGGTTTATGCTGGTCTCACTAGGAGTTAACTAAGGCAGGGAAAAGAAACAGCTGGCCCCTCCCATGAGGGCCGTCCTCTCTTCCCCCATAAACCTCTTCATAGCATAGCTCTTCAGTTCGTACACAAGCCGTACAAGAACAGAGCACAGAGGGGTGGGTGCAGCGTCTGTCAGTGAACTCGGAGAAAAAGATTTTACGGTAAGTTTTAATAAAATCCCTTTTACTCCTAGCGTTCACTGACAGACACAGCTCTCCATTACGTTTGGGGATGTCCCCAAGCTGTGTCAAAAAGAGGGGTGGGTAAACGCTGACAGTACCCAACTGAACCTCTAAGGAGGCGCCAGACACGCCTACACTGCCGCCTGCAAAATTTTGAGGCCAAAAGCAGCATCCGAAGATGCAAGCACAGCAACCTATAAAACTTAGTGAAAGTGTGTACTGAGGCCCAAGTGGCCGCCTTGCACGCCTGCGACACCGAGACCTGGTGCCTGAGAACCCAGGAAGTGCTAACAGCCCGGGTAGAATGAGCCATGACCGGAAAAGGGGGAACCTTGCCCTGAACAGAATAGGCATGGGTCACGGACTGTCTGATCCAACGAGAAATCGTAGCCAACGAGGCCGCCAACCCTGTGCGCGGACCCTCTGACAGCCAAACAAGGCATCAGCTTTTAGAAAAGAAGCTGTGGCAGCCAAGTACACTCGTAAGGCCCTCACTACGTCCAAAGTATGCAACTCAATCTCTTTTGAGTGTGACGGACGAGGGCACAATGAAGGAAGGACAATATCTTCATTAAGTGAAAGGAAGAAACCACCTTCGGAAGGAATGAAGGAGAGGGTCGCAAGACCGCCTTGTCCCTATGTAGGATCAGGTAGGGAGACTTGCACGATAGTGCTGCCAATGCAGACACCGTCTGGCGGAAGTGATGGCAACTAAAAAGGCCACCTTCTGCGACAGCAATTGTAAGGAAATCTCCCTGATATTCCCATATGGCGGTTTCTGAAGTACAGAAAGCACCAAATTCAGATCCCCCGGAGCCCTCTGAGCCTTTACCCGAGGCGCCACATGTCGCACACCTTGTACAAAGGTACGAATCAACGAGTGCGAAGCCAAGGTCTCTGAAAAAAGAATCGCCAGAGCCGATATCTGGCCCTTGAGTGTGCTCAAAGCCAGGTTTTTGTTCAGGCATTGCTGCAAAAAGTCAGGACCCTGGACACGACATCACAGCGAGGGTTATGACCCTCCGCCTCGCACCAAGCTATATAAGCCTTCCAGGTGTGGTGGTAAATCTTGCGGAAAGTACACTTGCAAGCCTACCACAACGTAGGGATCACTGAGTCAGCGATTCCCCTGTCTCTTAGCACCTGGGGCTCAATAGCCAAGCTGTCAAAACCAGCGAGGGTAAAGCAGGGTGCAAGATGGGCCCCTGAGACAGAAGGTCGTCTCGCAGCAGGAGCCGCCAAGGGGCGTCTGCCACCATGTGCACCGCATCGGCGTACCAAGTGCGCCGAGGCCAATCTGGAGCCACCAGGATCATTGGTATCCCCTCCGCCACTATCGTGCGTATCAATCGCGGAGGCAGTTTTATCGGAGGGAAAGCATTCAGAAGGCGGTAATGGCCCCAGGGGGCCACCAGAGCGTCCGTGGCCACTGCCAACGGATCCTTCATTCTGGACACAAAGGTCTCCACCTTGTGATTGAATCGAGATGCCATGAGATCCACGTCTGGCATCCCCCATCTGCGGCAAATCTGATTGAACACCTCCGGGTGGAGAGACCACTCTCCCTGGTCCAGCGTCTGGCGACTGAGAAAGTCCGCCTGCCAGTTCTCCACACCGGGAATGTAAATGGCAGAGATTACCGGAACGTGACGTCCAACCAACATAGTATCAGAGCTGTCTCCGCCGCAGCTGCTGGACTCCTCTGATGGTTTCGAATCGGACGACCCTGCAATCTCACCCAGTGAAAAAAGGCACAATCTGAGTGCTCTGAGCTCCAGGACAATGATGGGGAGGCGAG